>OX451741.1:610484065-611031565 GCA_948472305.1 Vicia faba
TCAAAAATTTACCTTAATAAAAAAACTCAGGGTAGGAGTCCCGCATCTTGCTCTCCAACTCCCAAGTCATGCTTTCACCGGCAGCTCCTAACCAAAACACTTTAACCAAAGAAATCTCTTTTCCCCTAAGAGTCTTTATTTCACGATCCGCAATTCGTACAGGCACTGTCTCCATAATAAGGTTATCTCGTACTTGCACATCGTCTATATGAATCACATGAGATGGATCTGAAATATACTTCCAGAGTTGTGACACATGAAACACATCATGCAAGTTCGAAAGATTAGGCGGAAAGCCATTCTATAAGCAACATTCCTAACTCTCTCCAAAATCTGATATGGTCCAATAAAACGTGAATTGAGCTTCTTAGACTTCAACACTCGCCCAACACCAGTCACAGGTGTAACTCTCAAAAACACATGGTCACCCGCTTGGAATTCTAAATCCTTCCTTCGTTTGTCATGATAACTCTTCTGTCTACTTTGTGAAGCTTTCATCTTTTCTCAAATCAACTTCACCTTCTCAGTAGTCTCACGAACAAGTTCAGGTCCAAGTACTACACTTTCACCAGATTCATGCCAATACAAAGGTGTTCTACATCTTCGACCATACAACGCTTCAAAAGGTGTCATCCCAATACTGGAATGGTAACTGTTATTATTATAAGTGAACTCTATCAACGGAAGATAAGTATCCCACGAACCTCCCTGCTCAATTACACATGCCCTCAACAAGTCTTCTAACGATTGAATAATCCGTTTAGTCTGACCATCTGTCTGAGGATGATATGCTGAACTCAACCTCAACTTAGAACCCAACGCTTCTTGCAAGCTCTTCAAAAAATCAGGAGTAAATCTTGGATTTCTATCTGACACAATGCACAAAGGAACACCATGTAGCTTCATAATCACACTAGTGTAAATCTCAGCCAACTTCGACACTGGAAAACTGATGTTAATAGGAATAAAATGAGCCGACTTTGTAAGCTTATCAACAATCACCCAAATCGAATCATGCCCTCTTAAATTATTAGGTAACCCTGTCACAAAGTCCATTGAAATGCTATCCCATTTCCATTTTGGAACTTCTAACGGTTGCATAAACCCTGCTGGCTTCTGATGCTCAACTTTCGACTTCTGGCAAGTCAAACATGCATACACAAACCGAGCCACATCACTCTTCATTCTAGGACACCAAAACAAACCTTTCAAATCTTGATACATCTTTGTAGCTCCTGGATGAATACTCAACTTACTTTTATGACTCTCTTCAAGTATACCTTTCTTCATCTCAGCATCATCAGGAATATAAATCCGGTTTCAAAATCTTAACACATCTTGAACATCTAACTTAAAATCACCATTCTCAGACTGATCGATTCTAACCATCGAATCTACCAGTTTCACATCCAACTTCTGAGCTTCCCTGATACTGTCTAGAAATTCATTATTAATCTTCAACATACCTAACATAACACTTTGCAGCGTAACCTCGCAAACTAAGCTCATATCTCTAAACTGCTCAATTAATTCCAACTCTTTAACCATCATTTCCGACATATGTAAAGTCTTTCAACTCAACGCATCAACTACCACATTCGCTTTTCCTGGATGATAATTCAAACTGAAATCATAATCCTTTAACAATTACAACCATCTTCGTTGCCTCATATTAAACTCCTTCAGATCAAAAAGATATTTCAAACTCTTATGGTCACTAAACACTTCAAATCTAGAACCATAAAGATAATGCCTCCAAATCTTCAACACAAAGACAACTGCAGTAAGCTACAAATCATGCGTAGGATAGTTCTTCTCATGAGTCCTTAACTGCCTTGACGCATAAGAAACTACCTTACCATTCTGCATAAGCACCCCTCCTAAACCCGTCTTAGAAGCATCACAATACACCACAAAAGGCTCTCCTGGATTAGGCAACGTCAAAATCAGAGCCGACGTCAACCTCTTGTTCAATTCTGTAAAACTTTCTTCGCACTGAACATTCCACACAAAAGCCCTACCTTTACAAGTCAACTTAGTCAATGTAAGTGCTAACTTAGAAAAACCTTCGATAAACCTTCTATAGTAACCAGCTAATCCCAAAAAGCTTCTAATCTAAGTAGTTGACCTCAGAGTTTCCCATTGCAACACATTATCAACCTTCGATGGATCTACAACAATGCCACTACCTGAGATCACATGACCAAGGAAACTAACCTCCTTTAACCAGAATTCACACTTGGATAGCTTTGCATACAACTTCTTCTCTTTCAAAACTTGCAATACTACTGTTAAGTGTTCAACATGCTCTTTTTCTGACTTAGAGTAAATCAAAATATCATCAATGAACACCACCACGAACCAATCCAAATAAGTATGGAAGATACGATTCATATATTCCATGAATACCCCTGACGCATTAGTAACACCGAAAGGCATCACCGAATACTCATAATGTCCATAACGTATTCTGAAAGCCGTCTTCTGGATATCTTCATCCTTCACTTTAATCTGATGGTAACCCGACCTCAAATCAATCTTACTAAAAACACGAGCATCCACCAATTGGTCCATCAATTAATCTATTCTTGGAAGCGGATACTTGTTCTTAATCGTCACTTTATTCAACTGTCTATAAATAACACAGAGCCTCATACTTCCATATTTCTTATTTACTAACAACACTGGATCACCCCACGGCGATACACTGGGTCTTACAAACTTCTTTTCAAGTAACTCTTCCAATTGCTTCTTTAACTCTGACAATTTAGATGCAGACATCCTGTATGGTGCCATAGACAATGGTCTGGTACCAGGTACAAGATCAATAGTAAATTCAACTTCCCTCTCCAGCGGTACATCAAGAATCTCATCAGGGAAAACTTCAGGAAATTCATACACCACCTGCAATTCCTCAATTATAGTTTGAGTCTCTACAAATAGCGACGCCATCAACGAGAACATATGTGCTTCCTCTTGCATCAACTTCCTCAACTGTCTAGCAGACAACAGACTATCCTCCTCTTCTTCAAGAGTAGAAAACCTCACTGACTTGTCATAACAGTTAATATGAACACAATTATGCTCTAACCAGTTCATACCCAAAATCACATCCAAACCTCTTAAATGTAAACAAACCAACTCAACAACAAAGTCTCTGTCGAAGATCGACAAGGGACACTTAACACACACAAAAGAAGTAGTCACCGACCCCTTGGCTAGAGTATCGATGGCCATTTCTCTATTCAAAGAAGACAACATAAGACCCAATATTTCAACACAATCATCAACAATAAAACAATGAGTAGCACCAGTATCAATAATTGTAATTAAAGGAGTAATATTAATGAAACATGTACCTCTGATAAGTCTGTCCTCAATAGCTTCCTGATCCTCAACCAAAGCAAACACTTTACCACTTGTCCGCACCCTCTTTGGTTTCTGACACTGGCTACCAATGTGCCCTTCTTCTCTATAATTGAAATAAATCACATCCTTATGTTCACACTCAGATACAACATGTCTGTTCTTACCACAATGGAAACACCTCTTCACTTCAGTAGTACACACATTACACTTATGCCCAGATTTTCCACACTTAAAACAAATCACACCAGTAGGAGCATCTCCCCCACTAGTCCTCTGTCCCTGAGAAACTTTTTATTTACCTTTACCAGCTGGGGCATCATAAGGCTTACCACGATTCTATTGGTGCTTACCCCTCTTCTCACTGATAATCTTGTAATGAGAATTATTATCCTCCTCATAAATCCTGCAACTAACAACCAAATCCGCAAAGACACGGATCTTCTGGTATCCAATCTCCTTCTTTATCTCGGGGAGCAACCCATTCTCAAACTTGATACACTTCAAAAACTCAGCATATGCCTATGCGTAGTGCGGATAAAACTTAGCCAACTCAGCAAACTTGGCAGCATACTCAACAACAGACATATTCCCTTGCTTCAACTCAAGGAATTCATTTTCCTTCTTACCACGAACATCTTCAGGAAAGTACTTCCTCAAAAATTCCCTATGGAATACAGCCCAAGTGACATTCTCACCTGCAACTTCCAACTTCTGACAAGTCTCTAGCCACCAGTTATCAGCCTCGACTGCTAGCATATGAGTACCATATCAAACATTCTGCACTGGAGTGCAATCCATCACACAGAAGAGTCTCTCAGTCTCTTTCAACCACTCCAATGCTCCGTCAGGATCATAGTTTCCCTTGAACATAGGCGAATGAGCCATTGCTTCTAAAGCAGCAGCAAGTTCAGTATCATTTCTTCCAGCCATCTCAACTTATCACTATAACATAAACAACAGTTAGAACTCAAATTAACAATACTCAATTGTTAGACAACTACGACTCAACGACAAGGTCGGAACAACCTTTTGCTCTGATACCAACTTTGTAACACCCCAATTCTACCCGATAATTACAAATAAATAAGAGTTATACAAATCATTCATGCAAACAAATCAAGATGTCACAAATTCATCATTAAAACTCATTGCATTCATCATGGATATATAACACTTTAAAACTTAGGATGAACCATCAACATAATACTTTAATTAATTAATTCAACAATTTAAACATCTACGCAGCGGAATTCTTAATAACATCTTTATCATTGTTACATCAACTTCAAAACAACACATACTTAATAATAATCAACTTAAAGTTCAACAACTGAATAATCAACAATCAAAAGCAACAAGCGTTCATCCCCCGAGTGTTACATATCAGAGCAATGACACCGACTCGAACTATTAAAGGTACACAACTTTCACTCTCGATTACCTGCACGTTACCAACATCAAGGAAACATTCAAACAAAAGGGGTCAAATATCTAATAATATAATAAAGCGTATGATAATTAATATATTAAATTAGATCACATAACATCACCACTTCTCATATTACAAACAACAAACATCGTAACAAAATATGAACAATATACACATATACCACTTCAATACACAACCTCTTTATGCAATCAAATGATGCGACTCAATACTATGAAAATGCATGTGGTACCATTGGAGCAGAACTCCCATCTCAAAAATTGACAATTAATAGAGTCATCAACAAGGCATAAGCCTTCATCTCAATATTCGCCAATACACGCCATCTCAACGAGCATAAGCTCCATCTCAAAATGCAATATATGCGACATAACCATGAATGTAATGACAACACAATAATTGACAATATCTCAATACAACATCATCGTTGGCCAAAAGCCTACATCTTAAAAGCATCTCAACATATTTTCATCAACATCATTTATCATCATAAATCTTCAAACATCATTTATACATCATAATTCATCAAAAAAAATCTCATTAACATCATCTCATCAACAACTCAGCCGTACAGTAATACAACAATAACTCATCAATTTCACAATGTTGGCCATAGGCCTATAACAAGATATTGCCTATAATTAGTTAATCAACTAAGGCTTTCCTCTAAATCACCAAACCTCTACATACTACTATTCTGTACTACCACACCATCATCATCATTAATCCTACTGTTACAACTACACAAAAATCTCTAAACGTTTCATCCTCATCATTCTTCACAAAAAACCGACATAACGATCAACACAGGAACTAATCTGATTCCTAACTTGGATACTAGGATTATCCTTCCTATTCTTCATTTTAATCCTTAAGAATGATGTTCATCGCGTTAATTATTCAATGCTTCGAACGACACCTCAAATGGAGTCCAAAAACTCAAGTTACAGCATTCTCAAATTGATTCTGCCAAAAACCAGACAACATGGATCGATGCATAACTCCTTGGGTCGACGCATACTGAACTGAACTCGAAACATGAGTCGACGCATCCTCCCTTGTATCGACTCATCCTGAGTCTGCAACTCTGCATGTATCGACACATGTTCTTACGTATCGACTCATCCTGAGTCTTAAAGCCCTCGTGTATCGACGCATGACTCCTTTGTGTCAACTCATACTGAGTCTAACAGCATTCTTGTATCGACACATAGCATTTGGGGTCGATACATACTGCTCTACTAAGGGTATTTTCTATGATTTTCTTTGCGTTTTCACTATGGGTTCCATACCTTAAGCCCTAAAACATAATCTAATCATAGATAATCATCACTTACAATTATCCTATAATTCTACATCAATTAAACAACATCGGGACATCATTATTCATCCAAAATTCATCGATTTTTCATCATACAACCTCATATACATTCAATTCATGAACAAGAAAACAATCACCTCTAACCCCACATACCAATTATCATGACCCCTATTATAGAGTTAGAACCCCACCCTTACCTTGGATTGAAGGTCGCTCTATAACTTCTGGTTGAATTCCCGTTCTGTCGTTTTCCTCTATTCCAACAGCTTCACGTTCTTCCTTTCAAACCCTTATTCTTCTTACTGCTTCTTCTTTCTTGTTATTTCTAACAATAATAAGATAACCTATTATTCTCTTTATTCCTTAATGGGTTTAAAACAAATACACCCCGTTATTGCTTCTATTCCTTTAAAACAAGCCTACAACAAAATAATATCATCCTCCTCATAATATTATTTCACCACTTAATAAAATAAGTAATTCCAACTAATCACAACACAACGTCACAAATATTCCAAAAATAATTTAATTAAATAATTAATTAAATTACGGGCGTTACAATGACCCTCTATTTATAGGGAATCAAATGGAATGTCCAAGCGTGTGGAATGATGAAGTTTGGAGGGAAATCATGTGAAGTTGCAAACAAGAAAAGTGTGACTTCCAATTTGATCAAACTCATCCAAAACGCGCATTTTGTTGTGCTAATCAATTCTGGAACTTCATTTAACATGTTTAGAGGCATAAACACGTGGAAAATTGTGATTAGAAGCCAAAACAAAGACTTCAAATTCTAAATTATGGGGAAACTTCAGTTCCAAGTTACCAAGTTCAATCCAATGGCATTCTCAGCTCAAGGGGTCTTAAGGCATGATTCTTGATGCCTTAGAAAGACGATGTTACAAGATTTGCAATAGAAAAATAATGGAATCAAATGGACGCTTGAGCTGAAAGTTGCATTGAGTAAAAGTTGGAGAAAAAAGGTTGACTTTCCATACTTAGAAATATTTCAAGTTTTTCATCAAAAGTGACCTATAATGTTTTGCATCCAAACATGGCCTTCCACTTGGAATTTGTTCTTGACAAAAAAAGATGGAATGAAATAGACCTCTTGAAGGACATTTTGAAACTTTAACCATTCCAAATATCCAAAAATTGAGAGAGTTATGAATTGTTGAAGTTGGAAAAAAAATCATGAAATGACCTATAATATTTTGTATCCTTAGGGCATCTTCCATCAATTTTCTAATTTTGTACATAAAAGAAGGCATAAAGTTCACATATTCAAGATCAATATGGAAAAAGAGTGGGCTCAAGGTGATAAAAATTGACCAAGTTATAATCATTTGAAGTCACACATGAGAAATTGGGGGTTCATTTGGAGGACTTGTAATATCTCTTCATCATCAAGATTCTTACACATGAAAATTCGTTGAAACTTTTGAAGTGATTTGTTGATAACCATATTAAGAGAAGGATGTCTTTGGAATCACTCAAAAATACCAAAAGATGAGCAAGATATGCTTCTTTAAAGTCCAAAACCCTAGCTCCTAGATCAAGAAAATGCCTTGAGGAACTTTGACAATTTTGAACAAACTTCTTGTACCAACACTAATGCTTTGTAAATAGAAGTTGTTGAGGATGATAATGAGAACTAATAGAAACCACAAACACTTCCATATCTTGATAATTGAGAGAAATATGCATTTGTGACCAATGGGAATAAAGCCTTGTCCAAGCATGACAACTTCTCCAATCAATCCCTTGTACTTTTGAACCAAATTTGATAATCTTGAAATGTGGTGAACCAAAATAAACTTGCCATTCCATTTCATACAAAACAAAATCAATGGTGAGGTTTGAACTTCTCAAGCTTTATTTACTAGGGAATGGAAATAAACTCATGAACCTATGGAGAAACTTGCTGAATCTCATTGCCTTTACCTACATAAGTAACAAGCAAGACAAACCAACATTGCATTTTATTAATTAAAAGAAGAAATCAAGACAAAAATATTTATGATCACAAAAGAACACAAGTCAAGGTGCTTGGTGATTCCTCAAAGAGAAAAGCTAAATATAGGGAGGGGAACCAAGAATCCTAATGTGATCTTGTTGTGATGGAATCAACATGGTATGATGAGGGGATCTTAGGGGGGAAAATTGGGGTACAACAGCTAGTGGATCAAAAGAACTGACTTAGAGAGGATAGTAAAATGGTCAAAGGATACACCAACTCCTACTGAAGGCAAAACTACCAACGTTCACTGAAGGTAGAAAGAGGAAAGAAATAACAACACTGATGTTCACTGACGGTGAGCTGCCAATGTTCACTGAAGGTAGAAAGAAAAGAAATATCATAGCATCACCGTTCACTGACGATGAACTACCAACGTTCACCGGGGGTAGAAAAAAGATAACAATCACCAACTTTAATGGAGGGTGACCTACCAAATTTCACTGAAGGTAGAGAGAAAATATCATAGCATCGCCGTCCATTGATGATGAACTACCAACATTCACTGAGGGCGGCAAAAAGATAACAATCACCAACATTCATTGAAGGTGACCTACCAACTTTCACTGAAGATAGAAAGAGAAAATATATCATAGCACCGCCGTTCACTGATGATGAACTACCAAAGTTCACTTAAGGTAGCAAAAAGATAACAATCACCAACTTTCATTGAAGTTAACCTACCAACTTTCACTGAAGGTAGAGAGAAAATAAATCATAGCACCCCCGTTCACTGACGATGAACTACCAACACTCACTGAAGGTAGCAAAAAGATAACAATCACCAACTTTCACTGAAGGTAACCTAACAACTTTCACTAAAGGTAGAGAGGAAATATATCATAGCACCGCCGTTCACTGACAATGAACTATCAACGTTCACTGAAGGTAGCAAAAAGATAGCAATCACCAACTTTCACTGAAGGTGACCTACCAACTTTCACTGAGTGTAGAGAGAAAATATATCATAGCACCGCCGTTCACTGACGATGAACTACCAACGTTCACTGAAGGTAGCAAAAGGATAACAATCACCAACTTTCACTGAAGGTGACCTACCAACTTTCACTGAAGGTAGAGAGAAAATATATCATAGCATCGTCGTTCACTGACGATGGACTACCAACGTTCACTGAGGTCAGCAAAAAGATAACAATCACCAACTTTCATTGAAGGTGACCTACCAACTTTCACTGAAGGTAGAAAGAGAAAATATATCATAACATCGCTGTTCATTGATGATGAACTACCAACGTTCACTGAAGGTAGCAAAAAGATAATAATCACCAACTTTCACGAAAGGTGACCTACCAACTTTCACTGAAGGTAGAGAGAAAATATATCATAACACCCCCGTTCGCTGATGATGAACTACCAACGTTTACTTAAGGTAGAAAAAAGATAACAATCACCAACTTTCACTGAAGGTGACCTACAAACTTTCACTAAAGGTAGAGAGGAAATATATCATAGCACCGCCTTTCATTGACGATGAACTATCAATGTTCACTAAAGGTAGCAAAAAGATAACAATCACCAACTTTCACTGAAGGTAGAGATAAAATATATCATAACACCGCCGTTCACTGATGATGAACTACCAATGTTCACTTAAGGTAGTAAAAAGATAACAATCACAAACTTTCACTGAAGGTGACCTACCAACTTTCACTGAGGGTGGAGAGAAAATATATCATAGCACCGCCATTCACTAATGATGAACTACCAACATTCACTGAAGGTATCAAAAAGATAATAATCACCAACTTTCACTGAAGGTGACCTACCAACTTTGACTGAAGGTAGAGAGAAAATATATCATAGAACCTCCGTTCACTGACGATGAACTACCAACGTTCACTGAAGGTAGCAAAAAGATAACAAATTTCTCCAAGATTCTGGCATTTCACCTAGAACGGGTCTCAACTTCTTCTTTAACCAAGGCACTCTGCCTGGAAAGGGTAACATATAAGTTATCTTAAATAAAGAGATTACCACTTATAAAGACTTTATAATGAATTGTCTCTATGATATAGAAAGACTTGCCATCCTATGGAGTAATTTGGGCGAGGGGATGCAAACTATTAACTCATATAGAAGATAGCAAAAAAAAAGTTACGTCGACTTTTACAAGGTGTACAGGTTGCTCAAATATAGAGACCTGCCACTTTCTGTCATGGAGGATTGTAAAAATGACTCTCTAGGGAGAACAATATGGCTTCCTGGGGAAAGAAATATGACTTCCTGGGGAGATGCCAATATATTTCTGCTGAGGAGATAAAGTCTTCTTGTGTAAAATAAATGCACATTTTCAAACCAAAGCTAGAAGCCTGCAGATATCATAAGTAATAATATTGCTGAGGATCAAAGATTCAAACCAGAAATAAACTGGGATGGAACAGTCAACCATAATACATCCTTTGAGAAATAAACTCAAGAGGGAAACCCAAATCATCCAGACAAAGAGATGTTCAAGAAGGCTAAAGCAAAAATCTTCCACGAGGAATAACTCAATGGGGAAATTGAAAGAATATACGCTTTCAGCTTAAGGCCAACACTCTATTGAAGAGAGGACAATGTAACTCTGCAAAACAGGGTGATATGTCAACAAAAATATTAACAAATGTTAATGAACAATGATTTGCCAATTTTAGATATACATGTATGTATGAATGTATGAGTGTTATCGTGCGTATGCTGAAAAAACAGATATACAACACTGGGAGTAACCAGGAAAAACCACCTTGGGCATAATCAACACTTAGCTAAATTACATTCAAGATGAACAATCCAAGAAAAAGTAAGCGCCAGCTGAGGAAACAAAACCCTATTTCCTGGTTTAACTTTACTGGGGAGAAACGTAATCTGAAAGTAAATAAGACATAACGACCAAACAGTACAGATACAGAGATACAACATTCTTCTCCAGGCTTTACCAGGTGTAGCACTCAGGCTTCTATTGGGGATTTTGAAAAAAATCAATTTCAAGTAGAGCATACGGTCATCAAATCATCAAAACATTCACTGGGGAATTCAGGACCATTCTGAAAGAGGAAACAAACAAACTTAGTTACGGCGTATAATGTCGTATCATCAAGCCATTAACTGGGGCTTTCACACTGATTTCACTGGGGAGGTTAACACCACATCCTCAAATAGAAAACCAATATACATTCTTCACTAGAGAAACTGGAGACCTGCGTTCTTCAAGAGTAGTTATTGTACCAACTTCTCTGGGTAGAAAGAACCTCTATTAAACAAACGAAAAACTTTACTGGAGGAAACTGGGATTGAATCTTCATATCGTGCAAACTTGGAAAAGAGGAGAAATGAATCACAACTTGATTGGGGACACTAGAGTCATAAACCCAATACAGCGAGAACATCCTGAGAAAAACTTCCTCGGGAAACAAAACTTCTCAAAACAACTGGAGTCCGTCGCTTCCTGGGATCACCACTTTTGTTTTCCTATTGCGTCACAAATTTTAAATTAACAGTAAATTGTAAATTTTTTTTGAAAATCAATTTTTTTATTTAATCTTTTTGCTTTGAAAGTTATTATCAATAATAAATGGAGCCTTTGCAAGGTGAATAAAATAAGAACTACAATGTATTGGGTAAAAGCTCAAATTTCATTAATAGAATGGTAGTCTGAATGGCGAGAATCCATGGATGATTACAATGTTCAGAAAATGGTAATATATAATGAAAAAGATACATTGAGATACAATGACCACTATCCCCTTTAATAACTTTTGAAATCCTGAGCAGCAGCTTCTGTTGAAGTATGATGAGGATCCAAGAAGATTGTTGCTCCAGCAATCAAGTCTTGTCTGATGTAGTTACTTGCCAAGAAAGCCCCTAACTTTTTCCTAAGCTGCCCTTGCGGGTTTTCAACTTAGTGGGAAAATTATTCTGTTTATGTCTCTAATTTTTGCTTAGACCTCCCTTTCGGGTTTTTGGCCTACCGAGACGCCCTTTTTTGCCTAAGGTGCCCTTTCGGGTTTTCAACTTAGCGAGCTGTTCTTTTATTTCTTTAGGTGAAGTATTTCTTGACTGCATCAGCACTCATGGGACATGGGAACTCCTCGCCATCCATAATTTCAAGAATTAATGCACCACAAGAGAAGGCTTTCTTAACAACATATGGGCCTTCAAAATTGGGAGTCCACTTGCCCCTAGAATCAGTGTTGAAAGACATGATCTTCCTGAGCACGAGGTCGCCTTCACTGAATTCACTGGGTTTGACTTTCTTATCAAAAGATTTCTTCATTCTCTTCTGATATAATTGTCCATGACACAAAGCTGTCATTCTCTTTTCTTTGATCAGATTCAATTGGTCAAACCTGTTCTGGACCCATTCAGCCTCTGACAACTTGATTTCCATTATCACACGCAAAGAGGGGATCTCAACCTCGACTGGGAGTACAACTTCCATTTCGTACACAAGGGAAAACCGGGTTGCTCCTGTTGAGGTGCGGACAAATGTTCGATATCCATGCAAAGAAAAAAGGAGCATTTCATGCCAATCCTTATAAGTAATAACCATCTTCTGGATGATCTTCTTGATATTCTTATTAGCAGCTTCAACATCCCCATTCATCTTTGGCCTGTACGGAGAGGAATTATGATGGACAATCTTGAATTCTTGACAAAGTTCTGTCATTATTTTATTGTTCAGATTCGAGCCATTGTCGGTGATGATTCTGCTCGGCACACCATACCGACATATAAGATTATTCTCGATGAAGCGCACAACCACCTGCTTAGTGACATTAGCATATGAAGCAACCTCCACCCACTCGGTGAAGTAATCAATTGCTACCAAGATGAAACAATGTCCATTCGAAGCTTTGGGTTCTATCATCCCAATCATGTCAATACCCCACATAGAGAAAGGCCACGGGGAGGAAATCACATTGAGAAGTTTCGGAGGCATATGGACCCTATCTGCATAAATATGGAATTTATGATACTTCTTTGCAAATTTGTAACAATCAGATTCCATTGTCATCCAATAGTAACCTGCCCTTCGCATCTTTTTAGCCATCAAATGTCCATTGGAATGAGTGCCAAATGAACCTTCATGAATCTCATGCATCAGCATGTCTGCTTCGTGTCTATCCATGCATCTGAGCAAGACCATGTCATAATTTCTCTTATACAACACATTTTCACTGAGGAAGAAATTGCCTGCCAATCTCCTCAATGTCTTTCTATCTATATTTGATGCACCAATCGGGTATTCCTGAGTCTGGAGAAAATGCTTGATATCATAATACCAAGGCTTCTCATCTGCTACCTCCTTTGTTGTAAACACATGAGCGGGCCTATCCAGTTTCCGAACTTAAATTTGAGGCGTATCATTCCAAGTACTTACTTGATACATAGAAGCCAGAGTTGCCAGAGCATCCGCCATTTGATTTTCATCTCTAGGAATGTGATGGAATTCAACTTTATTAATGATGGGTAATAACCTTCTAGCATAATCTTTGTAAGGGATCCAACCGAGGTGACGAGTATCCCATTCTCCTTTAATCTGATTTATTACCAAAGCTGAATCATCATACACATTTAGAATTTTAATTCTGAGATCAATAGCTTCCTCGAGACCCATGATGCAAGCCTCATATTCTGCCATAAGCATTCACAACTCCATCAAATATCATAATCCAACGAGATTCAGGGTCAGGACCTTCCTCAGGCAATGGTTCATCACAATCTTTCACTTTCAGGAACATTACATTCTCATCGGGGAATTCATACTCTACAGACTGATGATCCTCCACTGGTTGGTGAGAAAGATAATCTGCCAACACACTACTTTTAATAGATTTTTTAGTGTGGTATTCGATATAATATTCAGATAGAAACATGTGTCAGCGGGCATTTCTCCCAGTAAGAGCAGGCTTTTCAAAAATGTACTTGATTGGATCCATTTTGGAGATCAACCAAGTAGTGTGATTCAACATATACTTCCGCAAACGTTTTGCCGCCCAGGCTAGAGCACAACATGTCTTTTACAACATGGAATATTGCAACTCAAAATCAGTAAACTTTTTATTGAGATAATAAATGGCATATTCTTTCTTCCCTGTTTCATCTTGTTGTCCCAGAATACAACCCATGGATTTATCTAACACTGTCAGATACATAATCAATGGTCTTCCATCGAAAGGAGGGTGCAAGATAGGAGGTTAAAGCAGATATTCTTTAATACTTTCAAATTCCCTTTGGAAGTCATCCATACACACACAACCTTGATCTTTCTTTAACAACTTAAAGATCGGTTCACATGTTGCGGTCATGTGGGAAATGAATATGGAAATATAATTCAAACGCCTGAGGAACCCTCTGACTTTCTTTTCAGTTCTTGGCGCTGATATCTCTTGAATTGCTTTGACTTTATCAGGGTCAACTTTAATTCCTTTCTGGCTAACAATGAAACCCAACAATTTTCTTGATCGGACGCCGAAGGTGCATTTATTTAGATTCAAGCGGAGACGATACTTCCTCAAACGCTGAAACAACTTCAACAAATCTTCTACATGACCTTCTTCAGTCTGGGATTTAGCAATCATATCATCAAAATATACCTCGATTTCGTTGTGCATCAGATCATGGAATACGGTTTTCATAGCACTATGGTACGTTGCACCAGCGTTCTTCAACCCGAAGGGCATCACTCTGTAATAGAATGTTCCCCAGGGTGTGATGAACATTGTTATTTCCATGTCCTCCGGAGGCATTCTTATTTGATTATAACCGGAAAATCCGCCCATGAACGAGAAAACTTTGAATTTTGTTGTGCTATCCACTATCATATCAATGTGTGGCAATGGAAAATCATCTTTTGGACTAACTTTATTTAGATCTCTGTAATCTACACACATGCAGACTTTTCCGTCTTTTTTCGGTAATGGGACAATATTGGAAATCCATTTAGGATACACTGACGTCACAAGAAAACCAGCATTAATCTACTTTAGAACTTCCTCTTTGATCTTTACTGCCATATCTGGGTGAGTTCTTCTCAACTTCTGTTTGATTGGCGGTCACTCTGGTTTCAACGGTAAATGGTGCTCCACAATATCTGTATCTAGACCAGGCATATCTTGGTAAGACCAAGCAAAAATATCCACATACTCTTTCAACATCTCAATCAACCTGCTCATCACATTAGGATGCAGCGATGCTCCAATCTTGACTTCTTTCTGATCTTCTTTTGAACCCAAATTGATCACTTCCAATGGCTCTTTATATGGCTGAATGGTATTTTCCTCGTGCTCAAGCAACCGTGAGACCTCTTATGGAATCTCATCATAGTCCTCTTCTTCTGCCCCATACACAGGACATTCAAAGTTGGGAGAGGGTGCAGGGTCATTGTATTCAATGGGTTTTTTAATTAATCCGCACATATGATTTATGATTGCTTTTAGAAACTGACACATATAACAAGTGATCATGCAGATTGAATTTCAGTTATTATTTATTTTGAAAGGGTTTTTATTTATTTATTACCATTTTCCAAGAAAAAGCAGAAGATAAAGACACAATTTGGGAAACAAAGACAAGTTTTATTATTGATTTTAAAAGTTACAGCAAACAGATAAGACCTACAACATTAATACTTCCACCTTGGGCAGAGTGAAAGCTTTTCAAAAATATTAACAAAACAAATTACTTTGAAACATGTATGCAAGAGGGGACATCAATGGTGATCTAGTTCTGAACCCTAACTCCGTGCGTCACATAATTTGGAATTTCCTGCTCTGCTTCATCTTCCACAATGGAATTAATCCTAGAAATAGTTGGATGAAGATAACCCCCGCTACGGAAGATGTCTTGATACTTGCTTGCAGAAGACTTCAAATTCATGCTCTTACCTTTGTCATTCTTCAAAGAGAACCCCAAGCCGGCTTTGTTCTCGTTTACAGGTGGTTCCACAATCTGTCCCCATACCTCGCTATGACCCTTTCGCACAACTTGTTGTGCATCCTTAAGCGAAACCATAGAATTCTCATTTCCTCTTATGTTGTCAATGGATAAGGCTTGGAACTGGGTTCCAACAACAGCTTCATCCGCCTCCACAATGCTGAAAGATGATAAATGAGATATCAATAATTCTTGTTCCCCATTTATGATTACTACTTTCCCTTCACATACAAATTTCAATTTCTAGTGTAAAGTTGAAGTGACAGCCCCTGCTTCATGAATCCACGGTTGTCCCAACAAACAGATATAAGCGAGAACAATGTCCATGACCTAGAAAGTTATCTGAAACAAATGTAGTCCTATATGAATAGGCAAGTCCACTTCATCAATAACAGATTTCCTTGATCCATCAAACACTTTCACAATGATGCCACTCGGGAGCATAGGCATTCCTTGATATTTCAACTTCATAAGAGTGCTCCTCAGTATAACGTTTAAAGCGGATCCATTATCAATAAGCACATTGGATAGTGAATCATTCTTACAATTCATAGAGATGCGGAGGGCCATGTTGTGATTCCTTCCTTCATCTGGAAATTCATCATCGCAGAAACTCAAGTTATTACATGATTTAATGTTCCCTATTACGCTACTGAATTGGTCTATTGGCATATCACTCTCAACAAAATCTTGGTCTAATACCCTCATCAAGGATTCTCCGTGAGCAGATGAGTTCATCAATAACGCCAAGATAGATGTTTTTGAAGGAGTCTGCAGTAGCTGATCTACAATTCTGTAGTCGCTTATCTTGATTATCTTCAAAATATCATCCACTTCTTTCTCTAACATAGCCCCACTAGTCTCACCCGTAGCCTTCTTGGGTTCAACATTCTCAGCAATTTTCTTTCCAACACTAACATCTCCTCGAACAACTGGTGCAAACACATGACCGCTACGGGTCACCCTTCTATTATCAGCGATATTTCCAACATCAGGAATTGGCTGGATGGGAACTTCCACTCCATCCTCTAAGATTGTAGCATTATATTTGTAGGGCACAACCTTATCTGACTTGTAGGGGATAGGACCCGACAAACTAATTACCAATGGGGTAACAACTGGCTTGCTATAATATTCAACTTTAAGATGGGTGGGTGACCCAAAATCAGGTACAATGAAGTTTACCCCTTCTTCAACATAATCAGTCATTATTGAGTCATCTCTGGAAAATAAATCCTCATCTAAGGAGAAATACTCGTCTGCAGAGGCATACTCTTCATCCGACTCTCTTTCAGTCGAACAAACCTCAACCAAATCAACTTCATGGTAATCATCCCTTTGACCTGTAACCTTTATAGTTCCACCATATAACAACAACTGAACACCTTTCTTCACAATTAAACATCCTCGGGAGTCCCGACAGCAAATTCGGCAAGACCCATACTGGTGTTCTACCTGACCAGCCATATGGCAGAAAGTAGCATGCAATCGCATAAGGTCCTCATTCATATACTCTATATAAAAAATTATGAATTCTCTAGGACATCCAGGAACCATATTCACCTCCTCTTCATACTCTGCCCTAGGCCTGATTATGTGGATGAGGCCCTCATCCATCATCTCAGGTAAATCAGCCTTTATCTTATTGCAACCATGTATGTCTGTACTACAAATAGCGCAACCATAATAGTCATGCGTATAGTAGCTAAATTCATAGAGGTCTGCATGCATTTTCACCAAATCTCCTTTAACCAGATTAATATCAAAAATCCGGAAGACGCCTGGAAAATCGGCCACCATATTTACAGCATTTACTCCTCCATGCTTAGGTTGAGGATTTTCTTTCACATTAGGGCCCACATTCTTGAAAGATAGAATACCAGACTTCACCAATTTCTGCACCTCAGTCTTCAAAGGATAACAATTCTCAATATTATGCCCTGGTGCTCCCTGATGAAAAGCACATGTTTGGTTTGCCTTGTAATACCAAGGCAATGGTGATGGTACAGCGGGATATGGTCGGGTCTAAACCAACTTTTTCTGAATTAATGCTAGTGGTAACTCCGTATAGCTCATAGGAATAAGGTCATAACTCTCCCTTCTCTGGTTATACCCTTGATTCCCCTGCTAGGATGGTCTCTGATAAGCAACAGTAGTTGGAGCTGCACCCACAACTGGAGTAACTGAGGCAACTTGATGATGACACTGATAATTCCTTCTAGGATTATTAACCCTCCTCTATTGCATGACTACATTTGCATCCCCTTCCTTATTCTTCTTAAACCCATAAGATGGCTTCTTCACACATCCATATCCTTCACTTCTCGTTAAACAACCCTCTCTTACAGCCTCCTCTAAGTGGATACCCATGCCTACCATTTCATTAAAGTCACTTGGCGCACTTGCTACCATCCTCTCGTAGTAGAAAGCACCCAGAGTTTTCAAGAAAATCTTTGTCATATCCTTCTTTTCCATGGGATGAATCACTTGGGTGGCTACCTCACGCCATCTCTGTGCATACTCTTTGAATGATTCTCTGTCTTTCCGAACCATGGCCCTGAGTTGATCACGGTTAGGCTCCATGTCCATGTTGTACTTGTATTGTTTGATGAACGCTTCTCCCAAGTCATTGAAAGTACGGATGTTAACACTATCCAAACTCATATACCACTTCAGCATGGCACCAGTCAAACTATCCTAAAAAAAGTGAATCAACAGACGCTGATCATCAGTGTGAGTAGACATTCTCCTTACATACATCACCACACGAGCACGAGTGTTTCCCTTGTACTTTTTAAACTCTGGGACCTTAAACTTAGCAGGTGTCTTAACATTCTGGACCAAGCATAACTCATTCACATTCTGTCCGAATAACTCTTTTCCCCTGAGGGCCTTCATCTCCCCCTGCATCCTATCGAATTGCTTTTGAAAATCATCCATTCTGTCATAAAGACCCAAGTCTTCACTCGCTGGAGGAAAAGGACGACACACATCATTGTTAACAAACAGAACTGTGATCGGTGGATCTGGAACTGACTGTTTAACGCTGGTTCGCGAAATGTCGCGGAAGCAAGAGTCGCCACCGTCTTTTATTTTCTCCAATAGGAAAGGACAAAAGCACAGAAAAATTCCTTTTAAGAGATTGCTCTCGGTTCGGGAGGTAGGTTATAGAAAGGGAAGGTGTTAGCACCCTTTCTATCCATGGTTATCCATGGGCTCTTAGATACTTGCTCAATGTGTTTTCAAAATGTTTGCTTGCTTTTCAATGTGGGTTAAAAAAAAGTTTCTTTGAAAAATTTCAGATCGACTCATACGTCAGAGTGTTTGAAAAGTTTGCTTTGAAAGCTTTTGAAAATGTGTTGGTGTGAAAAGTATGTTTTGATTTGTTTGAAGTTAGAGCAAGTATCCTTGAGAACCTACCTACCCTAAGGAATTCGTCTGTGTAAATGTCCTTTAAAGTAGTGCCATCCCACCATTGAGAGGTAGGTAGCACCACCGTTGGAGGTGTTCGGGTCAATTCGAAGGTTCGGGACATGGTGATCACCAGAGCAATGGGAAGACACCTTAGAAGCTACCCTCATGCCAGGTTCCCGGATCATGAGGACTTACTAAGACGTCCTCTACTCGACGATCACCTTTCAAAAGGCAACAGTGAGGCGTACCCTAGGGGTGGTGTGTGCGAATTGTGTGTCATGTTTCAGTTATTTGTCTTGTCATGTTTGTCGTGTTCTACGCTTGATTTTAATTTGTCCATTCATTCTTGCATGCATTCGTTAACAGTTAAATATTTTGCGAGGAAATAAATCTAAACTATTACAAATGGCGCGGGTCCACATCGCCAAAATTAAACCGGACCCGATTTAGCGGAAAATAAATAATGCGATAAAAGTGCGATAAATAAATGTACATGGCTTTGGGAGATTTACAGGATTATACTAAGCAATAAAGTAAATGCGCAAAAGAAAATAATCAAAACAAAACTAGGGCGTTGGACCCTTTTGCAAATAATTAAAATTAATAAGAATTAAAAATTAAATGATTAAATGTTTTTTTGATATTTTTGTATTTTTTAGATTTAATAAGGAAAAGAAATTAATTGAAATTAAATTAAAAGACAAACCCTAATTCTAGTATTTTTTATTTGTTATGAAAGATTTAAATATAGTCTAAATTAAACCCTAAATCACTTATGTACAATTTTTAATTTATGAAAATAAAATAATAAATAAAAAATATTGTTATTCTGAAAAAAAGGAAAAATTAAAAGAAAAGAAAATAAAAAGCTATTTAAACCTAAATTCTATCTTTTTTTGGATTTTTATAATTAAAAAGATTAAAACTCTAACCTAAATATTTACATATACTAATTTATTGATGAAAATAATTATAATAAAATATTATTATTTTTTATTGGTCTTTTCTGATTTTTACAATGTTTTTATATTTTATAGAGAAAATAAATTAATTGAATTAGGACAATAAAATAAATAAAAACAACAAAAATAAAAAGTGAGAAGAAAAATATAAAATGCAAACCAGGGTGGGGTGTTGCCCCAAATAAGGAGGTTCAGGCCTTAGAACATTGGCCCATTAAGCCTTGAATTTGCTGACTTTTTGGATTGGGTATGATGCATTGACTGGCGTATGTGGTACACCTTTGATCCACACCCTTGGTTTGCTCTCCAGGACGCGTGGCTAGCTGATCTTTGAGGATGCATGGTATACTGGGACATTAGCAAAGCATTGGATCTTACATTGAAAAATAGCATTGGGATTTTGCCAGACCTGGGACTTGAACCCAGGTCTTGAGGGTCATTCACGTCACCTGTTACCAACTGAACCAAACCCCTTTATTGATATATTATTATAAACAAATAGTGAAAAAGTAAAACCAACGCCCATTAACTAACACGCGCGCAAATTCAAATAGACGAATCATTGGCTGCCACGACTGCTTCTTCTTCACCACCCCTGCAAAATAGAACACAGAGGCAACGGTTTTGTATTTGTTTCCTTAGGGTCTCTACAAAAAAATAGCGAATAGCTCCAGTCCAAATATAAATTAAGCGCGATGGTCCAGATATTTTCGTCTTGAGATACTGAATCCAACCATGGTCGTTTGGAGCTCTGATTTTGCCTCTACGCAAAATCCCCAAATTAGAAAACCTGCAACCCTAATGTTCTCGTATGGCAAAATCGTGTACAACGTGCAAAACTTCAATCAAGCATAAGGGTTAGTTTCAGAAGCTCAAAATAAACATGATGCAATGAATAGAATGTTGTAAAAGTGCTTAAAAAATGCTATACGATTATGGATTTTTTGCAACACAGTCTGAGTCACAGGCGCCTATTCTTGGAGCTTTTGTGGTTGAGATTGATTGGAACACCTCCAAGGATGCTTAAGGATGCTGATGGAACAAAAATTGCAGCTTGAATCGACCTAAAACCTTGATTTCAGTTTTCAGTTTTTTATGAAAAAATTCAATGTGCAAAAGGGTTCTTGGGCGCAGCTTCCAGTCTCTCATCATTAGGGTTGTGATGCTGATCATATATGGAGTGATTAGGTTAAGAAAAATTGGACAAAATCTTATGCATTGATGAATTTCAATATTTGATTTTACAAGATCTTTTTCAAATCTTTTTCTCATGGCTTTTGGTTCAATCATGCTCAAATCTTATCAAAACTTGCTATAATCAATCAAGCACGAAATATTGAGGTTAAACATGCATGAAAAGATTTTTTAGGTTAAGTTTGATATTTTTCATGTATTAAAATGATTTAAATGAATATAAATTAATATTAATTCAAATAAATAATTAAAAAATATGAAAATACTTCCCTTTGGGCCTAGTGGTCGTGCATAGGCTTGGCATGAAGAAATTTGGAAGGAAAATAGGCCCATTTGCATTTTTAGGCCTTTTGCATCAATGTTGACTTTCAAAAATTTCCAAAAATTTCCCAACTTCCACAAGGCATAACTTGGTCAATTTTTAAGCTTTTCACATGTTCTTGGACATTTTGGAAAGGTCTTTGAGTCCTTTAACCAATGCCTTTAGTCCCATGTCATTTTGATTTACCAATCTCAAGTTATGGCCTTTGACTTAAAGTCACTTTTTGTTGACTTTTGAAAATGACCTATAATGTTGAAATTGATAACTTTTTCTGAGAGCATTTCTTGGACTTGGAACATGAAGATGAATTGTAGGAAATGTCTTTCTCTTCAAAATGAGCTTTGGATGGAATTTTTCTGATAATCCATGTGGAAGTTATGCCCTGGTCAATTTCAGTTGACTTTTTCAGCTGTCCAAATATAGCAACTTTTGTATCTTGATGATTTTCTGAGCCAAATTTTGAGAATCATGATCAAGCATTGATCAAATGATGTTTGTGGCTTCAAAATGATGTGTTGACCAAAAATTTGAACTTTTGACTGTCAAATGACCATTTTGCCCCTACAGTTGACTGTAGTGCAATCTAGGGTTTTGACTGTGCAATTTTGAGCTGAATGCCTTGAAACTTGACATGAGGATGCTTGACCACATTTGTAGGCATATGAGACTTGATTGGGCCCTTGAAAAGTTCATTTGCTTGACCAGAACTCAAACCCTAGTTTTGACTGTATAGGAGCCAGTTGAGCTGCACAACCCTGGGGAAATTTGTGACCTTGATTTGGCAATTTCTTGATGAATATGGGAGGGCAAATTTTGGGGTACAACAGTTGCCCCTGTTCAATCTTCTTAGACCTGAGGATGCAGATTGGCTGACGTGCCTTTCGTAATCCGAGGGTAGAAGATGATTGGACACTAGAGTGCCCAGAAATTTGCGCTCACATAGTAGCAATGATGATGAGGGAATGGGCTTATAGATGCCATTTTAGAGGTTGCTGGATAGGATGATGGGCTTATAGATGCCATCTGGACATTGATCGCGTAGGAGATTCCTTAACGAGAAACTGCATACCTGCAAAACAGAAAAATGAATACCTGACACGTTGCAGGAGCTGATTTTAGATGCTTGATATAGATATGTCCTGACTGGTTACAGGAGCTGAGTCTGGAGCTTCAAACGCTGATGAATGAACCAGGGATGGTTACTGCCTTAGCATGAATGGTAAGAGAATCCTGAACGATTTCAACCTCAACAACGCTCGTTGAGAAAATCTTGGTGAGAATTACCATCTTCGTAGTGTCAGGAAGAGAACCAAAGGACATTATAATCTCAAAGGGAGTCACCTCACTCACCGTTGGGGAGGGAACTATAGGAAATTATAATCTGGAAGGAAATATCACCTCACTCGCCGTTGGAGAGGGGACCATAGGAAATTATAATCTGGAAGGAAATATCACCTCACTCGCCGTTGGAGAGGGGACCATAAGAGAATATCACCTCACGCTCATGCCGGAGAGGGAAACATCTGAAGAAGGAATTACCACCTCACACGCCGTTGGAGAGGGGACCATAAGAGAATATCACCTCACGCTCATGCCGGAGAGGGGAACATCTGAAGAAGGAATTACCACCTCACACGCCGTTGGAGAGGGGACCATAGGAGAATATCACCTCACGCTCATGCCGGAGAGGGGAACATCTGAAGAAGGAATTACCACCTCACACGCCGTTGGAGAGGGGACCATAAGAGAATATCACCTCACGCTCATGCCGGAGAGGGGAACATCTGAAGAAGGAATTACCACCTCACACGCCGTTGGAGAGGGGACCATAAGAGAATATCACCTCACGCTCATGCCGGAGAGGGAAACATCTGAAGAAGGAATTACCACCTCACACGCCGTTGGAGAGGGGACCATAATAGAATATCACCTCACGCTCATGCCGGAGAGGAGAACATCTGAAGAAGGAATTACCACCTCACACGCCGTTGGAGAGGGGACCATAATAGAATATCACCTCACGCTCATGCCGGAGAGGGGAACATCTGAAGAAGGAATTACCACCTCACACGCCGTTGGAGAGGGGACCATAAGAGAATATCACCTCACGCTCATGCCGGAGAGGGAAACATCTGTAGAAGGAATTACCACCTCACACGCCGTTGGAGAGGGGACCATAAGAGAATATCACCTCACGCTCATGCCGGAGAGGGAAACATCTGTAGAAGGAATTACCACCTCACACGCCGTTGGAGAGGGGACCATAAGAGAACTTCTACTGAGTCTTTATCAGAAAAATCTGTTTGGAGTCGATTTAACTGGACTAGAGAAGTCTTTGAATATATGTTTGAGAATTTCAACTGCATCTTTCCTGAAAGGTAAAGGTCAGTTATATGCAATGCATGATATGGATCAAGCAATGATGTTCTCCATATGGATGCGATTTATATGATATGATGCGTACATGCATGCTATAATGATGTATGTGATGATTTATGTATGTTTTCGTCTAGGAAAATAAATCCTTGACGGGTGCCGGGAAGTTATATCCTGGGCTGATGTTGAGGAAGAGATTTTGCTTCCGTTGTGGATGATTCGTTGCGAGAATACCAGTGGGAGAAGATAACTCCGTTGAGGAATGAAATGGTTCTGCGGGAGAAAAGATACTCTAGCGATCATGCTGGGGAGTGCTACTCTGTGGGGATAGCGATGCTTTGCTGAGTTGATGAAGATAACTCCGCCGGGGATACCGTTGATGAGTTATGCTGGGGATATCCTTGTTGTGCTGGAAGTGTTGATAAACTTCGCTGGGGGTAGGAAGATATTTTGCCGGGGACGCTCTTTCCGTGGCTTTTGACTGAGGATAACCCAGTTATATCCTGTTACGGAAATAACTCTTTAAATCAAGCCGGGACGGCGCGTTCGTGCTCTGCGAGGGGGTAAGCTTCCAGAATCTACTGGGGATAAGCTTATTGCTTGGGGATATAAATTCCAACCTTCCTGGGGAAACTGGATTGGACTCTTCTGGGGAAGTTTTGAACTGCAGGGAAGTGATTCCTTTGGATGTTGATATGCCGCCAGGGAACAATCTTTAGACCAAGACTGCCGGGGATGCTTGTTAAGAATATACGTGCTACTGGGGAATGATTGAGATCTACGGGAGGATACTCAATTTCCTTGAGATTTGATAACTCTGCTTGGAGAAGGATGCACTGACTACTTAATCTCTGGGGAATTTAAGATGTACTGGTCATGTTCTTTAGCTGAACCTACCTTGGTACCTTGGAGGATAGAACAATTAGACTGCTCAGACAACTCTTTATTGCCCCTGTTTCTATGGGGGAGGCACTTGTGGGGTGCTGATAGTTGTTGATGGACAAACCTTCTTCTGGTAGACAGATGGCAGGACATAGTCGTACGCTTTAATCCCTAACTTTTGCCTGGACCGCCCTTTTGGGTTTTCAGTCCACCGGGATACCCATTTTTGCCCAAGCCGCCTTTTCAGGTTTTCGACTTGCCGGGTGTACAGATTTTTTCATTTCATCCCTTCATTTTGCCCGAACCCTTTTGGTTCGCCGGGAAGCCCTTATTTTTGCCTAGGTGTGTCAACCTAGCGGGTCTTTGATTTTGCGTAGTATCTTTTCGACTATATCCACGCTTTCAGAAGGTAGGGAGTTGCCCCTGTTAGAAGTGTGTTGTCATGCCACCAGAAAGTGCTTGATTAGGCGAGATTCGTTGTTGAAATGCCCCAAGTGACTTAGGCGGAGATTTGCCTCTGGCTGATAGGCTTTTTTGAGAGATTCTCCGAATCTTGACTTATCTGCCCCAGATGATGGACAATAGTCATGCCATGCCCCTTGATTGGAGATACTCTTGTTCATTAGACTTTCATTGTGCGAATTTCCCTGCTGTTCAAACAAAAAAGTCATATGCAAACAAAGTTATGTCAAAAATGCAAAGCCTATGTCTGTCTTGAAGATTTTGAAAATGCATTCTTTTCATAAAACAAGTGAATGTTTGTAAAACGTGATGTCAACTTCGTATTTACCGTAGGCCTTAAGGAGTCAGGATACCTTTCGTGACAGTATGCTTTCGAGCTAACCCATGCTTCAGCTAGGACTTTTGAGGGTTATAACGTGGCCTGGTTCACGGTTTAAGAAACAAAGGATAAAGGCTCAAATTATTTGTACCCACCCGCTCTTCGTGATGTTCTCCAAACCTAAACTCAGTTGATCGTGCGCTAGACCTTGCTTGAGTCTTTGCTTTGATGTTCCAATAATGGTTCGGATGTTGATGATTTCTTTTGAATAGGCAGTCATTTTTTGCTTTGGTTGAGGGTTTGTGAGACCTCTTTCTTGATTTTTGTTATCCCTTTCTTTTTTTTCCTGAACTGTTTCCTTTTTTGGAATTACAGTCAGCGGGATGCTCTAGTTTTGTAAGTCTCCTTCATAGGTTTTGACTTTTTGGGCTTTTCATTTATGATTTTTTGTTTGATAACAACTGCATGTCTTTATGATTGTTCTGAACCATCACTGTCTTTTGTTTATTTAAGGACCTCTTTGGTGCCATTCGTTATGCACTTGGATCAGCTGAGAAGTCTACCCTGCCCCAGGTTATGATTAAGGGTTTTGATTTTCGAAAATAAAAACTCCTACTTCTTTGGCTCTGATGGGTTGACGAGGGATTATCATCCTTATAACTCCAGTGTTTAGGGGTTGAAACAATGCCTGTACCTCATCAGTGAGGTTTGTTCAAAAGCATACTGTAAAGATAGCGGTATCGTTTTCGTCATCCTCCCTCAAGAGGCTTAGGATTAAAGATCAAGAGTTGACATCAGAAAAAATATGAAAACAGTTTGCATATAGTGAATGCGAATATATCGATTCAAAAATAGACATAAGCGATGCATTAATGGAATAACAATGTTTTAACATGAATAAATGTTTAAACAAAAGAAAATCACAACTTGAATTCGAATGAACAAAAAGTGCTTTCTATCCTAGCCATGTTTTGGCATGGGAGCAGTGATCACGTTGGGAGTCTTGGGTACTTCAAACTGAATCTCTCCAGCATCGATCATGCCTTGAATCTTGTACTTCAGCGCCCAACAATCCTCAGTATCGTGCCCCGGGCTACCAGAATGGTAAGCGCACCTTGCTTCTGGGTTGTAGCTTGGAGAGGAGGTCTTTGGATTTGCAGGAGGGTTGATCACCGCAATCAGATTCATCCTTAACATGTGTTGCAAGGCTCGTGACCATGGCATGTTGATATTGGTGAATTGTCTCTTAGGCTCGTTCGACCTGTTCTGATCAACCCGCTGTTTCTGGCGAGGTCGTTGTTGAACCTGTGAAGTAGTAGCAACTCGGAGAGGTCTATTCACTGGACCCGACCTTTGCCCTCTTGGGAGCTGTTCCATGACCTGGTCCCTGATTTGGGCTGGTTGCTTCATGCCTTGAGGAAGCTGACTGACTATGGCTCTCAGCTCTCCTTGCTCCTGAGCTAATCCTTGAATGAGGGCCCTTTGCCCCAGCATCTGAGTTTTCAATGTGTCTACCTCAGCTTGTAGACGTTTCAGCTGTTCGTCCTTGTCATCTTCAGGACTTTTTCTGGTCAGATTCCCTACGAGGAGTGTCCTCAACTCTTCCTGCCCCTTGGATAGACCTAGGAAGATTTCCCTGAATTGAGTCTCTTGAGCGAGAAGGTCCTGGTTATCTGGTTGGAGGGCCATTGCTGAAATAAACAGCAAGAAGGGTAAGTGGCCTGCAAAAAGGGATACCTGTTAATGCAATGAGATGTATGACATGCATGCAATGATTTCAAGGACCTCGCGGGGTAAACAGAGAAACTTTGTTAGCATTTGGAACCGGTAGCTTGACTGAAGGCACTGCATATTGTTGAGAGTCCTTCATCAAGGGTCAAAGGCTCACCATATCCAGTGGGTCATAGCCCCTGACACCCTTGGCTAGAGGAAAATAAATCCTCTTTGCCCCTTGCTGGGTAATTGGTTTATCATGACCTGCATCACAAGCCCTTGAGATCCTTGAAATGGGTTAGGATGTATGCAATGATATGCAATGGTATGATGTCATGCTATGCATGGGGTGACGTAGGTAAACCCTGTTATGAGTCCCGATCAAGGACTATAAACAGACCCTGCAAGAAATTCTGTATACTTTGTTATGAGTCCCAATTAAGGACTATAAACAAAACCTGCAAGAAAGTTTGGTAACCCTGTCATGAGTCCTAGTTAAGGACTATAAACAAGACCTGCAAGAAATTTGGTAAACCCTGTCATGAGTCCTAGTTAAGGACTATAAACAAGACCTGCAAGAAATTTGGTAAACCCTGTCATGAGTCCTAGTTAAGGACCATGAACAAAACCTGCAAGAAACTTAAGTAAAACCTGTCATGAGTCCCAATCAAGGACTATAAACAGAACCTGCAAGTGGTTAGTACACCCTGTTATAAGTCCCAATTAAGGACTATGAACAAAACCTGCAAGAAACCTAAGGGTCAGATAACAAGCATGCAAGTAGTCAAGTACGAAGGCACACAAGTCACACAAAAGAGCCCTTAGAGTTTAGGCCAGCATGAGGTCTAGGTACTACCCTCTTGAAGTTGGTGGGCTCAACCTGTCTTATCAGAAGTAACCGGGTTCTAAGGTTCCCAATATCACGGGATTGCTTTCATTGTTCATCGTTTCGATTTAGCCACTGAACTGGCGACCGAAATATTCCAGGAAAGCAACCCTCAATTGAGCGTAGTATCGAGTATCAACCAACCTCGGACTGCACCAAAGTCAGTTATCTCACTACCCTAAAGAGGCCAAGATAGTTCAATTAAGGTTCCTAAGGTCTGTTGATGCTTCACGACACCACGCGGAGGCCCCGTACTCTCCTTGACTAAACTCAAGGGTTACCGGTACACACCAAAGTGCCACATCAACGTAGCAGACTGTTTCAACCATGTCGGTATACCCCGCACAGTTCCCTCACAGCCTTGTTGCTACTTTCTAAGAAGGTATTTCCCAGATCCGGGTTAGGATCTATAGAACTCCCAAGCAACCCACAATTTAAAGCACACAAGGAAAACAATTGAAAACATAGTTATAAGCTAGCCCTAAGGTACACCCCACTTTAAGTTAATGTCCCCAGCAGAGTCGCCAGTTCTGTGATCGGTGGATCTGGAACTGACTGTTTAACGCTGGTTCGCGAAATGTCGCGGAAGCAAGAGTCGCCACCGTCTTTTATTTTCTCCAATAGGAAAGGACAAAAGCACAGAAAAATTCCTTTTAAGAGATTGCTCTCGGTTCGGGAGGTAGGTTATAGAAAGGGAAGGTGTTAGCACCCTTTCTATCCATGGTTATCCATGGGCTCTTAGATACTTGCTCAATGTGTTTTCAAAATGTTTGCTTGCTTTTCAATGTGGGTTAAAAAAAAGTTTCTTTGAAAAATTTCAGATCGACTCATACGTCAGAGTGTTTGAAAAGTTTGCTTTGAAAGCTTTTGAAAATGTGTTGGTGTGAAAAGTATGTTTTGATTTGTTTGAAGTTAGAGCAAGTATCCTTGAGAACCTACCTACCCTAAGGAATTCGTCTGTGTAAATGTCCTTTAAAGTAGTGCCATCCCACCATTGAGAGGTAGGTAGCACCACCGTTGGAGGTGTTCGGGTCAATTCGAAGGTTCGGGACATGGTGATCACCAGAGCAATGGGAAGACACCTTAGAAGCTACCCTCATGCCAGGTTCCCGGATCATGAGGACTTACTAAGACGTCCTCTACTCGACGATCACCTTTCGAAAGGCAACAGTGAGGCGTACCCTAGGGGTGGTGTGTGCGAATTGTGTGTCATGTTTCAGTTATTTGTCTTGTCATGTTTGTCGTGTTCTACGCTTGATTTTAATTTGTCCATTCATTCTTGCATGCATTCGTTAACAGTTAAATATTTTGCGAGGAAATAAATCTAAACTATTACAAATGGCGCGGGTCCACATCGCCAAAATTAAACCGGACCCGATTTAGCGGAAAATAAATAATGCGATAAAAGTGCGATAAATAAATGTACATGGCTTTGGGAGATTTACAGGATTATACTAAGCAATAAAGTAAATGCGCAAAAGAAAATAATCAAAACAAAACTAGGGCGTTGGACCCTTTTGCAAATAATTAAAATTAATAAGAATTAAAAATTAAATGATTAAATGTTTTTTTGATATTTTTGTATTTTTTAGATTTAATAAGGAAAAGAAATTAATTGAAATTAAATTAAAAGACAAACCCTAATTCTAGTATTTTTTATTTGTTATGAAAGATTTAAATATAGTCTAAATTAAACCCTAAATCACTTATGTACAATTTTTAATTTATGAAAATAAAATAATAAATAAAAAATATTGTTATTCTGAAAAAAAGGAAAAATTAAAAGAAAAGAAAATAAAAAGCTATTTAAACCTAAATTCTATCTTTTTTTGGATTTTTATAATTAAAAAGATTAAAACTCTAACCTAAATATTTACATATACTAATTTATTGATGAAAATAATTATAATAAAATATTATTATTTTTTATTGGTCTTTTCTGATTTTTACAATGTTTTTATATTTTATAGAGAAAATAAATTAATTGAATTAGGACAATAAAATAAATAAAAACAACAAAAATAAAAAGTGAGAAGAAAAATATAAAATGCAAACCAGGGTGGGGTGTTGCCCCAAATAAGGAGGTTCAGGCCTTAGAACATTGGCCCATTAAGCCTTGAATTTGCTGACTTTTTGGATTGGGTATGATGCATTGACTGGCGTATGTGGTACACCTTTGATCCACACCCTTGGTTTGCTCTCCAGGACGCGTGGCTAGCTGATCTTTGAGGATGCATGGTATACTGGGACATTAGCAAAGCATTGGATCTTACATTGAAAAATAGCATTGGGATTTTGCCAGACCTGGGACTTGAACCCAGGTCTTGAGGGTCATTCACGTCACCTGTTACCAACTGAACCAAACGCCTTTATTGATATATTATTATAAACAAATAGTGAAAAAGTAAAACCAACGCCCATTAACTAACACGCGCGCAAATTCAAATAGACGAATCATTGGCTGCCACGACTGCTTCTTCTTCACCACCCCTGCAAAATAGAACACAGAGGCAACGGTTTTGTATTTGTTTCCTTAGGGTCTCTACAAAAAAATAGCGAATAGCTCCAGTCCAAATATAAATTAAGCGCGATGGTCCAGATATTTTCGTCTTGAGATACTGAATCCAACCATGGTCGTTTGGAGCTCTGATTTTGCCTCTACGCAAAATCCCCAAATTAGAAAACCTGCAACCCTAATGTTCTCGTATGGCAAAATCGTGTACAACGTGCAAAACTTCAATCAAGCATAAGGGTTAGTTTCAGAAGCTCAAAATAAACATGATGCAATGAATAGAATGTTGTAAAAGTGCTTAAAAAATGCTATACGATTATGGATTTTTTGCAACACAGTCTGAGTCACAGGCGCCTATTCTTGGAGCTTTTGTGGTTGAGATTGATTGGAACACCTCCAAGGATGCTTAAGGATGCTGATGGAACAAAAATTGCAGCTTGAATCGACCTAAAACCTTGATTTCAGTTTTCAGTTTTTTATGAAAAAATTCAATGTGCAAAAGGGTTCTTGGGCGCAGCTTCCAGTCTCTCATCATTAGGGTTGTGATGCTGATCATATATGGAGTGATTAGGTTAAGAAAAATTGGACAAAATCTTATGCATTGATGAATTTCAATATTTGATTTTACAAGATCTTTTTCAAATCTTTTTCTCATGGCTTTTGGTTCAATCATGCTCAAATCTTATCAAAACTTGCTATAATCAATCAAGCACGAAATATTGAGGTTAAACATGCATGAAAAGATTTTTTAGGTTAAGTTTGATATTTTTCATGTATTAAAATGATTTAAATGAATATAAATTAATATTAATTCAAATAAATAATTAAAAAATATGAAAATACTTCCCTTTGGGCCTAGTGGTCGTGCATAGGCTTGGCATGAAGAAATTTGGAAGGAAAATAGGCCCATTTGCATTTTTAGGCCTTTTGCATCAATGTTGACTTTCAAAAATTTCCAAAAATTTCCCAACTTCCACAAGGCATAACTTGGTCAATTTTTAAGCTTTTCACATGTTCTTGGACATTTTGGAAAGGTCTTTGAGTCCTTTAACCAATGCCTTTGGTCCCATGTCATTTTGATTTACCAATCTCAAGTTATGGCCTTTGACTTAAAGTCACTTTTTGTTGACTTTTGAAAATGACCTATAATGTTGAAATTGATAACTTTTTGTGAGAGCATTTCTTGGACTTGGAACATGAAGATGAATTGTAGGAAATGTCTTTCTCTTCAAAATGAGCTTTGGATGGAATTTTTCTGATAATCCATGTGGAAGTTATGCCCTGGTCAATTTCAGTTGACTTTTTCAGCTGTCCAAATATAGCAACTTTTGTATCTTGATGATTTTCTGAGCCAAATTTTGAGAATCATGATCAAGCATTGATCAAATGATGTTTGTGGCTTCAAAATGATGTGTTGACCAAAAATTTGAACTTTTGACTGTCAAATGACCATTTTGCCCCTACAGTTGACTGTAGTGCAATCTAGGGTTTTGACTGTGCAATTTTGAGCTGAATGCCTTGAAACTTGACATGAGGATGCTTGACCACATTTGTAGGCATATGAGACTTGATTGGGCCCTTGAAAAGTTCATTTGCTTGACCAGAACTCAAACCCTAGTTTTGACTGTATAGGAGCCAGTTGAGCTGCACAACCCTGGGGAAATTTGTGACCTTGATTTGGCAATTTCTTGATGAATATGGGAGGGCAAATTTTGGGGTACAACAAGAACCATATTCACCGAAGGAGGTGCAGCAGGAGCAGCATGCACCACAGGAGGTGCCAGAGTAACAATAGTCTGAACAATTGGAGTATCTTGAGGACCAATGTTGAAACTTTCAGGCGCAAAATTCTCTGGCATTCCCTAAGGGTAACCTTGAGGCATGCGATTTTGAACAACAGCTGGAATAGCAGATACCGGAACAGCCAGAGCTTCAGTAGTAACCCTTGTTGGCTCAGGTTGAACACTCGGTGGCTGATTCTGAGCAGCCACCAGAGATTCCATCAGAGCACTAAGATTTTCCATGCCGGCCTTCAAAGCAGAAACATCCTCGCGCAGCTCGCGATTATCTTGTTCTAAGTTGTCCATCTTCTTTCTATAATTAGCCCGAGTGTTGTAGTGATGAGTCAGCTTGCTATTGGAGTAAAGAAGCTTGGTAAGACATCTGGATATGCATAACAAATGCAAGAAATATGTGCAATATGATGCATGATATGCAATGCACATGATTTTATTTTATTATTTAATATTTCAAGGGATTTAAAATTTATGGACATATTGCAAATATCAAAGTAATAACGCATTTGAAATACTGAAATTTTTTATTATAACAACTCCAAAATGAATTACAAGTTTCAATGATCCCAAGTACAAGATGAAAATAAAATCTAAAACCCTGAGAAGTAAAGCTGATGGAGATCACTCTATACGCTGGCGCTTCCCTGTGAGCCTGGAAATCTAAGCCTTCAACCTCTGGTTTTCTTCCGCATATATGGTGGAAACCTCCTTCCAATCACCTGAATCAGGGAGTGAGCAAATGACATATGACTTAGGCTTAGGAGAAAATAAATCCCCTTGCCTCTCCATGGTCTCTACAGCCCATCTCTCAAGAATCTCAATCAAGTCGTCTTTCTCCTTCAAATCTGCTCTATAAGAAATCTCTAAAGTTTGACACTTGTTCTTCCAAGCATCCTTTTCCTGTTGCATCCTGACTAAAGCAAGTTGTAGCTCTTCTAGATCATCCAATAAGGGAGGAGTGGTCTTCACAAAAAAAATCAAGCATAGGTGTTTCTCGGGAATACGACATCTTCAACATAATAACTCTCGTTTGGACCCACTGATGATATGGCTCCAAAGAAACAGCACCCCTAGGTCCCAAATCCTTCCTACTCTTCTTATTAATGTGACGCCAGGCCTTCGCAATCTGCTCCCTAGCTTCCCTATGGTCTTCTCCCTCCTTCATAAAGAAACTACTCAAATGAATACTATTTGGTTTATCCCTCATCGGATAACCGAGTTGTCGTCGTGCAAGAACAGGGTTATAGTTAATTCCTCCCTTTATGCCAAGAAGAAGTACATTGGGGAAACTACCACAACTGTCAATAATCTCTATATCCTGGTAAGCTCGATGATACCAATCAATATCCGAGTGAGTAAGTGCCATGATCTTAGGAGCCCAACGGGGTTCCTTCTTGACATCCCAAAAAGCATCAGACTGAGGCATATGAGAGATAAACCACCAATACAACAGAGGCGTGCAACAGATAATCATCCCCCCATGGTAAGAGTTCCGAAGATGAATAGAGTAATAAGCATCACCCAACAATGTAGGAACTGGGTTTCCGATCATGAATATCTTGATAGCATTAATGTCAACTACTTGTCCACATTAGGAAATAAGAATAACCCGTAAGCAAGCAGAGCGAAGATGGCCTCAAAAGCGACTATACTCTTCATCTTGGCAAAGTAGCGAGCTTTCTTCAATAAGAACTGAGCTGGTAATCCTATAATCCCTCCTTTATTATTCATATGGGCTTCAACCTTAGACTTCCCCAGATGGATCAAAGAAGCAATCTCATGTGATTTTGGCTCATCCTCCAAGCCAGTAAAAGGAACACGATCGGTAACAGGTAAATCCAATAGATAAGAATACTCCTCTAGTGTAGGCATCAATTGATAGTCGGGAAAAGTAAAGAAATGATACATCGGATCATAGAACTGGACCAAGGTCTAGAGAATACCCTCCTTTATCTTCAGCTTCATGAGAGGAATGATGGATCCATACTTCTTCCGAAAATCTGCAGAGCACTCAATCTCAGGAGTTAGACTGATTAACTCATCGATCTTGGGATCCTTGAAACTCTACTTCTCGGTCTTTCTATTTCCATAATCCATGGTTAAAAAGTACCTGAGATATTCACAAACGGTCAACTTTTAAATCCCTTGAAATAAGATCTCTTCAAAAGATGCTTATGAGTGCATGGGATGCATGATGCAGCAATCACACACAAGTTCACACATATAAGGTTCATAGGTTTAACGTCACGAGCATGAGGTCGAAAGTACTACCCATAAGGTATTGGTCTAAAAGTTATCACCTTCCGAACAAGGTTCTAGAGGTTCCCAGAGTCTACATCCTTCCTTCGGATATTACCAACTTCTTGATTAACTTAGTAATTAGTAATATTCTCAAGAAAGACTCGTCCGAGCGTAGCATCGCGTGAAGACTATTTCTGGATTACTCCATCATAGCTTCTGCACTACACCTAAAAGGCCAAGATGGGTTAGGTATTCTACGGTCCTCAGCTTCAGCAGGCTTCCAGGTCGAAAGCAGCACGTCTTCCCGATTACTCAGTAAATGACACTACAGTTAAAGGGGCCTCCAATGAGTGGGGGATCTCATTCCTCCTTTTTTGGGATTACTCCCTCAAAGTTAACATGACTATACCGCCCGTCCTATCTTAAAGTTCGCCCAAGTCCGGGTATAGGAATTATGAGTAATCACCAAGCACCCTGAAAACCAGGAAAATCCAGGAAAACATATATACAACATATAACACATAAACAACAATAGCATATTCATAGATATAAACAAAGATAGGCTCAACCCACTTAGGAATGGACCAACAAGAGGTCAATCTTTCCCCAGTGAAGTCTCCATTTTTCTGTAGCCGTAGAGATGTTTAAGACTAAGCCATGGGATTAACTAGACTTGTATAAATCCAAATAAAATCGCCACCGCGCTTTATTGTTTCCAAAGGAATGAGAAAAGAGAGAATAACCAAAAAAGAGGGGGAAAGATTCAAGGTAAGGGGGTTGGTTATGTAAAGGGAAGATATTAGCATCCTAAACATCTATGGTACTCCACAGGAACCTCTTTGTAAAATCTGTATATTTTGGCTATGAAATGTTGTGTAAAAAAATGGATGGTGGAGGTGAGAAAAGAAATATATTTTTATGGTTTTTTCACCTGCCGCGGTTGCGAACCTTTAATGCCTACGTACCACCTTTTCGTACAATAGGGGATCAGGGTACACATAGTTCCTCCTTAAAAATTTTAAAATGTAAGTGTGTTGGTTAATTTTTATGAGATAAGACATCATCGTCATTGTCCGTGTAGAAAACATACTTATTACCCACAATCATGAGAAACGAGAATTTGCATCATCTCAAAGTTGAGGATATGGCTTGGATTTTAAAATCAACGATGCCTCACTCAACACCATAGTGGAAAGTATCTCTCTTCACTACATATTGTAGAAGTATAGTTGATTGCATCACTATAAGGATTGACAAGAGTCTAATCTTTTGAGAAAGGTTTTTAAATAAGAAAGCAAAAATGGCAAAAATGATTTGAAATGAGATTGATTTACTTTTAGTCTTCTCACAAAAAAATGATGTCAAAATATTATTAAGTTGATTGAAGTTTATTCATGACATTTTTTTTTTGAAAATTCATGGACCTAAGTCCAAGTTTATTATGAAAGTGATTCAAGTTTCAAAACAAGAGGAATTTTCAAAAGGAGGAAGAAGATTTTGAAATTAAAGAAGATGGGAGGAGAAGAAGAGACTATCCTAAAGCATAAGGTAAAAGCTAGGGATAGGAACCATCTAACCAACAAGAATCCAATACTTGACATTATGAGCCAAGATATAATTCCCATTCATTGGATTGAAACCAAGAAAGCAAATATACTAGACCTCTTGAAAGAATAAAACTTCAAGTGTATTAAGTCTTCACAAAAATTGGGCAGAGTAACGGCTGTATACGGGTGAATTCCAGATTACAAACAAAGAATGTAATCACAATAACCTGCACACAAAACAAACAAACAAACCAATGTCTTGAGGTAAACCTCAAGAAATCCAGACAAAAATATCAATAAAGGTTACAAAGTCTCCAACATAGGCCAAAGACTCTAATCTTAAGTCCAAGAAGTCCCATACTCCATCATGCCAAGGATAGTAACCAAATAGTCCAAGTATCATTAAAGATTTTATGGTTAATATTGATTATTAGGTGTCTTGCAAAAGAAAAGTAAAGCTCAAATGAGCAAAAAATAAAAATGACAAGAAAGTAAATGGGCTCAAGTGAGCAAAGGTGAAGAATAGCATGAAATGTAAATGCTAAAATAAATGGTACATAAAGCATAAAAAATAAAAGAGCACAAAGTAAAAGCAATTTAATAATTAGTGTTTAGTTGGATGACCATCTTGAAACTTACATTTGGAACTCATTAGAGGATTGGTAGAACCAAAGCCTCCACACAACAAATTGCATTTTCTTTTTGTCAAGTATATCATCAATTTAGGATCCTCAAAAGTACCATTTAATGATCAACGATGTTTAAGTGATCCGCGTTGACCAAAAGTGTTGTAGATCCATTAGAGGATTGGTAGAACCAAAGCCTCCCCACAATGAATCTCAAGGTTATTGGATCAAAGAGATCAAGTTAACATACTTGGGCTTGCAAACATAGGTTTGGTCCATGAATGATCATTTATTCGAATCAGGACAAAATTTAGCTCTATGTTAAGCAATCGTAAGTGGACTTATGTAGAAGTCGCACCTATTTTGAGGCCGGTTAATAGAAATCTATGCACCATTTGTTTTGAGACATGATATAGAGATCATGCTCTAATAACACTTAGTGCAATAAGAAAGGGATGAGATGGAGAGGGGTGGGGAAGAATATACAAACCACATTTGAATTAAAGTTTAATCAAACTATTATTAAAATCATTCATCCATTTTTGTGGAGTTAAACTCAACACCATGGATCCAATGATGTTAATAAAGTTCATGATCAAAAATTCAACCCAAGATTTGCCAGAAAATAATCACAAAATAATTGCATTTTAATATATACATTAAAAAAGGTTTTAGAAATATTTTAAATAGAAATAAGGGAAAAAAATATAAACTATGTTCAAATTAATTAAGAAATAAAAAGTAAGACCATAAAAAAAATCAGAAATGGACTCAAATATTTTTATAAATTTTTTGGTAATTTTTTAAAGTCAGAAATTATTTTTAAAATTAAAAGAAATGAGTAAAATAAACAAAAAATAATATAAAAAATTCCAAAGCCAGAAATAAAAAATTAGTGAAGTCACCAATATTTGTCAAAATATCATTGGATCATTCCATATTTTTTTCAGAATTTAAAAATGCATAAAAGTAATTTTAAACACTTAAAACAAATCAAATATAGAGAAAATTTATAAAAAATACCGAAACACAAAATAAAATTATTAAAAAAAATCAGAAAGAGAAAAATCTAATATATTTTTTCATAATTTTTAAAGATTTTTTGAACTATAAATGAATTTTCTATGATTTTTTGAAGTTTAAAACAATTAAATATAAAAATCGGAAAATAAAATAAAAATCAAAAAAATATGGGACATCTGATCAAAGTCAAAATGCATTAGTAAACATATCAAGTGGACCTGGCGCATTATGCATGTTATGGACTTTAGTGGATAATGCATTGAATCATTAATTAAATCAGATTTCAAAAAATACAAGTGGCATGCCATCATTGGTTGGAAGATGACACGTTGGTCATCTTCAACCTCCAGCCAACGTGAATTTCATGTCTTTAAAATTGTAAAATCAGAAGCTCAGACCTATGCCATTCACTTCGTCTCTTCAAGACGAAGACAACCATACCTTCGCGGAAAATTTATATAAACTGTAGCTCAAGCAAATTGGAAGGAAAGTTTTGAAAAGGGATTTGAAATTTCATGGTCAAAACAAGGTTCCAGATGAAAGTAAGTGTTGCGACTAGAACCAGGGCAATGAGAGCATCACAATGATATCAAAGTTTTGAAGAATTGATGAAGGAATCTACCTATTAGAGTTGAGTTTCAGAGCTCTGAAACTGGACTTCTTTGGAGAAATCTAAGGCACGATTATTGAATGTAATTATATAGTTAGCTTCAGGGAAGATCAAGGAAGGTGAATTGATGGAAAAATTGGATTGAAAAAGGCTTGAAAGCAGATTTCGAAGTAGCAAAATTTTGAGTTATGGAACAAGTTTGGCAGGGTGATTCTGGCTATCCAAGCTTGAGGAAATGAATTGGGGATGACCCTCTACTTATAGGGAATCAAATGGAATGTCCAAGCGTGTGAAATTATGAAGTTTGGAGGGAAATCGTGTGAAGTTGCAAACAAGAAAAGTGTGACTTCCAATTTGATCAAAACTCATCAAAACACACATTTTGTTGTGCTAATCAATTATGGAACTTCATTAAACATGTTTAGAGGCATAAAAGCGTGGATAACTTGTGATTAGAAGCCAAAACAAATACTTCAAATTCTGACTTATGGGGAAACTTCAGTTCCAAGTTACCAAGTTTAATCCAATGGCATTCTCATCTCAAGGGGTCTTAAGGCATGATTCTTAATGCTTTAGAAATATGAGGTTACAAGCTTTGAAATGGAAAAAAAATGGAATCAAATGGATGCTTGATCTGAAAATTGCATTGAGTCAAAGTTGGAGAAAAAAGGTTGACTTTCCATACTTAGAAATATTTCAAGTTTTTCTTCAAAAGTAACCTATAATATTTTGCATCCAAACACGGCCTTCCACTTGGAATTTTTTCTTGACCAAAAAAGATGGAATGAAATATACCTCTTGAATGACATTTTTAAACTTGAACCATTCAAAATCTCTAAAAATTGAGAGAGTTATGAATTGTTGAAGTTGGCAAAAAATCATGAAATGACCTATAATCTTTTGTACCCTTAGGGAATCTTCCATCAATTTTATCATTTTGCACATAAAATAAGGCATAAAGTTAATATCTTCAAGATCAATGTGGAAAAAGATTGTGCTCAAGGTGATAAAAATTGACCAAGTTATGATCATTTGAAGTCACACATGAGAAATTGGGGGTTCATCTGGAGGACTTGTAATCTCTCTTCATCATCAAGCTTCTTCCACATGAAAATTCCTTGAAACTTTTGAAGTGATTTGTTGATAACCCTTTGAATATAAGGATGTCTTTGGAATCACTCAAAAATACCAAAATATGAGCAAGATATTCTTCTTTAAAGTCCAAAACCCTAGCTCCTAGATCAAGAAAATGCCTTGAGGAACTTTGACAATTTTGAACAAACTTCTTGTACCAACACAAATTCTTTGTAAATAGAAGTTGTTGAGGATGATAATTAGAACTCATAGAAACCATAACCACTTACATATCTTTAGAATTAATAGAAATATGCATTTGTGACCAATGGTAACAAAGCCTTGTCCAAGCATGACAACTTCTCCAATCAGTCCCTTGTACTTTTGAACCAAATTTGATAATCTTGAAATATGGTGAACCAAAATAACCTTGAAAAACCATTTGTGATACGGTGGGAGAACTGACTTGAGGTTTTGCGTTTGTATTCGCACTTGTTCGGTTTAGCAAGAGTCATCACCGACTTTTTATTTTATCCTAAGGAAAGGTTAAAAAGCATAGGAAAAACCTTTTGAGATGTTTCGTGGGTTCGGGGGGTAGATTATGAAAAGGGAAGGTATTAGCACCCTTTTCCCATGTTTATCCATGGGCTCTTAGTTACTTGTTTTAGATCACTTGCCTTGATTTTCAATTGCTTGAAATGATGGTGTGTGTGTGTGTGTGTGTTTGAAAATGTTTTGAAAAAGATGCCTTGTCTAGGCAACCGTTGTAACAATTCTTTACTCGAATGTTTTACAAAGGTGTGTGTCTTTTCGAAAAGATATTTCAAATGTTTTTGAAAGTTTGTTTTGGAAAGTGTTGGTGGAGTGGATTTTGAAAAGTAGGCAAGTGTGTTTTGCAAGTTTGATCAAGTAACTAAGAGTTGTCTACCCCTAAATTTACTCAAAGGTTTTTCTCATGCTTTAACCCTTTTAACAGTATTGTTCCACCATTGTATTTGGTGGGCAATCTTGCGTTATGATGTTATCGGGACGGGCACGGGTCATCGTATGAACCATGAATGCAATGGTGCCAAGTATCTTTGGCAATTTGCTTGAAGGGACTATGATCATTTTGCTTAGGCAACTTTCGAAAGCGTCATCGAGGGACTTATGATCATTTGAATTGTTTTGCCAAAGAAACTCAACATGCAAGCATGGCCCATTTTAGAAGGCAGCGAGTGGGATTACCCTAGGGGTGCAAGTGTGAATGGTGTATTGATTGTCATGCATTTATCTTTGTATTAGGTTATCTAGCGGTTGATTTTAAATCTTCGCATACAAACCCTAATTACTATACAGTATATAGAAAGCGATAAATTGCGGGAATTTAAAGTCTAAGCTATTACAAATAAGTATCCGAGGATGGGGGTACAAATATTTACAAATGGGGATGAGACTTATCAGGATAGTAGTGTCCAAATATATTTACAACCAAATCGAATCAATCGCAATGTAAAATGTAGCAATGTATAGGAATCAAAGAGAAACAAAATGTGTATTGTAAAAGTGTATGTGAATATTTACAAGTGATAATGATGTTTAACTTAATGCAAAATTAAGTATTTTATTCTTTTTGGATTTTTGTTAATATGTATGAACAAAAGTTTTAATAAAAGAAAAGAAAATGCTTTAAGAAATTCTATTTTTTATGTGTTAATGTTAAGGTGTTTTAGTTAGTATTTTTATGTACAAAAGTTTTAACTAAAGAAAAGAAAAGAAAATTGTTCAACTTTAAGAAAATTAATATTCATATCTTTTCTTTAAAATGTAATAAAAATAAAAAAGAAACAATTAAGAAAATTTGTATGAAAATGTGTTATTTTTATTTATCAAAGAAAAATATTAATTTAGATTATATATAAAAATGGTAAAGTGATAATAATAAAAAAAAGGAATAAGTTTATAAAAAGGAAATAAAGGGATATCAATTTATGTTCAAAACAAAATCAAAAAGGAGAGAATGGGCTTAATGGTGCAAGAGGGGGCAGGCCCAAACAAGACAAAGAATCAAAAGGAGAAATGGGGGGTGCACGCCTAGTTTTGATGGGCTTAAGCGCTGTGTATGGGGAAAGGCCCAACGCGTTTGTCACACTTTTGTTTTTAGGGTTGAATTAGTTTTGTTTCACTTTGGAGAAATAGGGTTACAGTCTTACAGAGGCGCCATTTATCTTCTTCTCCTTCGCCGTTTATCTTCTTCTCCTTCGCCGTTTCCTTGAGCCAGCCACTGACTTTCCCTACCGTTTCAGCTGACAGAACGCAACCTCCATTTCTTCCTCCTCGAGATCAATCAAGCCACGATGAAAAAGGTAGCCTCGTTTTCATTTTAACGCATCTTTAGGGTTTTCATTTTGAATGTTTTTTATTGTTCTGACTCTTTGATTATTATTATGTCTTGTGAGGTGTTTTAAGGAAAGGGAAAAGGGATTTTATACCTTTGCTGACTTTTTGGAGATGGAGGAGTGGAGAAATGGACTTGGAGGCGCTTGGACAGCTGAAGGCGGAGGAGCGTGATGCGCTGTGTTGGCTTGCTGGAAATCCGGTATCTTGCTTTTAGGTTTTATGATGTTTGCTCTGAAAACCTTAGTTTAATTTCTTTTCCTCTTCTGTCCACTTGAATGCTTGCCCCTGAAACACTTGCTTCTGTATGTTTATTGCTGGCTTTGTATGATGTTCTTGCTTCTGAGTATGGTGTTGTTTAAATGTTGGCCCTGTGATGAGCCTAGCTCTGAGGGTTTGAATTGCTCGAATCTGAGTTGCTATTATTGAAACATTAGTTCTGACTAGCTTCTCCTCTCTTGGCTTTGTACTGGTGTTAGATGCTCGATGATGAACTTTCCAGTTCTGAGAGCTTTGTTTGGATATGCTTATTTGTTATGCTTTTGAGCTTTGAGAATGCTGTTGCTTCAGCATGATAATTTGATGTTTGGACTTGGATGTGTTTTGTTTTTGACAGATTGGGGCATTGAGTTTTTAGGCAGGTTTACTGGCTTCAAGCTTGTACCTGTTTTTACAAGGCTTAAGGGTTCTGTTTGTGAGTTTAACAGTTTTTTGTTTAGAGGCTTGAAGTTTTAGGCTTCAGTTTGTGGCTTAGGCTTGTATTACAGACTAGCAGGTTTGTTGATGGCTTGACACAGGTTTACAGGAAGGTTTATGCTTGTATGCTTAACACAGGTTTGGATGGCTTTGAGAGCTTGTGGTGTTTGATGTAGATTTAGGCTTGAGGCAAGAGGTTTATGCAGGTTAGAGATTTAGGCTTGATATGCTTAACACAGTCTTGAAAGGGCTTGTATGTTTGTATTGTAGTTTTGAGGCCTGAACAGGTTTGGAAGGTTTGATGTATTTGAGATTACAGGTTTGGCTTCTGTTTGTTATAGGTTACAGGCTTGAAGCTTAATGTTTTGAAAGGTTTTAGGGCCTTTGGTTCTGCAGGTGAAGGCTTCAAGGTTTGATGCATGTTTAAGCTTGAAGTTTTGAGTTGAAACAGGTTTTGGCTATGTGTTTTTGTTGAAGGCAGTTCTAAGGTGTTTGAATGTTTGACACAGTTTTTGTTGCTTTGGTATTTTCTGCCCCCCTTGAAACTGTTTTGATATCTTTTGTTATATATTTGTCTTCAAGCTTGCTGTAAGCCTTTCTTTTTTTCTCTTTTCCTCTCTCTCTACAGTTTAAAAAGCATTTTTTATTGCTTTAGATGTACTATTCTGAAAAAGTACTGGCCTTGGAAAGTGATGTATCTTGAACATGGCTTGCATTGTTTCTTTCCTCTGTGTACTTTCCATATTTCCTGCATATTGTTGACAGCTTTTTGTACTTGTTAATAGCTTGATATCTTTCTATATCTCTTGGACAGCTTTGGACAGTTTCCTTTGACATTCAGTTTGCCTTTTGAACTTGGTTAGGCATTTTGGACTTTATAGTTTGTACATGCTGTTTGTTTTGAACTGTACAGCTTGTTGACAATTTGAATTTATGCAGTATGTTTGACAATTTGAATTTGTGCAATATTGTAGCTTTGTGCATTTCATATTTTATTGCAAGCATATTTCTATCCCTCTTTGTGAACCAAGAGAAATCTTGTGATTTGCAGAGAGGGCAAACAAACTGATTTCGGCCAGTTACTTTTAATGATGAACTTTTTGATTAATTGTCTGCTTTTAATTTTATCTGCATTTGACTTTTTCCCTTTCTTTGTTTTTGAGATGAAAATCTATTGAGCAAAAGAGGAGTAGCAGTAGAAGATGAAGATTTCAAGACATTTAGGACATAGCTTTATTTCAATTTTAGTCATTTGTAATAATATTAATGTAAATAACTGTAAATAAATTTACAGTATTTAAATAATATCTGTAACAAACAATTCAAAATGAATAAACATCCTTTTTTATCAGTCAATTCTTCTTCCAATTAACTGTCCATTTAATTATTTGAGTTTCTTAAATTAAAATAACCGGAAGTAAATCCAATTATTCTGACTTAGAAAAAATAATTAATAAACATTGTGGTCTTGCCATTTATCATGAATCAATAATAAACCTGGCGCTCCAATTAAACAATGCACAGTTAATCAACCTAACATCCACATGCTTATCTCTTTACTGATTAAACCAAACACTGCAAATTCTCAATTCAAATTCCTCAATCCAAATCTCAGAGTAAACTGAAAAGAACTGTAGAATTAATTCTTTCTGAGAATACACGCACAAAACCCTGATTCTTGACTTATCACCAAAGAAACTCCTGTCTGATCAAACCTTGAGCCAAACTCAACCAAACCCTAATAATTTGCTTGAAATGTTCCAGAGTCCATGAAAACCCTAATTTGGCTAGACTGACAAGAAAAATTCTGTTTGACTGATCCTTGAGCCAATCTTGAAAAATCAGGAAAAGCCCGAAGCTGTGATTTCTTGTGGAAAAATAGGAGGGCAAATTTTGGGGTACAACAGTTGCCCGTGTTCAATCTTCTTGAACCTGAAGAGTTAGATTGGCAAGTTTGCCTTTCGCGACTCGAGGGTAAAAGGAGATTGGACACTAGAGTGCCCAAAAAATTTGTACTCGGTGATGTGATGATAGAAGGAATGGGCTTACAGATGCCATTGGGTGATGGGCTTAAAGATGCCATCTGGAAGTTGCTGGTAGGAGTATGGGCTTAGAGATGCCATCTGGAAGTGATTGTTGAACTGTATGTCATTGGTGAGTGGACGAGTATCAGAAAGGTATCCATGTTTTGGAACATCTCTGAACTGGGGGTCTGAACAAGCAATAGATTAACATCCATGTTTGGAGAATCCGTAAACTGTTTTCAAAAGTCTGGGAGTTGAATAAGCAATAGAGAAGCATTCGTTGTTGGGAAGCGTCCGTGAACTGTTTTCAAAAGTTGAGTCTGAACAAGCAATAAATTAACATCCATTGTTGGGAAGAACTCGTAAACTGTTTTCAGAGGTTGAAGAATCTGAACAAGCGATAGGTTAATATCCGTTACTGGAGAACCCGTGAACTGTTTTCAGAAGTCTTGAAGTTGAATAAGCAATAGAGAAGCATCCGTTGTTGGGAAGCGTCCGTGAACTGTTTTCAAAAGTTGAGTCTGAACAAGCAATAGATTAACATCCGTTGTTGGGAAGAATCCGTAAAATGTTTTCAGAGGTTGAAGAATTTGAACAAGCGATAGGTTAACATCCGTTACTGGAGAACCCGTGAACTATTTTCAGAATTCTTGAAGTTGAATAAGCAATAGAGCAGCATCCGTTGTTAGGAAGCGTCCGTGAACTGTTTTCAAAATTTGAAGTGGAGAAGGAACCGGTGTAGGGTTTCCTGACGATGAGTCCGTGTAAAACTGTATCTGAATGAATCTGGAATAAGTATCAGAATGTCGCCATGTCTGGGTCACATCTGAACTATCTCTGGGTGAATCTGGAATAAGTATCAGAATGTCGCCATGTCTGGGTCACATATGAACTATTTCTAGAAAGAATCTCGGAAGATGATGATCTTTGTCTGTTGACTGATCTTTCCTGAAAAGGTAAAGAGTTAGTTGTATGCAATGTCATGATGCATGATGCAATGTATTTTACATCAATGTTTATGATATGAATGTGATGTATGCGCATGTAAGCTGATGAGCTATCTTGCTGAGGATAGATGAATCCTGGATAATGAGATCTTTGACTGCTGCTAGAGATTGCAAGAATCTCTTGATTGTTGAAAGTGAGAAGTCCTGGGACCGCTGTTGGGGAATCCGGAGCTTGGGTTGTATGCCAATCTACTGGGGATTCCTGTCTTGAGGAGACCTTCACTGGGGAATATTCGAATATCCTGTGAGGAACTGAGAATGAGAGTCTTCATTCTGCTTGGGGATTGATAGTTGGAAGTTTTAGCTCCGCTGGGGATTGCAAGAATCTTTTGATTGCTGCAGGTATTAATCTGGGATAAGTATCGGAATGTCGCCATGTCTGGGTCACATCTGAACTATCTCTAGAAGGGAATCTGGAATAAGTATCGGAATGTCGCCAAATCTGGGTCACATCTGAACTATCTCTAGAAGCAAATCTTGAATAAGTTTCGGAATGTCGCCAAATCTGGGTCACATCTGAACTATCTCTAGAAGGGAATCTGGAATAAGTATCGGAATGTCGCCATCTCTGGGTCACATCTGAAACTATCTCTAGAATGAAATCTTGAATAAGTATCGGAATGTCGCCATCTCTGGGTCACATCTGAAACTATCTCTAGAAGCAAATCTGGAATAAGTATCGGAATGTTGTCATCTCTGGGTCACATCTGAACTATCTCTAGAAGGGAATCTGGAATAAGTATCGGAATATCACCATCTCTGGGTCACATCTGAAACTATCTCTAGAAGAAAATCTGGAATAAGTATCGGAATGTCGCCAAATCTGGGTCACATCTGAACTATCTCTAGAAGCGGAATCTGGAATAAGTATCGGAATATCGCCATCTCTGGGTCACATATGAACTATCTCTAGAAGGGAATCTGGAATAAGTATCGGAATGTCGCCATCTCTGGGTCACATCTGAAACTATCTCTAGAAGGGAATCTGGAATAAGTATCGGAATGTCGCCAAATCTGGGTCACATCTGAACTATCTCTAGAAGCAAATCTGGAATAAGTATCGGAATGTCGACAAATCTGGGTCACATCTAAACTATCTCTAGAAGCGGAATCTGGAAAAAGTATCGGAATGTCGCCATCTCTGGGTCACATCTGAACTATCTCTAGAATGGAATCTGGAATAAGTATCGGAATGTCGCCATCTCTGGGTCACATCTAAAACTATCTCTAGAAGGGAATCTGGAATAAGTATCGGAATATTGCCAAATCTGGGTCACATCTGAAACTATTTCTAGATCTTGATTTTGTTAAGGGTCATAAATTGGGAGTATACCAATCTTCTGAGGTGATGAGAATCTTCATGCTGTTAACGGTCAGAAACTGGGAGTATACCAATCTTCTGAGGTTTTAAGGATGAGAGTCTTCATGCTTGAGGGTCAGATTTTTAGGAGCTTTAACTGTCCGTTATTCTGTTGGTGGTTGTAACTTCCAGCAGGTGATGAAGGAATTTTGATGACCTTGGTTTTGACATTCGAATGCCCCAAGTGATGATGAAGGAGTCTTGAATCAGGTTACTCTACAGATTGAGAGATTTCTTGAAATCTTGGCTGGACTGCCCCAGGTTAACTGAACTTTGAAAGATCTGTTGAAACCTTGACTGGACTTCCCCAGGTGTGCTGGATAGTGACATGTCATGCCCCTTGTTGATAGGAGATTTGTCAATGGAAGTGTCATCCTTTTTGAATTGATTTTGCTCACTGAGAGAGTTTTCGTTCCTCCGAACATTCGCTGTATGAATTTCTTCGCTGTCAAACAAATAGTCAAATGCAAACAGTGATATTCAAGCAATGCAAAGTTTATGTTTGTCTCGAAGTTTTGAAAAATGCGTTTTTTAGCAGAAAACTTTTTATCAGACAAATCAACACAAGATTTTAGAGCAAAGCCTTATAGGAGTCAGGATACCTTTTGTAACAGTATGCTTTCGAACTAACTCATGCTTCAATTAGGACTTTTGAAAGGTTGTAACGTGGCCTGGTTCACGGTTTAAGAAACAAAGGATAAAGGCTCAAAGTATATTTGTACCCACCCTCTCTTCGTGATGTTCTTCAACCCTAGACTCAGTTAACTGTGCGTCGCACTCCATTCAAGTTTGGAACGAGTTTTTGGGTGATGGTTCACCAAATGAATTTGGAGGGCAGTCATCCTCTCCTACTTTCTTTTTTAACATTTTTTCATGTTGTTGAGGATTTGTAATGACCTCTTTCTTGATTCGTTATCCCTAACTTTTGCCTGACTGTTTCTGTTTTCGAGATTACAGTCAGCGGGATGCCCCAACTTTCTTAAGCCTCCTTTATAGGTTTTGGCTCAGTGGGCTTTTCTCTTTTGAGAGGTTGACTGCCTATGAGATAGGGAACCACCCTGGTCTTTTGATTCCAGAGGAATGCTTTTTTCTTTTTGATGTCGTTCGTTGTGTTACGAACTGAGAGTTTGCGGCTTCAATGCACACCTTTTTTTTTGAATTAACTGAGAGACTACCCTGCCCCAGGTTTATATCAAAGGTTTTGATTTGTTTAAAACAGAAAAATCCCACTTCTTTGGCTCGAAGGGGTTGACTAGGGATTATCTTCCTTATAACTCCAGTGTTTGGGAAATGAAAGAAATGCCTGTACATTATCAGCAAGGTCTGTTCAAAAGCATACTGTATGAGATTATGGTATTGTTTCGTCATCCTCCCTCTAAAGGCTTGCAGCTTTTTATCAAGAGTTAAATGTCATAAAGAAAGTAGAAAGCATAGTTCAAGTGTAATGAAAATGAGTGGAACAAATCAAGACAAACATATGCAATGCATTAATGAAACAAAGTTTGACATTAATAGATAATTGTCTGAATAACAAAAGATATTACAACTTTGATAATTCAAATGAAAGAAAGACATTCTCAATGATTTGGCCTAGGAACAATGATCATGCTGGAGTCTCTGGAGGTTCAAACTCGATCTCCTTGGCATCAATCATGTCTTGGATCTTGTTCTTCAGAGGCCAACAATTGTTTGTGTCATGTCACGGACTGTCAGAGTGGTATGCACACCTTTCATTGGGATGATAGGTAGGAGCAGAAGTATTTGGGTTCCGGAGGGGAGCCCTCAATGTAATCAGATCCCTCTTCAACAAGTGTTGTAGTGCTTGAGACAGCGACATGTTGATCTTGGTGAACTGTCTCTTAGGCGCGACCTCCTTATGCTGATGCCCCTATCTTTGTTGAGCAGGTGTAGGATTATAGATCAAGATTGCTCCTACATGTTGGTCATGACGACCCTTTTGACTGTTCGCAGCATTGGACTCTTTCTTTCCATTGTAGGGAGTTATCTGAGTATCCGAGGATGTAGTTCCTTGAATCTTTCCATTTTTGATGCCAGCCTCGACCCTCTCGCCGGTTAGTATTAGCTCGGCGAACCCGGCTGAGGAGCTTCCAATTAAGTGATTGAAGAAAGGCCCTGTCAAAGTCCCCATGAAGATGTCAATCAGCTCTCTGTCAGTTAAAGGAGGTTGCACCCTACCAGCCAGATCTCTCCACTTTTGAGCGTATCCTTTGAAGCTCTCGTCGGAACCCGTGGTCATGCTCTGCAATTGCACGCGCATTGGTGCAAGGTCAGCATTGTACTGATACTGCTCATAAAAAGCAACAGCTAAGTCGTTCCAGGTGTGGATGCGAGAACTCTCCAATTGATAGAACCACTCGAGTTGAGCCCCTACCAAGCTTTCTTGGAAGAAATGGATCCAAAGCCTTGGATCAGTTGTGTATGGTTGAATCTTGCGAACATAAGACTTTAGATGCATCTTAGGGCAAGCGACTCCATCGCACATGGCAAAGGTAGGGACTTTGAACTTTGGAGGGATGACCAATCCGGGAACCAAACCCATGTCTCCTAAATCCAAGCCCGACATTTGTTGAACCTCCATAGCATTGAGGCGATCCTCCAACTGTTTGTACTTGTCATCAGCGGGAGGATATTGTTCCTCGGAGTAGTCAGCTTCATCAATCTCCAAATTGTGATCTTCTTCAATACTATCCCCTATGTTGGATGGAGTTGCAAGGTCTAGGGTCTTAGGTCTTCTCCTCAAGTTCAGGATGTTGGCTGCCTTCTTGGACTTCTTCTTCTTGTCTTTGAGAAGGAGAGCTGTCAGATCCTCTTTCCCTTTCCCCATAGCTAGAAGCATTTGTTGGAATTGAGCGTTTTGAGCTTGGAGATCTTTCACCGTTTGTTCCATATCCATCTTACTAAAATAAACAGTAGGAAGATAAGGAGACCTGTATGGGAGAAACCTGTTATGCAATGATATGTATGATATATGTATGCAATGTTTTCAAGGATCTCTTGGGGTAAGCACAAGAGAATGTTAGAGGTTGAACTTTGATCTTTGACTGGAGAACTTTGCACCGGTGGATGTCTTTCCACGAGAATCAAGCTCACCATGTCAAGTGGGTCATAGCCCCTGATTCAAGCTGTTGCACTTGATCTTGGATGGCATTTGTTTAGAGGAGAAACCTCTTGCCCCTTGGTAAACGTCTGGTTCAATGTAACCCTGCATCAAAAGAACCCTCGAGATCCTTGAAATGGTTATTGAAAATGCTATGGTATGATGTCATGATGTTATGTACATGTATGCAAAAGCAAATAAGTGTATATACAGGTAATCATATTCACACAAAGCAAACAAGTCCTTAGGTTTAGGCTTGCATGGGGTTTGTAGGTAAGTACCCTCTTGAAGTTAGTTGGCTCATCCTGTCCTAAAATAGAAACCGGATTCTAAGGAGCTCAATATCACTGGATTATTTTCTGTGTTCATTGTTTTGGTTTAGCCACTTAACTGGCGACCAAAATATTCCAAGAAAACAACCCTCAATGAGTGTAGTATCGAGTATCTACCAACTTCGGACTGCACCAAAGTCGGTCATCTCACTACCCCTAAAAAGGCTAAGATGGTCAATTAAGGTTCTAAGAGTTCGTTAGTGCTTCATGACATCACTCAGCGGCCCCGTACTCTCCTTGACTGAACTCAAGGGTTACCGGTACTCACAAATATGCCGCACTAACATAGCTTACTGCTTCAACCATGTCGGTATACCCCCGCACAGTTCCCTCACAATTTTATTGCTATTTACCTAAAAAGGTGCCCCCAAATCCGGGTGTAGGATTTATAACAAACCCAAACAAGGACCCAAAAAGTAAAGCAATCAAGGCAATCAAAGCAAGAATGTAAAGGTGATCTAAACCCTAAGGTAACCCCACTTTTAAGTTACTCCCCAGCAGAGTCGTCAGTTCTGTGATACGGTGGGAGAACTGACTTGAGGTTTTGCGTTTGTATTCGCACTTGTTCGGTTTAGCAAGAGTCGCCACCGACTTTTTATTTTATCCTAAGAAAAGGTTAAAAAGCACAGGAAAAACCTTTTGAGATGTTTTGTGGGTTCGGGGGGTAGATTATGAAAAGGGAAGGTATTAGCACCCTTTTCATCCATGTTTATCCATGGGCTCTTAGTTACTTGTTTTAGATCACTTGCCTTGATTTTCAATTGCTTGAAATGATGGTGTGTGTGTGTGTGTGTTTGAAAATGTTTTGAAAAAGATGCCTTGTCTAGGCAACCGTTGTAACAATTCTTTACTCGAATGTTTTACAAAGGTGTGTGTCTTTTCGAAATGATATTTCAAATGTTTTTGTAAGTTTGTTTTGGAAAGTGTTGGTGGAGTGGATTTTGAAAAGTAGGCAAGTGTGTTTTGCAAGTTTGATCAAGTAACTAAGAGTTGTCTACCCCTAAATTTACTCAAAGGTTTTTCTCATGCTTTAACCCTTTTAACAGTATTGTTCCACCATTGTATTTGGTGGGAAATCTTACGTTAGGATGTTAACGGGACGGGCGCGGGTCATCTTATGGACCATGAATGCAATGGTGCCAAGTATCTTTGGCAATTTGCTTGAAGGGACTATGATCATTTTTCTTAGGCAACTTTCGAAAGCGTCATCGAGGGACTTATGATCATTTGAATTGTTTTGCCAAAGAAACTCAACATGCAAGCATGGCCCATTTTGGAAGGCAGCGAGTGGGATTACCCTAGGGGTGCAAGTGTGAATGGTGTATTGATTGTCATGCATTTATCTTTGTATTAGGTTATCTAGCGGTTGATTTTAAATCTTCGCATACAAACCCTAATTACTATACAGTATATAGAAAGCGATAAATTGCGGGAATTTAAAGTCTAAGCTATTACAAATAAGTATCCGGGGATGGGGGTACAAATATTTACAAATGGGGATGAGACTTATCAGGATAGTAGTGTCCAAATATATTTACAACCAAATCGAATCAATCGCAATGTAAAATGTAGCAATGTATAGGAATCAAAGAGAAACAAAATGTGTATTGTAAAAGTGTATGTGAATATTTACAAGTGATAATGATGTTTAACTTAATGCAAAATTAAGTATTTTATTCTTTTTGGATTTTTGTTAATATGTATGAACAAAAGTTTTAATAAAAGAAAAGAAAATGCTTTAAGAAATTCTATTTTTTATGAGTTAATGTTAAGGTGTTTTAGTTAGTATTTTTATGTACAAAAGTTTTAACTAAAGAAAAGAAAAGAAAATTGTTCAACTTTAAGAAAATTAATATTCATATCTTTTCTTTAAAATGTAATAAAAATAAAAAAGAAACAATTAAGAAAATTTGTATGAAAATGTGTTATTTTTATTTATCAAAGAAAAATATTAATTTAGATTATATATAAAAATGGTAAAGTGATAATAATAAAAAAAGGAATTAGTTTATAAAAAGGAAATAAAGGGATATTAATTTATGTTCAAAACAAAAACAAAAAGGAGAGAATGGGCTTAATGGTGTAAGAGGGGGCAGGCCCAAACAAGACAAAGAATCAGAAGGAGAAATGAGGGGTGCACGCCTAGTTTTGTTGGGCTTAAGCATTGTGTATGGGGCAAGGCCCAACGCGTTTGTCACACTTTTGTTTTTAGGGTTGAATTAGTTTTGTTTCACTTTGGAGAAATAGGGTTACAGTCTTACAGAGGCGCCGTTTATCTTCTTCTCCTTCGCCGTTTATCTTCTTCTCCTTCGCCGTTTCCTTGAGCCAGCCACTGACTTTCCCTACCATTTCAGCTGACAGAACGCAACCTCCATTTCTTCCTCCTCGAGATCAATCAAGCCACGATGAAAAAGGTAGCCTCGTTTTCATTTTAACGCATCTTTAGGGTTTTCATTTGGCATGTTTTTTATTGTTCTGACTCTTTGATTATTATTATGTCTTGTGAGGTGTTTTAAGGAAAGGGAAAAGGGATTTTATACCTTTGCTGACTTTTTGGAGATGGAGGAGTGGAGAAATAGACTTGGAGGCGCTTGGACAGCTGAAGGCAGAGGAGCGTGATGCGCTGTGTTGGCTTGCTGGAAATTCGGTATCTTGCTTTTAGGTTTTATGATGTTTTCTCTGAAAACCTTAGTTTAATTTCTTTTCCTCTTCTGTCCACTTGAATGCTTGCCCATGAAACACTTGCTTCTGTATGTTTATTGCTGGCTTTGTATGATGTTCTTGCTTCTGAGTATGATGTTGTTTGAATGTTGGCCCTGTGATGAGCCTAGCTCTGAGGGTTTGAATTGCTCGAATCTGAGTTGCTATTGTTGAAACATTTGTTCTGACTAGCTTCTCCTCTCTTGGCTTTGTACTGGTGTTAGATGCTCGATGATGAACTTTCCACTTCTGAGAGCTTTGTTTGGATATGCTTATTTGTTATGCTTCTGAGCTTTGAGAATGTTGTTGCTTCAGCATGATTATTTGATGTTTGGACTTGGATGTGTTTTGTTTTTGACAGATTGGGGCATTGAGTTTTTAGGCAGGTTTACTGGCTTCAAGCTTGTACCTATTTTTACAGGGCTTGAGGGTTCTGTTTGTGAGTTTGACAGTTTGTTGTTTAGAGGCTTGAAGTTTTAGGCTTCAGTTTGTGGCTTAGGCTTGTGTTACAGACTAGCAGGTTTGTTGATGGCTTGACACAGGTTTACAGGCAGGTTTATGCTTGTATGCTTAACACAGGTTTGGATGGCTTTGAGAGCTTGTGGTGTTTGATGTAAATTTAAGCTTGAGGCAAGAGGTTTATGCAGGTTAGAGATTTAGGCTTGATATGCTTAACACAGTCTTGAAAGGGCTTGTATGTTTGTATTGTAGTTTTGAGGCCTGAACAGGTTTGGAAGGTTTGATGTATTTGAGATTACAGGTTTGGCTTCTGTTTGTTATAGGTTACAGGCTTGAAACTTAATTTGAAAGGTTTTAGGGCCTTTGGTTCTGCAGGTGAAGGCTTCAAGGTTTGATGCAGGTTTAAGCTTGAAGTTTTGAGTTGAAACAGGTTTTGGCTATGTGTTTTTGTTGAAGGCAGTTCTAAGGTGTTTGAATGTTTGACACAGTTTTTGTTGCTTTGGTATTTTCTGCCCCCCTTGAAACTGTTCTGATATCTTTTGTTATATATTTGTCTTCAAGCCTGCTGTAAGCCTTTCTTTTTTTCTCTTTTCCTCTCTCTCTACAGTTTAAAAAGCATATTTTATTGCTTTAGATGTACTATTCTGAAAAAGTATTGGCCTTGGAAAGTGATGTATCTTGAACATGGCTTGCATTGTTTCTTTCCTCTGTGTACTTTCCATATTTCCTGCATATTGTTGACAGCTTTTTGTACTTGTTGATAGCTTGATATCTTTCTATATCTCTTGGACAGCTTTAGACAGTTTCCTTTGACATTCAGTTTGCCTTTTGAACTTGGTTAGGCATTTTGGACTTTATAGTTTGTACATGCTGTTTGTTTTGAACTGTACAGCTTGTTGACAATTTGAATTTATGCAGTATGTTTGACAATTTGAATTTGTGCAATATTGTAGCTTTGTGCATTTCATAATTTATTGCAAGCATATTTCTATCCCTCTTTGTGAACCAAGAGAAATCTTGTGATTTGCAGAGAGGGCAAACAAACTGATTCCGGCCAGTTACTTTTAATGATGAACTTTTTGATTAACTGTCTGCTTTTAATTTTATCTGCATTTGACTTTTTCCCTTTCTTTGTTTTTGCAGATGAAAATCTATTGAGCAAAAGAGGAGTAGCAGTAGAAGACGAAGATTTCAAGACATTTAGGACATAGCTTTATTTCAATTTTAGTCATTTGTAATAATATTAATGTAAATAACTGTAAATAAATTTACAGTATTTAAATAATATCTGTAACAAACAATTCAAAATGAATAAACATCCTTTTTTATCAGTCAATTCTTCTTCCAATTAACTGTCCATTTAATTATTTGAGTTTCTTAAATTACAATAACCGGAAGTAAATCCAATTATTCTGACTTAGAAAAAATAATTAATAAACACTGTGGTCTTGCCATTTATTATGAATCAATAATAAACCTGGCGCTCCAATTAAACAATGCACAGTTAATCAACCCAACATCCACATGCTTATCTCTTTACTGATTAAACCAAACACTGCAAATTCTCAATTCAAATGCCTCAATCCAAATCTCAGAGTAAACTGAAAAGAACTGTAGAATTAATTCTTTCTGAGAAATACGCACACAAAACCCTGATTCTTGACTTATCACCAAAGAAACTCTTGTCTGATCAAACCTTGAGCCAAACTCAACCAAACCCTAATAATTTGCTTGAAATGTTCCAGAGTCCATGAAAACCCTAATTCGGCTAGACTGACAAGAAAAATTCTGTTTGACTGATCCTTGAGCCAATCTTGAAAAATCAGGAAAAGCCCAAAGCTGTGATTTCTTGTGGAAAAACAGGAGGGCAAATTTTGGGGTACAACACCATTTCCTCCAAAACAAAACCAATGGTGAGGTTTTAACTTCTCAAGCTTTATTGACTAGGGCATGGAAATAAACTCATGAACCCATGGAGCAACTTGTTGAATCTCATTGCCTTTACCTACATAAGTAACAAGCAAGACAAACCAACATTGCATTTTATTAATCAAAAGAAGAAATCAATACAAAAATATTCATGAACACAAAAGAACACAAGTCAAGGTGCTTGGTGATTCCTCAAAGAGAAAAGCTAAATATAGGGAGGGGAACCAAGAATCCAAATGTGATCTTGTTGTGATGGAATTGACATGGTATGATGAGGGGATCTTAGGGGCAAAAATTGGGGTACAACACCAACTAACCACTAATTACTAATAATTTAATTTATTTTGTGTTTTGATTTTATGTTCTTTTACTTTATGCACCATTTAACTTTAGCATTTACATTTCATGTTATTTTTCATCTTTGTTAACTTAAGCATTTACCTTTTATGTCATTTTTATTTTGCTCACTTGAGCTTTTACTTTTTTTTCCTAAGACACCTAATAATCAATATAAACCATAAAAAACTTTAATGATACTTGGACTATTTGGTTACTATCCTTGGCATTATGGAGTATTGGACTTCTTGGACTTAGGATTACAAGCCTTGGCCTATGTTGAAGACCTTGTGACCTTAATTGATATTTTTCTGGAGTTTTTGAGGCTTACCTCAAGACATTGGGTTGTTTTTTTGTTTTGTGTGCAGGTTATTGTGATTACATACTTTGTTTGGAATCTGGAATTCAATCGTATACAGTCGTTACTCTGCCCAATTTTTGTAAAGACTTAATACACTTGAAGTTTGGTTCTCTCAAGAGGTCTAGTATCTTTTCTTAATTGGTTTCAATCCAAAGAATGGGAATTATATCTTGACTCATAATGTCAAGTATTTGCTTCTTTTTGGTTAGATGGTTCTGATCCCTAGCTTTTACCTTATGCTTTAGGATAGTCTCTTCTTCTCCTCCCATCTTCTTTAATTTCAAAAATCTTCTTCCTCCTTTTGAAAACCCTTCTTGTTTTTAAACTTGAACCAATTTCATAATAAACTTGGACCTAGGTCCATGTATTTTCAAAAACCTTTTCATAAATAAAATTCAATCAACTTAATAATACATTGGCATTTTTTTGTGAGAAGATTAAAACTCAATCAATCTCATTTCAAACCATTTTTCCACTTTGGCTTTTTACCATAATAAATTTTCTCAAAAGATTGGACTCTTGTCAATCCTTGTAGTGATGCAAACAACTATACTTCTATAATATGTAGTGAAGTGAGATATTTTCCACCTGGGTGTTGAGTAAGGAATTGTTGATCTTAAAATCCAAGAAATATCCTCCACTTTGAGATGATGCAAATTCTCCTTCCTCATGATTGTGGTTAGTAAGTATGTTTTCCACACGGACAATGACGATGATATCTTATCTCACAAAATCAACCAACACACTTGTGTTTTTAAATTTTTAAAAAGTGGAACTATGTGTACCCTAATCCGCTATTTCACGGAAGGTGGTACGTAGGCACTAAAGGTTCGCAACCGTAGAGGGTGCAAAAATCATAAAAATATATTTCTTTTCTCACCTCCACCATCTATTTTCTACATAACATTTTATAGCCAAAATATACAAATTTTACAAATAGGTTCTTGCGGAGTACCATAGATGTTTAGGGTTCTAATACCTTCCTTTTTCATAACCAACCCCCTTACCTTGAATCTTTCCCCCTCTTTTGGGTTATTCGCTCTTTTCCCATTCCTTAGGAAACAATAAAGTTCGGTGGTGTCTTTTAATTTGATATGTGCGAGTCAAGTCAATCTAATGGCTTAGTCTCAACATTTCTACCGCTACAAAGGGGAAGCAAAATCTAATAGGGAAACCGAAGTCCTAATGTTATCATTTAAAATGGTCTTAAAGTTTGGATAACAAAGGGAAAACTACCTAATGTTAGCATACAAAGATGGATCTATGGGTGAGGATAAAGGGAACTACCTAATTTTATCGTATAATAGTATGAAAGCCTAAGGTCTATGGAATTCACACCTTGAACAAGATGTAATCAAACTCCTAAAGGAACATGTCATTTCACATGAAAGAAAAAAGAAGAAGAGAGCAAGCCTCAAGCACTTAACCAATATTTGAGATTAAGAATACACATACGAGAAGTAAACACTTACTCACCTATTAAGCACTTGGATTGACTCGACTCGCACAGATCAAACAAAAATCACCACCGTGCTTTATTATTTCTAGAGGAATGGGAAAAGAGAGAATAACCCAAAATAGAAGGGGAGAGAGACTCTAGGTACGGGGATTGGTTATGAAAAGGGAAGGTATTAGCACCCTAAACATCTACAGTACTCCGAAGGAACCTCTTCAAAAATTTGTGTATAAATGTTTTATACAAAAATAGATGGTGAAGATGAGAAAAGAAGTATTTTTTACAATTTTTGCATCCGCCGCGGTTGCGAACCTTTAGTGCCTACGTACCACCTTCTATTCAATAGGGGATCAGGGTACTCGTAGTTCACCTTTAAAATTTTTAAAACATATGTGTGTTGGTTAATTTTAAGAGATGAGACATCATCTTCATATCCGAGTGGAAAACATACTTACTACCAACGATTATGAGAAAGGAGAATTTGCGTCATCTCAAAGTGGAAGATATAACTTGGATTTTAAAATCAACAAAGCCTCATTCGACACCTAAGTTGAAAAATCTCACTTCACTACATATCGTAGAAGTATAGTAGGTCACATCACTACAAGGATTGAAAAGTGTCTAATCTGTTGAGAAAATTTTAAAGCAAAAAGCCAAAGTGGCAAAGATGGTTTGAATGAGGTTGATTGACTTTTAGTATTTTCACAAAAATGTCAAGGTATGATTAAATTTGTTAAAGTTTGATTAAGAAAATATTTTTGAAAATTCATGGAACTAAGTCCAAGTTTATTATAAAAGAGGTTCAAGTTAGAAAACAAGAACAATTTTGAAAAGGAGGGAGATGATTTTAAAAATTAAAGAATATGAGAGTAGATGAAGGGACTATCCTAAAGCATAAGGTAAAAGCTAGGGAAAATAACCGTCTAACCAAAAAGAATCCAACACTTAACATAAAGAGTCAATGTAGAATTCCCATCCTTTGGATTGAAACGAAGAAATAAATATACTAAACCTCTTAAGAATACCAAGCTTCAGATGAATTAAGTCTTAAAAAAATTGGACAGAGTAACAAGTGTATACAGAGGAATTCCTAATCATAGATAAAGAACATAATAAGAATAGCCCTCACTCAAATAAAATCAACCCAATATCTCGGGGTAAACCCCAAAAACTCCAAACAAAATAACAATCAGAGTCAGAAAGTCTTAAGGGTAGTCAAGGCTTCTAATCCTAAGTCCGAGAGGTCCATAATTTCCATAATGCCAAGGATAGTAACTAAATAATCCGAGTAAACTTAGATTTTTTATTGTTCAAGTTGGTTATTAAGTATCTTCAAAAATAAAATGAAAGCTCAAGTGAGCAAAATAAAAATGACATAAAGATAAATGCTCAAGTGAGCAAAAATTAAAATAGTATGGAATGTAAATGATAAAATAAATGTTGCATAAATGTAAAGGCATAAAATAAAAGCATAAAGTAAAAGCACAAAGTAAAAGTCAATTTTTAGTGAATTAGAAGTTAGAGGTTAGTTAAATGACCATCTTGAAATTTGCATCTGAAAACTCCTTAGAAGATTGATAAAATTAAAGCTTCTCAACAACAAGTTCCAATTGCTTTTGGTCAAATATATCATTCATTTCAAGTTCTCGAGGCAACAACATATGATCAATGATGTTTAAATGATTCACTTAGACCAAATTTTATTATGTTTCATTAGAGGATTGATAAGACCAAATCCTCCTAACAATGAGCCTCAAGGTTATTGGATCAAAGGCTTCAAATTAAACATACTTTGGCTTGCAAACATAGGTTTGGGCCACGAATGATCATTTCTTAAATCGGGACAAATTTAACGCTATGTTAAGCAATCACAAGTAGACTTATGTAGAAGTGACACCTATTTTGAGGCCGGTCAATAGCAATCTATGTACCATATGTTTAGAGAGATGATATGTAGATCATTCTCCTACAACATGTAGCACAAGTAAGAAAGGGATAAGATGAAGAGGGAGGAATGTATTAGATGAAATCATGGTTTCAAATATCATCAACATCATTCATCCACTTTGGTGGATTTGGTTTTTCAACCTATCAACACCCAAGATCCAATGAGATTGAGGAGTTTGTCCCAAAATAACACCCAAGCCAGGACCAAATAAATAATAAAATAATATTTGATAAAACAAATTTAAATGGTTATTAAAATAAAAATAATTGGTAAAATATACAAACTATATTAAAATACCAAATAAAAATCTCAAAAAAATAAATCAGAAGTCAAACATGAGTAAATAAGTGTTGACAATTTGTTTTGGAATTTTTTAAAGTCATAAACTATTTTTTAAATTTAAAGAAACACGCAAAATAAACCAAAAATTGTAAAAAATAGTAAAATCAGAAATAAAAGTAAAATGAGGTCACCAATATTTGTCAAGAGGTCATTGGATCCTTCCATAATTTTTTCAGAATTAAAAATCACCAAAAAGTAGTTTTAAGCAATTAAAATAAATCAAAATAAGAAAAAAATTATAAAAAATAACAAATCATGAAATAAAATTTTGAAAAAATAAGAATCAGAAATATAATATTTGAAAATATTTTTCTAAATTTTTTCATAATTTGAAGTTTAAACCAATTAAATGTAAAAATAAGAAATAAAAAAATAAACTAAAAAAAATGTGGACCATTTGATCATTGTCAAAACACGTTAGTAAGCTAATCCAACGGATCAGACGCGTTGTGCATATAATGGTTTTCAGAAAATAACACACATGATTAATTATTAAACGAATTTAAAAAAAAAGCGTGGCAATTTGTCATTGGTTGAAGACAGACATGTAGGTCATTTTCAACCTCCATACACGCAATTTGCAAGTTCATGAAATGGAAAAATTGGAGCTCGAGACCGGTGCCATTTGCTTCGTATCTTCAAGAAGATTCCAATGGTACCCTCGCGCCAAATTTATATTTTCCATAGCTTATTCGATTGGAAAAAACCAGGGGAGTTTTTTTTGAAAAGGGATTTGAAAACAAACGTATCAAACTCAGTTACAATTGAAAACAAAGGATACCACAAGCATCAAAGAACCAAATTTTACATTCTAGCAACGAAATCGAGACAAATTGGTGGAGAAAACTACCTGTTCGAACTCAAGGATGAAGCTGTGAAACTGGACTTATGGAGGTTGATTTAGGTCACGATTCCTGAAGGTAAGAGTATGGTTAGCTTTAGATATGTTTAATGAAGCTAACTGAAAGGATTTTTTGGTGATTTGAATGGTGGAAATGAAAAAACGAATTCAAGCTTAAGAGTTAAAATTAGATCTTAGCAGGGATCAATTGGCTATCAATAGCTTGTGGAAGTGGGTGGAATGTGTCTCTTATTTATAGGAGAGTATGCGGAAATGCTCAAGCGTGTGAATGAGAGGACAAATGAGTGAATTCGTGTGAATCGGAATCATGAGAAATGTGTGACTTGTTTGGCATCAAAACTCAGCCAAAAATTGCATTTTAACGTACTAATTACTTCTGGAAGGTTTCTAAACATGATTAGAGGCAAAAATGCGTAAGAATTTTGTGTTTAGGGGCCAAACCAATCAAAACTAAATCTGATTTTAAACCCATAATCAGTTTCAAGAAGCCATCTTCACAGCCATGGCACCAACAATGTAGGGAACTATATGATGTGATTTTTGAAGCATTGGAGAGATCTCATGTCAAGCTTTATAATGTGACAGGAATGGTTGCATTTGGTGTCATGGATCAAAAATTGTGTCTCTTTGAAATTAGCTGAAAAGTGAAAAGAATGGTTGCATTTGGTGTCTTGGATCAAAAAAGAATGATTAGGCACGTAATTGATCCTCACAAAAGCTTGTAATTGGGTTTAAATTGATTTTCAAATATGACTGAACATGAAACTTCAGCCTCAAGATACCAACTTTACAACCATGGTACTAACATGGTAGGGAGCTTTATGACCTCATTCTTTTTGCAATGGAAAGATTTCACCATAAACTTTACAATTTTCCAAGAAAGGTAGCATTTAGATGTGTAACACGGTGGGAGAACTGACTTGGGTGTTTTGCATTTGATTGCAATTGTTGCGGACAGCAAGAGTCGCCATCGACTTTTCTTTTATCCAAAAGGAATGGTTTAAAAGAACAGGAAAGACCTTTCGAGAATTTTCTTGAGTTCGGGGGGTAGGTTATGAAAAGAGAAGGTATTAGTACCCTTTTCATCCATAGTTATCTACGGGATCTTAGTTGCTTACTAGATCACTTGCTTTTGTTTGAAAATGTGTTTGTGATATGAGTATTGAAAGTATTTTGAAAAAGAATGTCTTTGTAATGGTTCTCGTCTCTATAGGAACAAGTACAAAGTGTTTTGTCTTTTGAAAATGTTTCAAAGTGAAAGTGTTGGTGTATAAAATGTTTTTGTTGTGAGCAAGCGAGAAACTAGGATCAACCTAACTACTCAAAAGGTCTTCAACTTTCTTTTCCTCCTCCTTTAGATGTGGCTATCTTACCATTGATTTGGTAAGAAGCCCCATCGTTGGATGTGAAGGGACGGGCGTGGGACGTTTGTGTAGTCATGGAAGGAACCCTATGGGACGTTTTAGCAATGTCGTTTAGGGACTAGATCATTTACCGAAGGCAACATTGAGGGTCATCGAGAGACTACAATCTTTTATCGAGGGTCTTTGCTAAAATGCCCAAATTCGAGGGACATGACTATTTTTTATCGAGGCAACAAATGAGATTACCCTAAGGGTGCATGTGTGGATAGTGTGTTTGATTTACATGCATTTAGTATTTGATTAGGGGTTGTCTACTTCTTGTTTTTATCTTGCCATACATACCCTATCTTACTAGCAATTATATGAAAAGCGGTAAACTTGCAGAAATTGAAATCCTACGCTATTACATCATTAGGGGGATGGGGATACAATTTGCAAATGGGGATGGGATAGGTGTCTAATTATTACAACCATATCGAATAAGTGGATAGTAATGGAGTATATATATATATATATATATATATATATATATATATATATATATATATATATATATATATAATGCAAAAACAGTATAAAAGAAGGAAAAAATGCATTTTGAACTATTATCTATTGACACGATGTTATGCATCGACATATAATTTTCCTTGCCCCTGCCAGACTAAATCAACTCAGTATGAGTCAAGACATGATGGGATGTGTCGACTCATTTCCTGCTTGTGTCGACACATACGCGTTTTGTGTCGACTCATGCACCTTCCATCTTTCTGTTTTGGGCCATGGACATCAGTATGAGTCGATGCATAAGGCCATGTGTCGACTCATACTCTGCTTTTTCACTTAGAACGAGTCGACCCATGTAGGTATATGTCGACTCATGTTACATTTTTTTTCCTCTATCACCATTCTTTTGCATGTATCAGTCAGTTTTCAACATATAAATGATAAAAATGAACAACAAGGAAATGATTAACTTCAAGAGTAGTGATTACTTCATCTTATCTTCAGAAATAAACCAAAAAGGATATAAGGAAAATGCAAGGTTAAGATGACTTACCATGCAACTGCAATTTAGGTTTTGAGTTTGAAACCCTTCAAGATGTTGTGTAGACCTTAATGAAACTCCAGGAAGCTGCTAGACTTTCCTTTATGTTGAAGGTTGCTGAACCAACTCCAAACAATCAAGTTTGTGTAGTATTATATTTTGTTTAGAAGTTGAGAATAAGGGCACTATAGAAGCTATTCTTGTGCTTGAACAATATCTATGTGATATGAAGTGTTTAGAGGGTTTATAGGAGAGTTTACAAGGTTGTACAATAGTGGGTTGAGGATCTTTTCTGATTTGTGAGTCAAAACAGAGTTGAAGATGAATAAATTTTTTATGGATCAACTGGGTTTTATGAATGAGTTGGGTTTTATGAATGAGCAGAGTTTAACAAAAGTTCTGTTTTTCTCTTCTCTCCTTTTTTTCTCAGAAAAATCCCCCTATGTCTTATGAAACAACCCCTTTTGTAGTCCCTTGACCGAGGTTTAGGAGGGAAACAAAATAAGTTATTTTGAACAGTTTTTGCCTACTGCTTTGATACTTTTTCCACACAATTTTCTTTTGCTATTTTGGTGCAATTTTGTGGTTGTTATGATGCAGGTTGGAGCAGACTGCATAGAGCAGTTTTGGACTGCTTTTCTGGACAAATTTTGGACTGTATAGGATAACATATACAGGTTTTGTAATAGGTTTGTGGTGCAGCATAACACAAGGTTTTGTAGGACAACAATTGAGCAGGGTTTTGTGGAAATGTATAGAAGTAGCATATCATTTTTTGTTCAGCAATAACTTGGACAACATAGTTTGCAGCATGAAACAAGTTTGGTTTGTGGAGAAATTTATGCACATTGTATCAAAGACAAAGCATTGTGGCAAGGTTTTGAGTAAAAGGAAAAAGTCCAAGAAATACAAAGTTTAAGATTTGTAAACTTGCAAAAATGCCACTTTGTAATAACTTGACTTATTTGTAACATCTTGAACTATTTTTAATTCTAGTGACAAGATGTCATGAAGTAATGAACTTAATCTTTGAAAAATTTCCAAGTCTTGCAAAAGTTGGATTTTTGATGATCAAATTTCATATTTTGGATGTCTTGATGAAATATGATTTTTGGGACTCAACTTTGGTCAAAAAGTCAAAGTTTGACTTTTTAGTGTACTGTTGACTTTTCCCACCAGTTAACCTAATTTTGTCTATCAATCCACTGATCTTAGGAGATGAATTGAAATATGCAATTAGGTCAAAATGACGCGCTCAGATCCTTGAGATCATACTTCTAACCAATAAGCCAGGTATTAGGTCAAAAATTAAAGTTCGGTCATTTTCAATCAAAACCCTAATTTTGCCCATTTTGCCCTTTTGGTAATTTGAATGACTTTCTTGGAAAATTGTGATCCAAGACTTGAAACTTGACAAAAATAATCCTAAGGGTCCATAATGATCCATGAAAGTCAATTGAAACATTATGAATCCCACTACCTTTGTACAAACTCAAACCCTAATTTGAGGTATCAATGAAGAGGAAATTATTTGACCTAGTCGATACTTGCGCAAACTTGAGGCAGTGAAGATATTTGTAGGAAATATCTTGAGAAATGAGAGGGAAAATTTTGAGGTACAATAGGATGTTTGAGTAAAAAGTTATGATCAATTGAAATCAAGAAAAACACACTGAATTGTGGACTTAGAAAATTTTCAAAATTTGAGTTCAAAAGTGACTTATAATCTCTTGCCTTCAAACATGGCCTTAACTCAAAATTATGTTTTGGTCAATGAAGATGGAATGAAGTAGACTTCTTAAAGAGAATTTTGAATCTTGAATCATCCAAAAAATCCAAAAATTGAGAGAGTTATGACCTCGTTAAGTTGATGGAAATCCATGAAGTGACCATTAATCTTTTGAACTCTTAAGGCATCTTCTAACAATTTTTAAGATTTGCAAATAAAAGAATAGTTAAATCTCACATTCTTAAGATAATTGTGGAAATGTTATAGGCTCAAGGAGATAAAAATGGACCAAGTTATGATCATTTGAAGTTAACCCCAAAAATTCAAAGATCTTTGAAGGAGACTTGTAATCTTTCTCAAAAATTAATGATCTTCTATTCAAAATTAGCTTTAGATTTATGAAGAGAGCTTGTTACTGACCCTTTAAATAGAATTATGGCTTTGGATTCACTCAAAAATATCAAAAAATTAGTAAGATATGGTCCTTGGAAGTCAAAAAACCCTAGCTCAGAGAGTGCCAAAAATGACTTGAAACCTTTTTCAACTTTTGATGATTTTTCTTGCACAATTGGATCTTGTCATACTAAGAGAGGTTTTTTTTATGATAAAAAGAATCCATAGAAAAATAACCAACTCAAAATGTTGAAAATTGAGAGAGTTATGCACTTGTGATCACTAAATCAAGCATTTGCTCAATTAGGTCAAACTTGTTGAACCAACTTTTGAATATTTTAAGCTTTCATGACAAAACAAAGCATGATGAATCATAATAGGTCTTGAAATGATATTGTATTAAAGCACACTAAAAAAATAGAGCTTAAGTATCAATGAATTTTATTGAATAAGGCATGTAAATAAACACATGAACCTAACTCTTTGGTGAATGTCAACACCAACTTTGAGGAAAGTTTGACCTAAGTGAAATTGAAAGAGTCTTTCATCCATGGAGCTTTGATGCCATAAACATATACTTTAAGCTCAAACTTTTAAGATCCACTAATTAACCATCTGCTTGAGAACCAACCCTAAAAACCCTAGTTGATGAGATGAGACAGATGCACTTGATTTCACACCTATAATGAACAAAGTGTAAAGAGAAAACATACATCTTTTAAATTTTGGTTAAGGGTTAGTAAACATAAAACACACATATGCATACATAACTTAAGGTGATTTGTGACCTCTTTAGGGAAAACCTAAAGATATAAGAGGGTAGAAGTTACAACCAAACCCTAATGTGTGATCTTGATGTATTGATGATATGAGATGATGAGAGATCTTAGGGGAAAATTGAGGTATAACACTAAGCACTAACAAACTAATGATCAAAGATAACACAAGATATCACTTAAACAAGTAGCGCTTATGTCATTTAAAGAAAATACCAAAGGAAGGTGAAAATTGAAAAATATTACACCAATTCACAGGGAAATAAGTCAAAGTATTCAAGAGAAAACTCCTCCTAGCCCTAAGAGTTGTCCTACTTGAACAAGTAAGGAAACAAAGCAAACAAATATGGATTCATCAACCAATTAGACATGTCAAGAGAATACACCAAACATCTCAAAGCTACTGCCCCTAACATGTTATTGAAGCTACCGGCATCAAACACATAGCCGCCACCGAACTTTATTTATCCCGAAGGAAAGGGAAATATCGATAAAACCACAAGGTAATGGATAAGATGGTATTGCAACCAAGAGAAAGGTTAAGGGAGTTGGTTATAAAAGGGGAAGTTATTAGCACCCCTCACATCCATTGTACTCAACGGGATCCATTTTGTTTGTTTGTCTTTAAAGGTCTATTTATCTACAACTATACTTGCTTAAGGGGAAAGGAATGGTTTTTTATTATTGCGTTCGTGAGGGTTTCGCGACCCTTTTCCTACGTATCCAATGAAGTAATCAGAACACCGTAGTTCCTATAGAAAATGGTTGGTTTGTTTTGTTTTTTAGTGGGCGATGTTAATGCACGCATTTTAGCAATAGGCAAGGCCGGTATCACGGTATAACAGAGATAACACGCCCTTTTGGGGAAGTTTTGATTTGTTGAATGTTTTGCGAGTTTTAAAACAAATTCAAGTAATGATTAAGGGTGTTTTTGGATTTTTGATTTGTCAATATTAAGTTTTAAAAAGAAGAAAAGGTTAAGAGGGAGATTAAAATCCAAATTGTTTGTTATGTACAAGTGACCTAAAAGTCAACTTTGACACAAGGCGATCGAAACAGGGTTTAATCGCCTCATGGAGCTACTTAAGCGAGTATGACATCGAGGTTTGAACGAACAAAGAAAGAAACTTAAATTCTAAATGTATTTTTATAGTTTTTATCAAGGTAAATAAATAACAAAAAATAGGATAAATGATATTAAATAAAAGACTCAGTAAATAACAAAAACATAAAGGAAAAGATTATTTTAATAAATAAAAAAAACATGTTTTTGTGTTTTCTCATGAAATAATTATATAAGAACTAAATAAATATTTTCTTAAGTGATGTATAGTAAAATATATAGAGATAAGACCTAAAGAACTAAAAAAAATGAAAAGGGGTCCAAACAGGGGTTGAACCCGGATCTTTAAAGTTATGGGTGATGTACTTTGCCAATTGTACTAAGTTTTTTATCTGTTATTAACACGATTCAATTAATACAAAATCTGAGAACGGTAATTGGATTGGGTCAAAAGGCCCAATGGGATGACCCGGCTGAGGGAAAGAAACAAGGAAAAGTCTTGCAACCCTAGAGAGAAAAATAAGCGCCGCTGGGAGTGATTGGGAAGTGTAAGATAGATTAAATTAATTATTGCTTATGGGGAAGGAAAAAAACATATTAAATGTTATTGTTATTGAAACTTGTTCTTGCTTTATCTTAAACAACATTCTCTCTAAAAACAAATTCATCTACTGCTGTCCCTTCACTAACCCTCTCCCTTTATATGCTTACTGTAAAAGAAAACAAAACAACTCTCTCTCTCTCTCTCTCTCTCTCTCTCTCTCTATTTCGTAACGTCACCATCATCACCCTCAATCTCATCTTTCCTTGTGATTTACTGTAAATGACCCCAAAATTTTACTCTTGATCTCGTACAATCACCATCACCTTCATTCCCCTCCACGATTTCTCTCTTACACCAAGACTCTCTTACCTAACCTCTCCCATGTATTCCTCTACTTTTATCGCTACCTATCTCACTTAAAACAAAGACAGTTACGCTTCCCATCTCCCAGTTTCCATACTCAGTTCACGATCTTTCACGGCCAATCCTCTCTCTGTTCTGACTCGTCCTTTCTCTTACCACCTTGTTTCACTCGTTCCTCTTTCATCTGATTCAATCACGTCTTAACCTTTTCTGAGTTTCTATGAATTTGATGTTTGTGTTGTTGTTGGTGATGGATGCGAAAATCCCTTAGGGATCTTCACGAGTCGCAGTTAGATTATTGGGTATGGTGGTCGATGGATGGAAGGGAGGTTCGAAGGCCGACTCAATCGTAAATGAGATGGCGATGGCGGTTCTGTGACGATGACTAGATTTAGGGTGACATGGCAAGGTGATGATATAATAGGCGAATGGTGGAGAGGTACATGTCTTTTGATTTATTTTTTTTTGTATATGAAATGGTATATGAGTTTCCATTTGTGAAAGATTGTGGATTAACAAAATTGTTTTCTTACAGTCTGACTCCCTCGTTTCTCATCAATGTTACTAGCCTAGCTACCCCTCACATTTCTATTCCAAGGCTTATCAGAAAAGAAAATATAATGATATCATCAAAGCAAATCCACAACCAACATATTTGAAAAAAAGGATATGACTTACATGCTTGGAGCTAGTCCAAGGATTTGGATGCCAACAATAAGGTAATAAAGAAAACCAGAGGTAAGCTCCTTAGGTCCTTCCACTTTTGCTAAAATTCTAGGTTTTGGCCATTTGGGAATATGAGTGTTCTGCTTTGGTTGTCTTCTGGTCAAGATGCTACGAGTTGTTCGTTATTATAGGTTGAGTATCATGGTTGTATGTTGTTGGTATGCTGTGATATGTTCTTGTTGTATATTTTTCTCCTTTTCGGTTTTCTGGCTATTTTTCTTGGTAAAATCTCTATGCCTTTCAATGAAATAATGGTCCTCTTTATAATGATATAAGGGGTGGAATTGGAGGGAAATTTTGTGAAGTTTGAACAAGATTGGCTTGTTGACCTTGTGTTTTAGGATGTAGATTCTGTTTTTAGTCATTTTGGTGTATGAGGGTAGGATTTGGACTAATGTGTTTGGAGTTTAAGTTGACAGCATAGAAGTATAGCAAGTGCTTTTTGACTATTTTGCAGCAGGCTATGGGCAGGCTTGTGCATAGTGTGACATCTCTCTAACCCTATCTCTTTTACTGGTTATGTTTCTATGATGTAAAGCACATCTTCTTTTCAATCAATAATTTTTGAATGGTTTGCAATATTAGGAAAATGATGATGCCTAGGGCTTTATCTATTTGATATCTTGCTATGCTTTGAATTACTGTTGTGCTATATTTTGCCTATGCTACTTTATGGACTATATTGTTGATTTTGTTGTTGTTTGCAGCCTTAGACTGCTGTGCTTGCAGTGGTGTTTGGCTCGTTTTTGCTGCCTTGTTAGACAGTTTGTGTTGTTGCCTTTTGACTTCTATAGCAGCTTATTATGTTGCTGCCTGCTGCCTGCTGTTTTCTATTTTACTACAGTTATCATGTTTTGTTTGCAGTCTGGTTTGCAGCTTTGGACTGCATTGTTTTTCTATTTTGTAGTGTTGCTTAGGCAGCCTGCTGCCTTGTTCTGCTGCTGCTATTTTTGCTATTGCAGTTTTCTTGTTTTTACGATGCAGTTTTCTGTTTTGCTGCTTGTTGGTTTTGTAGTTTGTTTTGCTGGTTTTTGTTACTGTTGGACAATTTTGTATATTGTTTTGCTGTATATCAGTTTGAAAAATATTTGCACATTTCTTTTCCCTTTTGTGAACCAAAACCCACACCTTTTGTGATTTGCAAAAGTAGGAGGAGATAGCCCATGATAAAAACAAACCCCTTTTAAATTTCTGATTCCAAATGCAAACCCTAATGATGAGATACCAATTTCTTTTAACAATTAATTCTTGCTTGAATTTTTCACATGTTGATTGTTTACTAACTTTTTCCTTTTTCTTATTTCATGAACATGAGAATTAGACGATCAAGGCAAGGTTAAAAGACGAAGAGAAGACCATGGCTAGCAAGTTGTAGATGAGTTTCTTAAAGATGAAGAAAAAGAAAATTGAAGAAGAAACATTTCTTTCTTTGTAAACAAACAATTGTAACTTATATTTCACATTGTAATCCCTTTTGTAACTTATCCCAAAAATGTAATGAACACAAAACTTGAATGATATTTTTTTGAAGGATGAATTTGTTGCATGGAAACTAAACTACTCTTGAATCTTGATTGAAAATGGAAATTCCCACTTGAATGGTTTAAATAATACTCCTCACTTCATAACTTGAAATTTAAGAAATCAAACATGACCTTAGTAACTTGTATCTCAAGTAACCATACGCCTTGTCTTTTAATTCCCAACCTTCATATCATGTCCAAACCCCACTTGCACTCTCAACGAGAACTATGACTTTTATGTTTAAACCACAAGTAACGTGTAATTGAAGCAACAAAACATGCCTTGATCATCATGAACCTTCAACTTTATTTCTTATGCCCAAACTCCAATTCGCCAACTTAAACTTCAAACTCTCGACTCGGTGACTTAGAGATCTTAAGAAGAAAACTTGAAGTGCGAGGAGATGAAATCCCTAACCAAATGTACTTGACCTTGAGTTATCCTTGAGGTGGGCGAAAGAAACATCTTCATAAAAACTAGGGATCTAAAACCCTAGCATCTTGACCAACAAATAGGGAAATAAACCCTAATCCAGGCTCTGATGTATTCGAGCGAGAAACAACCTTGTAACTTAGTGAGAAAGAAATCCATGATACCTCAAAAATTAATCCCACAATCCACTAATCGAGAACCAGATGAATTTCTCTTTTACCTGATAAGAGAACTTCAAAACAAAATTAAACAGGGCATAACCCTAATACCTCAAACCAAGGCGCCTGATTCCATGATATGAGGGATATGCAAATGACTTAGTAAAAATGATGCAAATGGGATGCGAAGTTCAAAGCCAGACAAAAGAAAAAAAAGGTAGGGAAAATTTTTGGTACGTCAGTTATTAGGTTAACCACATTCAAAGCAAAGCATCATGAGTCAAATAGAAAATAAATCAACCTAACTAGGCAAGTATAACTGGTAAACAAACAAAATAAAAGTAAATACTTCACCATTTCTACCCTAAGAAAAGCAACAATCAAATGATATGCACAAGGTAAACACCTATGTCTAAGCATGCTTCAATAGATCTCACCACCAATGATTCATGTTATCAAACACTTTCAAAGAAACAAGGCATGAATGGAGAAGCATTACCTTACAAACAAGTGGAAATAATTGATTTAAACCTTAAGCATGTGTCACACACTATCAAGGAAGAAAGTTCACACTAAAGTAAACACTTATACATGTAAAACAAGACCTAAGGGTCATACACACATTGTATGGGAACTAGGGACCTAAGAGAAAGCAAACACCTAAGCATACTAGCATTCAAAGCCTTAAGTGTTAAATGCATAACCAAACATGGCATACAAAGAAGAAGTAAATTGAACAAGATGAGAAGTCATACAAGTCAATACCTATGTCAAACTCAACTCTACACAGTAATACCATAAAGGTTTAGAAAGAAACATATGAAAGACACACAGGCACATGGTTACAAATATCCCTAAAGGAGACTAGTCCTCTAAACAAAAGGTGCTACATAAATGAGGCAAAGGAATATGAATCATGGTGAACAAAGAGCAACAAACATGGACAGTAGAAAAAACCTAAACATGTATAAATATCATAAGAATATTGAATCAAGAATTGAACTCAAAGCATGATCAATAAAGCATGTATTCATCAATTAAAGTCACCAAAAGAAGTCAACTATCCTAACAAGGCAAAATGAGCACCAAAGCATGGACTTAGGAAAACAAACCAGGCAAGTATGAATATAAGACATAGAACATCCTATCATGAAAGACTAATAAGCATCACAAAGCTCTCACATATAGCATACTTGAAGAACGAGACACAAGGTAGCAAACCAAACCTTAAAGCATCTACTAAAAAGAGCATCAACGCCATGTTAAGCAAAAGAGAAGAAGAAACATGGAAGAGAGGTATCAAAACCAACCAATTCATAAACTATGACATATTCAATTCATAATATAAAGCTCTCAATCATCAGGAATAAATCACACAAGAGGCATCAAGAAAAGGCCACAAGATAGGCAAACAACAATACAAAAGGATCACTCAATTGTATCAACAATTAAAGCACATGGAAAGGACTATAAAATAGAGGAAATTTACTCTACCTAATGGAATATCATATAAGTAAATGAGTGAAGGAAAATCCATAAGTAGTTGCACAAGTTCACCTCTAAACATCATAACAATCAAGGAAAACTTCTACACAAATAGGCGTGCATTGTGTCAAGCATAAGCCACATTTAGGAGACTTCAAAAATAATTTGGAAATGAATTAAATCATAATGAATTCAGTCACTTACAAGTTCCTTAGAGTTCCTAAAGAGGGCACAAAACATTTCTCAAAGCATAGCCTCAAACATTCATTAAACATCTCACACATTGATAAGGCAAATTAGGCATCAAAAGTAATTCAAACATGGACCAAATGGAAACAACAGGACATCAAATAAGCATTCAAACTTCCTACATTCATGTTCCTAAGTGAGTGCACAAAATTGGATCAAAAGGAATTTCAAAAGGTCATCGAACAAAACCCTAATTAGAAAACTAGGTCAATCAAACACATCTCACAGTTAATAGCAAAATAAAAATAAAATTAAATAAAAGATTCAAGCATCAAAAAAAAATTTTTGTGGAATTTTTGGAATAACGGATTATTTAAATAAAATTGAAAAAGAAAACAGATCAAGAATTGACTGAAAAGAAATAGGGGTGCAAATCAGAATAACCAAATGAACCAAAAACAGTTTAAAAAGCGCTTGGGCCGGGAATAGGGTGGTGCGAATAAGATAGAGGGACTAAGCCCAAACGCCTTATGGCCCATACAAACAAACAAATCACTTATTTCTGGCATATCTCACTTAGAAAACCTCGAACCAGGGACCTATCCCACTCGGTTTTTCATGCAGATCTCATTTCTGGCCATTATTTTTTAGCAAATAAACAACCAAACACAGTGAAAAAAATAGCACAAGTCTGAGCATGTAAAACTGAAATCACATAAATCTAGATCTATTCATATTTAAACCAATGCCTATCCTAAGGTAGGTGTTCAGATGCAAGAATGAATGATCCTAAGCATGGCAGCTATCATGAAGAAGCATGTGATGTTTGAGAATGACTTACCTAGTGGAAGCTAGGTACGCAGACTTTTCTTGATGCAGAGATGAAGAGAAATACACGGAGAAAGTATTCAGTGATTGCTTGAAACAAAAAGAAGAAGACAATAGGGCTTGGTCGAGAGATTTGAAGGAGATAATTTCTTGATGAATTCCTGCTTCAGATAGGAATTTTCTATTTCCAATAGCGTGTGTGTATTGAATGAGGAGATAGAGGAGTTATATAGAGTGTGGAGTGCGTGGTTAAATGTTAATTGAGGTTAAGAAACCGTTAGAGGATCGTGTGAATGAAAATGAGAAAAAGAGAGCAAGGCATGTTGCTTGCGTTTTGCTTGTAATAACTACCTTGGTTGTTGTCGTTTTATGAGCATAAAGAGAGTGAAATAAGCGTTAAAGAAAGGGCACGTGAGAGAGAATGCTGAGCCAGATGGTTGGTTTACCTAACTTTTCTTGTTTTGCAATTCATTCCAAATGCATGCATGCATAGTGTGAACTTTGTTTTGCCATTTAGAGAAATATTTTTGGGTGGTGCGTGTGCACATGTAAGGTAAAAAGATGTCCAAACTAAAACAAAATGACCTTTGATACATAACTAACCAAAATATCAAAGTTAGCAAAAATTGCGCCGTGATTTTCACGCCTCCTTAATAAAAGCATAACTCAGTGATCCTTACACCATTTGGGACAAGCTTGTTCTCAAAAGAAAGAACAAAGGTTGATATACAACTTTGATGTTGATGGGTAAGTTATAGAAGACTTGGAAGATCAAGAAAATAACCATGGAAATTGATACCTTGCATCTAATCAAACACTTAGAAAATATTTCTAAGTTATGGTCAATTTCATATTTCTTTCCTCTTGATTTTGCATGACCTTATCTTGAAGCATGATGGACCAAAATATCCCCATCTTGGATCAATAGGAAGAGCAAAAGTTATTCTACAACTTTGGTGTTGATTGCAAATAGAAATGAAACCTTAGTCATAGAAAAAATTAGTCATGAAATCACCCACTTGAAACTTATCAAAAAACCTGAAAAAATCACTAAGTGTTGAATGTTCAAGTGTTAATGAACATCCAAATTCAAAGCTCTGTAACTCAAAATCTATGGATTTTTTGGAGATAAATTATGAAGGACAAAATTGTAGTATGAAATATCATCTTTCATTGGAGCATGAGTTTGGGAATTTCTGATCATAAATGAGTGTGATACAAAGCTTGAAAGGTGGTAACATGAACACAAATATTTCATACTTAGAAAAAAACTCTAAATCCCAAAGATAACTTCTTTACAAGATAACTCAAATTTGACCTTTCTTTTGACTTTATTTAACCCATGACCATATTTTCTCATATTTGGAACTTTGATCTCAATTTTGACCAAAAAATCTTCTGGTCAAACCTTGACTTTGTTGGATTAAAATATCCAGCGTCAACCTTAGGGATTCGAAGGGCTTAACATCCCCCCATGGACGCCTACACAAGTATGTTAGGTGGGCCAGATAGACCCCTTATTGGATTCACTATAAGGAAATAGAGTAGAACCTTGGCTACAAGAAATTGCTTTTATTGCAGTGGTAAGCGCTTGATCCAGATTATGTGGTATATGAGCAAGGTCATGGGTTCGAATCCCCCTGGCTGACACTTGGGGGGAGATTATTGGATTAAAATATCCAACGCCAACCTTATAGATTCGAAGGGCTTAACCTTCCCCATGGGTGCCTACACAGGTGTGTTTTGGTTCTACATCCAATTATTAGTTTTGATGATAACAAATACATAATTTTTGTGAAGAACAATTATGCACTTTAATCATTTGATTAAATTTACAAAGAAGTTCTAATGAAAGCAAGAATGTTAATGACGTGTAAAATCACATATGAATGTCTGAAGAAGAAGAACATATAAGAAGCTCTGAAGCAAAGCTAAAACAACATGCAAGAAAGAGAAGTTTTGATGCTAACAGTCAAACTTCTGAAGCCTCAAGCTGCAAGCTATACTCTGATAAAGTGAAGTTTTGAAAGAACAAAGAAAGTTTCAACGCACTCGTCTATTCTGATGTTCTAAGACTCATCACTTAGGTTCAAGATACTCTGATGAATTGTAAATCCAACATCACATTAAATGATAATCATTATGAGATCAAGATTGTAATGGCTGAAACATTATGCCTTGAAACAATATCTTTATTTTTGGAAAGGATATTAACATCAAATCATCAACCTTCCAGAAATATCGCACATGTCTCAAACGGATCTCTTGGATCAAATTCCTATATAAAAAAACTGTGAAGAAGAATCAGACAATGCACATACACGCATACGAACAATTGCTTATAATTTCTCACATCTTTCTATCTGTTAAAAATAGTATTTATGCTAAAATTTGTGTAAACATCACAGTTGTGATAAAGCTTGTTAGAAGCAAACTCAAACACATCGTATAATTATTTTTAGTTGTATTTCCTTGAGAAACCAAGTTGTGGTTTGATCTCAAGAAGACATTGACAATTGTATTCGTGAATTGTAATCATTTATGATTGGTGGATTAAGACCTCGATTGATAAAGGAGAAATCACCTTGGCGGGTTGACTGGAGTAGTTTTGAATTCAAAACAAACCAGGATAACCAACATGTTTTATAGCCATATTTAAAAAAAAAACCCTATTCAAACCCCCGTTTATGTGTTTTTCTATCCTTCAGACTTTTCTATTGACTTTTGATCAGATACATTCAAATCCTCTCCCATCCATCCATTTTTTACTATTCAAATAAAATGTGATGATCAATAAACCTCATATGGATACCTTGAGACAAGTACAAGACCATGGAATCATGTTTTTGCTCAGAAAGTCAGTCACAAACTGCCTTTGACCAAACCCTAGTCAACAGTCAAGAAGTTAGGAGGTGATGATCACTTCTTAAAACCCTAATTTCTATGAGGAAATTTGAGGATCTCTTGAACAAAGATGCCTTATGTTTTGAGATGATTCTCATGATGATGAGACTTCAAACTTCTAGCCTTTGTAGGTAAATTATTCTTTTTTGAGTAACACACAATCATACAATCAAAACCCTTGATCCCAATCAGATGAATCAATACAATGCACATGTATATATGATGATGAAGCATAAGAATAAAAGGATTGAAATGGTAAGAGGGAAATTTTTTTGGTGAAACAATTACTATTATTGATATTGGTGCTACGCACTTGTTTATTGATGTTGATTGTGTGAAAAGGTTGGAACTTGAAGTGTCCTCCATGAATGGAGAGATGGTTATTGATACTCTTGCTAAGGGATTGATGATTGCTTCTTTGGTTTTTTTGAACTATCCTCTACCGATTTTTGATAGATATTTTGGTGTTGATCTTATTTGTTTGATGCTGAGGGATATTGGTGTTATCTTTGGAATGTACTGGTTGGAGTTCAATCACTTTCATATAAATTATTATAACAAAACAACGCGGTTTATTGCTCCTGTTAAGGAAGAAGAAGTTGGTTTCTTGTTTGCTAGACGAGTGGAAAAACTGTCACAAGACGAAGCCTATATATTTACTTTATTTATATCTTTATCTGTTAAAAGTCAGCTATGATTGATGAATTTCCAGTGGTGAGAGAATTTCCATATGTGTTTCCAGATGATGTATCATATGTGCCTCCAGAGCAAGAGGTGGTGTTCTATATCGATCTTGTCCTTGGTACCAGACATGTTTATATGGCACCATACATGATGTTAGCGTAATATTTAGAAGAACTGAAAAGCAATTAGAGGATTTACTGGAAAAGAAACTTCTGAGACCAAGTGTGTCACCTTGGGGAGCTCCCGGTGTTGTTGGTAACTGAGAAAGATGGTTGTATGAGGTTGTGTGCAGACTATCGACAATTGAATAAAGTAACGATCAAGAATAAGTATTCACTTCCGAGAATAAATAATTTGATGGACAAACTGGTAGGTGCATGCATTTTCAACAAAATTCCTTTAAGGATGGGTTATAATCAGATTCAGATGAAAGATGAAGATATTCAAAAGATGGCTTTTAGAACTCGGTACTGACACTATGAATATTTGGTGATGTCGTTCAAAATTTGTAATTCACCTTGAGTGTTTATGAAATATATGAATCGTATATTTCATACTTATCTAGATTAGTTCGTGGTAGTTCTTGTAACACCTCAATTCTACCCCGAGAAATTATATAAATAAATTAGAGTTATAAAAATCATTCATGCAAACGAATCGGGATGCCACTAATTCTTCTATCAAAATTCATTGCATTCATCGTGGATATATAACACTTTTAAAACATCGGATGGACCATCATCATAACATCTTTAGTTAAATAATTCAACATCTACGCAGCGAAATTCTTAATAACATCTCTATCATCATTACAACAATTTCAAACCAATAAACACTTAATAATAATCAACTTAAGGTTCAACAACTGAATATCAACAATCAAAAGCAACAAGCATTCATCCCCCCGAGTGTTACATATCAGAGCAATGACACCGACTAAAACTATTGAAGATATACAACCTTCACTCTCGATTACCTGCACGTTAACAACATAAGGGAAACATTCAAACATAAGGGGTGACATATCTAACAATATAATAAAGTGCATGATAATTAATATATTAAATTAGATCACATAACATCACCACTTCTCATCTCGTAATCAACAATAATAATACACATTCACCACATAAATACACACTTTTTTACGCAGTCATATAATGCGACTCAATACTATGAAAATGCATGTGGTACCATTTGGAGCAGAACTCCGATCTTAAAAATTTTCCAATTAATAGAGGCATCAACAAGGCATAAGCTTCATCTCAATATTCGCTAATACAGGCCATCTAAACGAGCATAAGCTCCATCTCAAAATGCAATGTATGTGACACAATTATGAATGTAATAACAACACCATAATTAACAACATCTCAATACAAAATCATCATTGGCCAAAGGCCTACATCTTAAAGCAACTTAACATCTCCTCATTAACAATCTCATATCATCATAATAATTCATCAAACATCATTTATTCATCATAAATTATCAACACAACATCATTAATAACATCTCATCAAAAACTCAGCTATACATTAATACGACAGTAATTCATACTGCTATTCTGTAATCTTACATCATTACTATTATTACTCCTACTGTTACAAATCAAACAGCATCCTATAAACATTTCATCCTCATCATTCTACACAAAAATCAACGTAACGATTAATACGGGAATTAACTCTAGTCCTAATTGGGATTACTAGGGTTATCCTTCCTACTCTTTATTTTAATCCTCAAGAATTAAAGCTCATCGTGTTAGCTATTTAACGATTCGAACGGAACCTCAAACGGCATCCTAAAACTCAAGTTACAGCATTTTTAAACTGAATCTGCCAAAAATCAGACAATATGGATCGACGCAAAACTCCTTGGATCAACGCGTACTGCACCAAACTCATAACATGAGTCGACGCATCCTCTCTTGGATCGACTCATCCTGAGTCTTACACACAACATGTATTGACACATGCTCCTATGGATCGACTCATCCTGAGTTTAAAAGCACTCATGTATCGATGCAAAATCTCTTCGTGTCGACTCATCCAGAGTCTTTCAACCTTCTTGTATCGACACATCATGTTTGAGGTCGACGCGTACTGTTATGTTCTGCATAAATTCTGCGATTTCTCTGCATTTTCACTACGGGTTTCATAGTTTAAGCCCTAAAAACTTAATCTAATCATGGAAAATCATCTCTCACAGTTATCCTATAATTCTACATTGATTAAACAACATCGGGACATCATTATTCATCTAAAATTCATCAATTTCACATCATACAAAATCATAAACATTCCATTCAAGAACAAGACAACAATCATCTTTACCCCACATACCAATTATCATGAACCCAATTATAAAGTCAGAACCCCACCCCTACCTTGGATTGAAGGTCGCTCTATAATTTTCCGGTTGAAACCTTGTTCTGCCATTTTTCCTCTTTTTCCAGCAGCTTCACGGTCTTCTTCTCAATCCTTATTCTTTTACTGCCTCCTCTTTTCTATTCTTTCTAGCAATAATAAAATAACCTATTATTCTTTATTCCTTATTGGGCTTAAAACTAATACACCCCCTTATTACTACTTCCATTCCTTAAAAACAAGCCCACATACAAAATAATATTATACTTCCAATATTATTTCATCACTTAATAAAATAATTAAATCCAATTAATCACAACACATCTTTTTAAATATTCCAAAAATAGTTTAATTAAATAATTAATTCAATAATTAATTAAATAATTAATTAAATTACGGACGTTACAATTTTCATCGAGGATATTTTGATCTATTCCATGTCTAAGAGCATGTCGATCATTTGCGAATTGTGTTGCAAGTGTTAAAAGAGAAGAAGTTATATGCAAAGTTGTCAAAGTGTGAGTTCTCGTTGCAAGAAGTTAGTTTTCTTAGGAAGGTCCATTCAGTTAATGGTATTGATGTGCATCCATTGAAAGTAGATGGATAACTACAATGGGAGGATCCCAAGTCAGTTATAGAGATTGGAAGATTTTTGGGCTTGGCTGGTTACTATTTGTTGTACCCCAATTTTTTCCCCTAAGGTCCCTTCATCATATCATATCAGTTCAATCACAACAAAGTCACACACTAGGGTTTGTTTCTTCTCCCTATCTTTAGTCTTGCTCTACGGGGAATCACCAAACACCTTGACTTGTATTTTATGATCATCTATGTTTAATTACTCTTTAACTAACAAATACAATGTATGTGTATCCTAATTGTTGATGATGTAGATGAAAGCACAATGCATTCCATTAAAGTCAGCTTCTGGATTCATGAGTTCCTTCTTTGTACCTTCCTCAATAAAGCTTCATTGAGATTTAAGCCTCTATGAAAGATATTTTGTAGTAAAATCACGACAAAGTCTTCCATGATTCATTATGCCTCAAGTTGTCAAAATTAGCTCAAAAGCACAAGGGTTGACTAAAAAAGTTTGACTCAATTGGACAAGTCTTTCTCTCTATTGATCACAAGTGCATATCTCTTTCAATTCTCAAGATGTGAAAGTAATGTTGGTTGATATTAATTCTCATTATCATACTCAACAACCTCTATTTTCAAGATAAAGGTATTGGTGTAATAAGGTTGATTAAAATTGCAACGTTCTCCCAAAGGTATTTTCTTGCTCTAGGAGCTAGGGTTTTGAACTTCAAAGGGGTATATCTTGCTCATCTTTTGGTATTTTTGAGTGATTCAAAAGACATCCATCTCTTCAAAGGGTTATTAATAAATCACTTCAAATATCTCATGTAAATTTTGTGTGTAAGAAACTTGGTGATGAAGAAAGATTACAAGTCCTCCAGATGAACCCTCAAATCCCTTCATGTGAATCCAAATGATCATAACTTGATCAATTTTAATCACCTTGAACCCATTATTTTTCCAAAATGATCTTTAATGTGTGAACTTAAACCCATATTCAAATTGAAAAGGAGGAAAAAGATTATATGTCATTTCATAAATTTTTTCCAACTTCAAAAAGTTATAACTTTCTCAATTTTTGGAGATTTTAAATGGTTCAAGTCTCAAAATTTCATTCAATGGATCTACTTCATGCCATCTTTTTTGGTCAATAGAAAATTATAAGTGGAAGGCCATGTTTGGATGTAAGACATTATAAGTCATTTTTAAGAAAAACTTAGAAATTTTCTAAGTATAGAAAGTCAACCTCTTTTTCTCAAATTTGACTCATTGCAACTTTCAGCTCAAACATCCATTTGATCCCATTCTTTGCACATTGTAAAGCTTGTAACCTCATATTTCTAAAGCTTCAAGAATCATGCCCTAAGACCCCTTGAGTTGAAAATACAATTGTTTTGAAATTGTTTACTTGAAACTAAATTTCTCATCAAGTCATCATTTTGAAATCCATAACGTGGCCTCTAATCACAAGATTTGTGCGTGTTTTTGATTTAAACTTGATTAAAAAACTTGCCAAAAGGGTTTAGCACCTCAAAACACATCATTTGGATGAGTTTTGATTCACATGTGATCACACTTTCTTCATGATCACAAGTGTGCACGAATTCCCTCCAAATTGCATCATTCACTCCTCTTATTGATCCCATTCACTTATCCTATAAATACAGGCTCTATTCCACTCATTTCCCTCAAGCTTGAACATCCAAAATCACTCTGCCAAACTCTCTCCATAGCTCATTTTTCCGCAACTTCGAAATCAGTGTTCTAGCTTTCTTTAATCCATTTTCTTTATTAATTCACTTTCCCTGAACCTAACTGAAGCTAATAGAAGAAGAACCAAGCTCTAAAAATCCCTGAATCATGCTAGCCAAGTCCAGTTTTAGAGCTCCGCAACTTAACTTCAATAGGTAGATTCCTCTATCAATTCTCTCAAACTTTGATACTATAGTGAAGCTCTTGTCATCTTGGTTCTAGTCGCAACACTTTCTTTTAACTGGAAACACGTTTTGACCATGAAATTTCAAATCCCTTTTCAAAACTTTTCTTCCAAATTGTTGGAGCTACAGTTTACAGAAATTTTTCACGAAGGTGTGATTGTCTTTGTCTTGATGAGACGAAGCGAATGGTACCTGTCTCGTGCTCTAATTTTACAGTTTGAGCGACCTAGTTTTGAGAATGGCTGGAGGTTGAAGATGACCAACGTGTCATCCTTCAACCAATGAAACAACGCCATTTGGAATTTTTTAATTTCTGATTTTATATTGAATCTTGTGCTTTATTTAGTAATAACCATGATATGCACAATATTCCAGATCCCTTAGATTTGATTACTAACGCGTTTTGACTCTCATCTAATGGTCCACATATTTTTGACTTTATTTTTTATTTCTGATTTTTATATTTAATTGTTTTAAATTTCAAAAATTCATAGAAAATTCATTTTAACTGCAAAAAATCTGAAAAAATTATGGAAAATACTTTTGATTTTTCTCTTTCTAATTTTTATTTTTACATAATTTTATTTTGAGTTTTGATATTTTTTATAATTTTTCACTTTATTTGATATGTTTTAAATTTTTAAAAATACTTTTATTCATTTTTAAATTCAGAATAAATAGGGAAGGATCCAATGACATATTGACAAATATTGGTGACCTCATTTATTTTTTATTTCTGAATTTGTTATTTTTTATCATTTTTTATTTTTTTTACCTATTTCTTTTAATTTTAAAAATAGTTTCTGACTTTAAAAAATTACCAAAAATTTTATAAAAATATTTGAGTTCATTTTTGTTTCTTATATGGCCTTACTTAATTTTTCTTGATTAATTTGAATATAGTTGCTATTTTTCCTCTATATCATTCATCCAAACATGAAGTACATAGATTGTTATTGACCAATCTCAAAATAGGTGCGACTTCTATATAAGTCCATTTACGATTTCTTAACATATCGCTAAATTTTGTCCCGATTTGAGAAAAGGATCATTCGTAGCCCAAACCTATGTTTGCAAGCCCAAGTATGTTAATTTGAACTCATTGATCCAATAACTTTGAGATCCATTGTTAGGAGGATTTGGCTCTACCAATCCTCTAATGGAACTACATCAATTTTGGTCAAAGTGGATCACTTAAACATCATTGATCATTAGGTGTTACTTTGAGATTCTTAAATGGATGATATACTTGACAAAAAGCAAATGCAACTTATTGTTGAGAGGCTTTGGTTCTACCAATCCTCTAATGAGTTCCAAATGCAAGTTTCAAGATGGTAATCCAACTAACCATATATTTCTAACAATTGAGTTTATTTTATGCTTTTATTTTATGCTTTTACTTTATTTACCATTTACTTTGGCATTTACATTTCATGCTATTTTCATCTTTGCTCACTTGAGCCTTTATCTTTTATGTCTTTTTTTTTTATTTTGCTCACTTGAGATTTTCATTTCTTCTTGAAGATACCTAATAATCAACTTGAATCATAAAAAAAACTTTAATGGTACTTGGACTACTTGGTTACTATCCTTAGCATTGTGGAGTTATAAACTTCTTGGACTTAGGAGTAGAAACCTTGACCTATGTTGAAGACCTTATGACCTTGATTGTTATTTTGTCTGGAGTTCTTGGGGTTTATCCCAAGACATTGGGTTTTTTGTTTTTTTGTGTGTGCAGGTTATTGTGATTACATGTTTTGTCAATGATCTGGAATTCATTTATATACAACTGCTACTCTGCCCAATTTTGTGGAGACTTAATGCAGTTAAAGTTTGGTATTCTCAAGAGGTTTATTAATTGTTTGCTTGATTTCAAATCCAAAGGATGGGATTCTACACTGACTCACTATGTCAAATGTTGGATTCTTGTTTTATTAGATGGTTCTTCTTCTTAACTTTTACCTTATGCTTTAGGATAGTCTTTTCATCTCCTCTCATCTTCTTTAATTTCAAAAATCTTCTTCCCCATTTTGAAAAATCTTCTTGTTTCTAAACTTGAACCACTTTCATAATAAACTTGGACTTATGTCCATGCATTTTCAAAATATTTTCTTAATCAAACATTAATCAATCTAACCATACTTGGACATTTTTTGTGAGAAGACTAAAAGTCAATCAATCTCATTTAAACCAGTTTTGCCACTTTGGCTTTTGCTTTAAAACTTTTCTCAAAAGATTGGACTCTTGTCAATCCTTGTAGTGATGCAAACAACTATGCTTCCACAATATGTAGTGAAGAGAGATATTTTCCACTTGGGTGTTGAGTGAGGTTTTGTTGATTTTAAAATCAAAGCCATATCCTCCACTTTGAGATGAAGCAAATTCTCCTTTCTCTTGATTGTGGGTAGTAAGTATGTTTTCCACACGGACAATGACGATGATGTCTTATCTCATAAAATTAACCAACACACTTGTGTTTTTGTTTCTAATTTTTCAAAAGAGGAACTGCGTGTACCTTGATCCCCTATTACACGAAAGATGGTACGTAGGAACTAAAGGTTCACAATTGCGGCATGTGCAAAAATCATAAAAAATAATATACTTCTTTTCTCATCACCACAATATATTTTTTATACAACATTTTATATCCAAAATATACAAATTTTTTCAAATAGGCTCCTGCAGAGTACCGTAGATGTTTAGGGTGCTAATACATTCCCTTTTCATAACCAACCCCCTTACCTAGAATCTTTCCCCCTCTTTTGGGTTATTCGCTCTTTTCCCTTTCCCTTGGAAACAATAAAGCATGGTGGCGATTTTTATTTTGATATGTATAATTCAAGTCAATCCAATGGCTTAGCCCTAAACATTTTTACCGCTACACTATTATAGGTTTATTGAAGGCTTTTCTAAGTTGGCACTTTCGTTAACCCAACTGACTTGTGAGGAAAGTTTCATTGTGAGGAAAGTTTCAGAGAACTGAAGAAGTTGAATACGAATCCAATTTTGATTTTTCAATATCCTAATGAACCATTTGTAGTGCATTGTGATGTGTCTAAGATGGGTTTAGGAGGTGTGCTGATGCAAGATGGAAAAGTAGTGGCTTATGCTTCACGATAATTGAAGGTTCATAAGAGAAACTATGCTACTCATGATTTAGAGTTGGATGCAGTGGTGTTTATGTTAAAGATTTGGAGGCATTATCTTTATGGTTCCAGATTCGAGGTATTCAGTGATCAAAAAAGTTTAAAGTACTTGTTTGATCAGAAGGAATTGAATATGAGGCAACAAAGATGGTTAGAGTTTCTAAAGGATTATGATTTTGGCTTGAACTATCATCTCGGTAAAGCTAATGTCGTGGCTGATGTTTTAAGTCAAAAGTCCTTGCATATGTATGCCTTGATGGTTCAAGAGTTTAAACTTATCGAGCAGTTTAGAGATTTGAGTTTTGTATGTGAGCTAAAACCCTAGAGCATGATGTTGGGTATGTTGAAGATAAACAATTATTTTCTTAATAATATTAAATAAAGTAAGAAGTTGAATTTAAAGTTGGTGGATTTGATTGTAGGAAGTAATCAGACAGAAGAGAGTGGCTTTAAAGTGGATGAATATGGTGTGTTGAGATTCCGAGATAGGGTTTGTATTCTTGACAATTCAGAGTTAAAGATGATGATTCTAGAATTAATTCATAGAAGTAGCTTGAGCACCTATCCGAGAGCTACTAAGATGTATTAGGATTTGAAAAGGGTATTTTGGTGGCCTAGAATGAAGTGTGATGTTGCTCAAATTTTTTTTGCGTGTTTGACTTGTCAAAAGTCAAAAGTTTAACACCAGAACCCTACAGGATTGATGCAATCGTTACATATTCTAGAGTGAAAATGGGTTAGAATTTCGATGTACATTATGATGGGATTCCCGAGTACTCCTAGAGGGTATAATGTGATTAGGCTGATTGTTGATTGACTGGCACAATCGGCACATTTTATTCCGATTAACACAGTTTCTTTTGCAGAAATAGACAAAGATTTTACATCCATGTTATTGTGAAGTTGCATGAAGTTCCATTGAGTATTGTTTAAGGTAGAGACCCAGGGATTACATAAGGATTTTTTGAGATTTTGCAGGGGGCTTGGGTTCTAAGCTAAGGTTGAGTTCTGCCTAACAGACGAATGGTCAGACAGAGAGAATTATTCAGTCTTTGGAAGATTTATTGAGAGCTTGTGTCCTTGATCAAGGTGGTGATTTGTATAGTTATATTACACTGATAGAGATAACTTACAATAATAGTTTCCATTCTAGCATTGGAATGACACCATTTGAGGAACTGTATGGTCGGAGGTGTAGAACCCTTTTGTGTTGGCATGAATCTTGTGAGAATGTAGCGCTTGGAAATGAGATTGTTCAGTAGACTACTGAAAATGTGAAGTTAATTTGACAAAAGATAAAAGTTTCGCAGAGTATCCAAAAGAGTTACCATTATAAAATAAGGAATGATCTTGAGTTTCAAAAAGGATACCATGTATTTTTTAGAGTCACTCAAGTGACCGGTGTCGGGTGTGTTGTGAAATCGAAAAAGCTTACTCCTTGATTTATCGATCTGTATCGTATTTCTTATAGAGTTGGAGTTGTTTCTTATAGAGTGGCTTTTCCACCTAACCTTTCAAAATTGCATGATGTATTTCATGTTTTAAAACTTCAGAAGTATGTTTCAGATCTGTTTCATGTGATTCCGATGAATGATGTGCGAGTAAGGGATAACCTTACAGTTGAAACCTTACATGTGAGGATCAAAGATCACATATTGAAAAATTTGAGAGGCAAGGAGATTTCTCTCTTGAAAGTGGTTTGGGAAGGCGCTTCCGAAGAACATGAAGTGGGAGTTGGAATTTAGGATGCGAGAGGCACATCCAAAGTTGTTCTCATATGGTAAATTTTCGAGGACGAAAATATTCTAATTATGGGAGAGTTATAACTCCTAGATTTATTTAATTGATTTTTTAAAATAAATTATGTGATTGTATGTGTTGGATGATGTTGTGATGTGTTAGAGGAACCCTTGGGTGTAGAGTGGTAACCTTAGAAATATAGAATTTAAGGTGTTTGGGGTGTTTGAGCAAAAACGTAGAGAATTGGGGGTGGTAGAGGTAGAACTAGGTTTTATTAGTAATTATAATTGTTTGAATGATTTAATTAATATTCGTAGAAATTTAATTAAATACATATTTAGTTGGGATAACATTTATTTTAATTAGCTGGGATAAATAATAATAATAATAATAATAATAATAATAATAATAATAGTAATAATAATAATAATATAAGAAAAGAAGGGAATATAGAAGTGAAAAGTGATAGAACGCGAACACATAGAAGAAGCAGAGAGCTAGGGCATAGGAGAAGAAGGATTCCATTAGAGAAGATTGGGTTTCATCAATCTAAGGTAAGGATCGGATTTCCTCTCATGCAAGGGATTGCATGATAACATGTGGGTGGGTATTTTAGATTCTCTATGATTGTATTTCTATTTTCTATATTCCTAGCAATTTGATGCATAATGATGTTAATTGTGTTGTATGTTGTATAAATTGGGTGTTTTTGATATAATTGGATGATTTGGTGTATGTTGAATGTTGTGAATGTTGTGTGTTATTGGCATTTGAAGTGTAGAATTTGGGTACATGATTTTCCATAAAAATTGGGGTTTGGGGATTGGTTTGAAATTGATTTTCGTAAAAAAATTTATGCTGAAACTGCTATTGGTTCATTGGTAACCGATTACAGGCTTTAGCGTAACCGATTACATATGAAATGGTTTTCTGGAAAACCAAATTTTGTGAGTGTAACTGAATACCAGTTTGGTATAACTGATTACACATTCTAATTTTCATAATAATGGAACTTTAGGGAGGCGTAACCGGTTACATGTTTTGGCATAACCGATTACCAATGGAAAAATCATGTAATCACTGTTCAGAACTTGGTGTAACCGTTTACTACTATTATGTGTTGAAAATTAAATAAATTCATAACTTGAGCTTCGGGTGTCCGATTGAGCTATCTTTCGAAGCGTTGGGAAGTTGACACAATATGCTATCATTTAAAAATAGTTTTGGTTTCTGGAAATAATTTAAATAATGTGTGATGGTATTTTAAGGTGTGTAGTTGTGTATTGTAGTATGATTTCGGTGTATGGATTTTATTCGGGTATGTGATGTGTTACTATAATTCTAATATTGAATGCATGTAACATTTATTTTGGTGTTTGGTGGCTGGTGCTGGTATAGTACATTGGTTAAGGTGAGTATTATTGTACGTATTTATTTTTGTTACATGTCATCGATGAATCCTGCATCATTGTATTTAGATAGTGGTCCACTTTTGGTGAGCCTCAATCCTATGGCGGAGATTGAGTGTGAGTATCTAATTCTTAAGATGAGGGATTAGTGAAGTGTTACCTATGTTGATGGTAGTGATTTTTGATGTGCTCTGATCCTATGATGGGGATCGGGAGGGAGATGAACCTGAAAGTTCATAATTGGTACCACATGCATTGAGTCATGGATTTTGGTCTCATTGCATTACATATATCATTTATTATAATGTTTGGATGGTATGGAGCGTTGCTTGCATAATATATTACCATGTGGATTTTGGGGTGTGTGTATTGTTGAATGGGTGATTGTGTTGATATAATTGTATGCTTATATATTATTATACATTTCATTATATAATTGTGAATATCACCTCTTCTGTTTGAATGTTTCCTCCACGTGGGTAAGATGTCGATACTAAGGATTATAAGCGTGGAAGTTAGTGGAAGAGGTTGCTCTTCTTTATGCGTTTGTTGAGTCGGTGTCTGCTCTTATATGTAATACTAAGGGTCGAATGTTTTGTTGTTTATTTATGTTTCTTGGAGATTTTGTGGATATCTCCTAGGTTGATATTTCTTATGATTACTTTATAGCATGATTATGTTTTGAATAAGTAAATGGATAAATTTTTAATGATTTCCGCTGCAGTAAAAGTGAAGTTAGACATGTTTATTATTATTATTTTTATAATTATTATTCTTAAAATGTTGTATGTGTTACATGTCCTATGATATTAGCAGATTTATGTTGAAAAGTGACATCCTAATTGTGCAAATTTTTTAAATTACTCTGATTTTAATTATAATTACGCGGGGGGAAATTTAGGGTGTTACACTAATATCTTCCCCTTGCATAATCGACTCCCGAACCTGAATTTGACTGCGATACCATTTTCTTTCACTTTTAAGGGTTTTCTCAATATTTTCCTTTTCCTTTGGAATAAATAAAGTTCGGTGGAGACTCTAATTTTTTGCAGCATGACAGTTGGCGACTCTGTTGGGGAAACCTCTCTAAGCGAGTAAAGCCTAGTTTTGTTTGTTTCCTTGTATGTTTGGATTTATATCTTTATTACTTGATTGCTTTATTACTTTATGTAATGCTTACTTATGTTTCATGTATATTGTTGGTTATGGGTTGTGAGGAAAAGCTCTATGCCGGAGCTATGAGAAGAAACATAAGCTATGAGGTGGTTGCTTATTAACTTGCGAGATCTTGGACTCGTTGAGTTCGTATGACAACCCCAATTAGATGAGATCCATTGGAGGTACCATTTCCTTATGACCAGTCGTTCTAGAGATGGTTTATTCAACTTTGATCCTTGATTCTGAGGACCTTTAGAACCCTGCTCTAAAGGCTATCAAAAAATATCTTTGGAAATGCCCTCCTTAAGGACGTTACTGTCTTGCGAATCATCGATATAAAAGGTGATGTTCTCAAGCAGGATTATTCCAAGACCATGTCTAAAAGCTCTTGAAAACTGATCGTGTTGTGGCCACAACTCAGATGAGGCTCTATAGAGAGCATTACTACCCTACGAGACATCATTGTTGTGGTAATGCTTTCAGTAGGGGTACATGACTCTGATGTTCTGTAAAACGATAGAACCTACCTGTGGGAGGGATGTTGATTTTTGCAGGTAACCTAAAAATCCATCATGCCTTGTGATCAGCTTATCCAAAAAAGGGTTGAACCTTTGAACCTGATATGTTCGACACACTTTGAGAACTATATAGTTATTATTCAGAATATGTGGGACCATTAAACCAATGACATATCTTATTATAACATCATGTTGTTACCTAAAAAAACTACCATAACATATGCATCAAACCGTTCAATATCTCTTTCATCCATCCATGCATCCATGCATTGTCATGCATTTCATACTAAAATAAAAAACTCGCTTGGGATCTTTCACTCAAAATCTATAAGCCAACTAATTTCCCGACATTCGCTTGGAATTGGAAACATGTCTCCAAAGACCATTGACAAACTTTGACGCAAACATTAACTATTGAAGGCAGAGGTCAACCAGTTGATGACCCGGGTAAAACTTATCATGGAAATCTTGGAAACATTGTTGAAGAATGAAGGAAGTCATGAACCAATAGCTACAGTAGAAATGGTCAATCCTTCATCTCCACCAAGTCTCACTTCAGGTCAAGAATTACCTCAAAGTTATCCTCCTCATCCTTGGGTTCCAAAACTTCCTCTCTAGCAGCCATTGCCTATGCCTCAACCAGGGTAGAAGAACCATGCATAGGAACATAATCGGTACCCAAATAAGAATCAACGACAAGATTACTCTCAGCAGAGATAAAAGAAACAAATGAAGCCAAAAAGAAGGTTGGATGTAATTCGTATACCTTACAGTCAGCTACTTCCTCACCTGCTCCATTATCAAATGATGTTGTTGTGAAAGTGTGAGTATAACATGAGGTCCTGATGATGTGTGATGCCTTTCCTGTGTGCATATCTACTATATTTACTCCTTACGTCTTTTATAAGAATTATGATTTACTCACCCTTTCTGCTTGAAAATTTTGCCTCTATTCTTGGGTAACTTGCAGGTGATTAGGCAGAGTCCATAGAAGCTTAAAGGATAGCTTAGGAGAGTGTTTATTTTCTTTTCATTGAATAAAGGGAGTCTTACTCTGATATGTAACATCGGGGTTGGGATCGATGGGTTGTGAACCATGCATTATTTTGTTATCTAGAGATTTTGTATTACTTTCATGACTTTTGCCATGTTTCTGATTATGATGTTATAAACGTGAAGTGTGATGATTTTATTAACATTTAAACTACCTTTCATGATTTGAGATAATTTTATGAAGGAGTTTAAGACTCATTAATTCTACTGCGAAGTTCAAAATGATTAGTTATGATACTATAGATTATATTTAAGTGTTTTCTTTGCAACCCATGCTATGGAGCAGGATTATTTGTGAAACGATTCTTATATGAAGATGTGACATCCTTGCCATTGTTTTACGTTTATTTATATATTAAAAATATTCGTGAAAACCATGGGGTTCTAGAAGGGTGTTAGATCCAACACCTCTTCCTCGAGGATATGACACAAATGATCTATAAGAGTTCCACTCAGGGGCACCCGGGCACTCAATTGAGAATTGTCGAGCTCTGAAGAACAACGTATAAGACTTGATAAATTTGGAGGATATCATGTTCACTTCAAGAGACATGAAAATAAATTGAAGTCCCTTTCTAGAATAAATGCCAAGACTGCAAAATACCCTTCCTTAAAGTAGTGGATCAAGCATGAAAGCATCCTTAACGTTGAGGATCATTATGTTGTTCAATCTTTTTCATTTGTATTTTTCTTGTTTGTTAAGAATTCATGACTTGTAAAAAATTGTTTGCTTTCGAATGATAATAAGGAAATAAATATTCATGTTTTGAATCAATCCATTTATTTTCACTCACATTTTTTCTACTTATCGATAACAAAATGGAAATGAGAATGATGAAAATAAAATAATCGAAATCACTGATTATGTGCTTTTGATTAAAACCTTGCCGATGATGTAAGACATTCTTTCAAATCTCTAAACACCAGAGATATAAGGGAGTGAAACAATTGTCAACCCTGTTGAGCCTAGAAGTATGAGTTTCTTTTTTATACAAAAAAATCCTTAATCTTAACCTGGGGCAGGGTAGTCTTCAGTTAATTTGACTTTGCAATCTCAAAAGAAAATTGAGTGTCCCATTAAAGGATCAACCACATCTTATCCCTCATACATGTCACACGACATTCATGAGGTCAAAAATCATGAATACACCATGGTTGTTCCTCACCTACCAAGAACGAGGCAGTCACAACCCCTTCAGCAAGTCAAACAAATAAATGTCATACGATTTCTTGCAAAAAAAGAAGAATAAAAAAATCAAGAAAATAAAAAAGAAAGCTAGCTAAGTCGAAAACTTGAAAATGAGAGACTTAGGCAAACAATAGGGCATCCCGTTGGACTTTGAAACCAAAGAAATAAGTCTAGGAAAAAATTAGGGAAAATGAAAAGCGAAAAAATGAAAGAATGAAGAAAATCAAAAAATCCTCAACATGAACAAATTCGTGTGAGTACAAAAATTAAAACCAAGTAGGGTTAGTGACTTGTCAGAAAACCTTGTTAGTTCTCTAACAGTCACGTCTACACTTTAAATCCTTTTGAAAAATGAACACTCGTGTAAAAATAGCTGAACATAGAACCGGAGGACATCAGGAAGAACGAATGGGTTTGATTAGACTTTTAGCCATAAATCCTTTTTTTCTGAAAACCGTGAACCAAACCACATTACGACTCTTAAAAGACCTAATTGAAGCATGGTTTATTTTGAAAAGGTACTGCATCAAGATTGCATAAAACTGACTTCTAGAGATTTTCTTATCGTTGATTTTGATATCAATATGACAAGTAATTCGAGCACTCAATGTCAACATAATTTCAATAAAAACGTTTGATTTTGAAACTAGCATGAGTATTGCATTAGGATTATCATCTTTAAAACGAACATATTTTACTTGTGAGTAAACACTTGACATCAAGGAAGATCAAGTGATGAACAACAATTGAGAAACTTGATCACATCCAAGCGATCCCACTAGGGAAACGTTACTTCAAATAATGATCACTCTAAAGGGTATACTACATAAAGACTTCATCAAGCAAGAGTAGTCCCTTAAAGGTTAATAACACCAAGGGGAAAATTGCTTAAAGACTCAGTTGAGCACAAAATGAAAGTCGTTTCAGGATTCAATCAATTTAGGGAAATCACGTTGATAAATAACTTCAAGCTTCAATCAATCTAGGGCAACCATGTCGAGATTCAACAAATCTCTCAAAGAATCTGTTAATCAAGGACATTCTATTTCGTGGCCCAAGATACTGGGGTAAGCCACCTCATATCATATTGTGGGACGAATATTCCAGTCGTCTATTCAAGGAAAATTCTTTTAGAGACCCTACAGACAGGGGCATGAACCCTATAGAGGGGAAATCCTTCTTCGAACTTGCAAATCTACTCAATAAAATTCTGTCATTCAAGACGATTGTCGAAGAATCTAGCTAAGAGCTTCAAAACATTCACCTTGAAAAAATTAAAAGAATCATCTTCGTCCTCTGTAGCTGATTAGCACTTAAGTCCCTAGCAATGAAGCAGACTCATGACATTTGAAATCCATTTTCATCTCCTAATCCCCAAGCAATTCATAATGTCCAGAAAGTCAAGACCTTGCCATTTCTCCCCAGCAAGACCATATCCAAATCTTCATTGGCAGGCCTGAAGACCCGCTTCATCGATAATTCATGTCAATAAGCCCAATGATCATTGGTACGACAAGCTTTCAAATACTAATATTTATTGGTATCTCAAGACAATTAGCATTAGGACCCATTGAGCCTATCTTGTTCCCACTAAAATCTAATTCATTCTGCATATAATAATCATCATTGCATCCTCAAATGTGTAGCATATCCACCAAAATGGATCATAAGGTCATAAAAAATTCAAACAAGCATACGAAGCAAAAGCCAGATTCATACCTTGCACGAAAGACCCAAATCAATAACAAGTATCCCTGCTGATATCCCCTATAAAGTTCCTATAAAAGACTTGTATTATCGAAGACCCATGTTATCTTTCGCACGAGAAAGACATCCTGCCAAACCCTCTATCTGGGGCGCAAAAGAAGGAAGACGTATGATCTCCATACTTTGGGAACCATATCTTTACATTAGCCCGACAGATTCATGTGGTTCTCATGCCTTAAGGATTTAAATCAAGCCCCATTTATCATCCTTCTTTTCCAGGTCCTCGCTGATGTCATAACAAATTCTTGTCTATCCCCTATGCTTACATTATTCTTTCAGTCTCTGAAATTATATTACAACATTTAATAACTGTGTAACCCTAATCCCAAGCGAATTCACCATGCTTTGTTAACAACAATCCATTTCGTGTCCAGTTACCACACTGATACCTCCCTTCAATCTTCAGCTACCATGCTGACAATATCTCATTCCTTTTCCAAACCCCAGAGTTGATATCATTCGAGTAACCATATGGTTATTTAACTCCCAGTAACCCTATCGATTCCAATAACCCTATAGTTGTTTGCCTTCCGGTAACCCTATCAACGCCATTAACCTACCGTTGTTTGTCTCCCAATAAGCCTACAAATGCTAGTAACCCTATTATTGTCTTTCTTCTAGTAACCTTACTGACGATATTTTTTCTAGTAACCTTACTGTTGTCTATCCAGTAACCCTACTGACAAAGTTTTTTCAACAACCTTAATGTTGTCTATCTTCCAGTAACCATACTGAAGATATTTTTCTAGTAACCTTACTATTTTCTATTTATTAACCCTACTGACGATGTTTTTTCAGTAACCTTACTATTGTGTATCCAATAACCTACTGAATATGTTTTTTCAGTATCCTTACTGTTGTCTATCTGCCAGTAACCCTACTTAATTTATTTTTTCCGATAACCTTGCTACTGTCTATATAGTCACCCTACTGACAATGTTTTCTCAGTAACCTTATTGCTATCTATCTAGTAACCTACTGGTGATGTTTTTTCAGTAACCTTACTATTGTCTATCTTCTAGTAACCCTACTGACAATTTTTTTTCAGTAACCCTACTATAGTCCATCTTCCAGTAACCCTACTGACGATATTTTTCATTCAGTAACCTCACTACTGTCTATCCTCCTATAACCCTACCGATGATGTATTCCAGTATCCCTACTATTTTTCGTCTTCCAGTAACTCTACTAACGATGTTTTTCTAGTAACCCTATTGTTGTCTATCTTTAAGTAACCGTACTGAAGATATTTTTCTTTCAGTAACTTCATTGATGTTTATCTTCCAGTAATCCTAATGAAGATATTTTGTTTCCAGTAACCTTACTGATGATCGTTTATCCTTCAAACCACCAAGTTAATTCTCTTTTGGTAACCTTACTAATGATCATTTATTCTTCAAAAACCTAGTTGATACTCTTCTTGTACCATAATTGTGATACATACCTTCTAGTAACCATAATGGCGATATTTTTCTCCCAGTAACCTTACTGATGTTTATCCTCTAGTGACCATACAAATGATTGCCTCCCAAATATCGAGATCTTGCATTTCAATCACTGGGTTATCGTTAACTTTATTTTTATTTGTCTTCCGATAACCTTACTGATATCAGTAACCTTACTAACATTTATCTTCCAGTTGCCGTTTTATTTTCTCTTAAAACCTTGTATTGGCACCATTGCTATGTTACAAGTAACCTCTAGTCAACCACCTTTTTTCTTGTCGTGAGTCTTCTAAAAAAAAAATCCAAGAGATATCACAATACTTATGCACTTTCTCTTTAGAGTGCAAATTTTGGGTCCTTTTGTATTTAATCCTCTTTTATCTCGAATGTCTGAAAGTTGTTGCTATTCAAACCTTCAAGTTTAACATGATTAAATAGGGGCAGCTGTCATACCTCAAATTTCCCTACTTTTTTCAATTACATATAGCTTAGGATTTTCATAACTCATTCGCCTTCTCCTAGCTTCAAGCATTCATTTTCCATTAGGAATCATACATGTGGAATGGTTAAAAAGATCCTTGGATGCATTGGAAATTGACAAAATAGCTCAAGAGCTAGGGTATATCAAGAATTATGGTTTTAAGGTTGCCTCACTCATCATGTAACAATATCAAAGAAAAGTTATTTAAATCAAAGGTTCCATCTACTAGGGTTTAATTGGATTAAGGCCTTTACCATTCAAGGGTGTATTGTAAACCTAGTCTTATCGTTGATCATAGATAGGGATACATTTCTAGGTCGGGTTCACTTCATTACTTGGGCTACAAGTTAGTTACAAGGCTATACTTTGGATCTCATGCAAGAGAAGGGTATGGATTCATTTGGATCCATTCTATAAGTAGAGATTTGTACACCAGTGATTCGGGGATTTTCATCTGATTACTTTGGATACCCTACATGGACATTATCTTACCACACATTCAAAGGTTCAAGTTCCTTTTATTTTGGTCATTTGAATTGCAAAGAACATGAAAAGTCAAAGGTATCCTTATAAAGCAACTACAAAGTCAAAAAATGAAGGTACTAAACCCAAGTGCATCATCATGAAAGATATAAAAGAATTGACTTTATCCTTAGGTCATACTTACAATTTACATTTTATCTTATGCAATAGATGCAAGATTGAAAATTGATGAAAATACTTGAAGATTCAAATAGAGCATAATGGAAGGAAAAGAATTAAAACTTTATTTCTTGTGAAAATAGAAACCACATTTCACTTTTAACCATATCTAAATTACATTCAACACTTGACTCAAGAAAGCATTCACATTACAAAATCTTATGCTTTACATCTTATCATTTACATTACATCACCAAGAGCCCCATGACTCCATGTTTTCCTATTCAAGCTTTCTAGAACTTTTCATCACTCCCAAGCAAACTTGAAGCTTGCAACGAGTGACCATTTACATTGTCCAAGTTCTTGCCATGATCCAAGCTACAATGTAACATCTAAAACCTGCAAAAAACTAAATACACATTCAAATCTTTCCATAGCGCATTCAATGAGTCAAACTAATACATACATTTCACAAACTTCATAGTGATCCTACTCTAATTTTTTCAACAAAACTTCATAACTAACATTTCCTAATCCAAACCTAACAGTTAAACAAAGCCCTAACTGACCAAGGCAAAGTGAAAATAGAAAATTAGGAAGTTCCAAAATCTAACAGAACCAAACACTACTAAGTGAGCCAACAACACACGAGTCCAACTCAACTCACATTAACAAAAAAAACCTACACGATTCAAGCTTAGAAAACTCACTGAGTTGAGTGTAACTGACTAAGTTCACACCAATAAACTCAAATCCTCATTTAACAGACTCCCAACCTAACTCCAAAACTATATACCTGATCCTAAACCTAATCCAAAACCTCTTTTGATCCAAGCCTAATTGTTATATAAATAGATCATCACCTTCATATTAGGTTTCACACTATTCAGTCAATCACCCTCATTCTTTGCAACTTTCTCAATCCTCTAAATCTTCATCTTCCTCACTTTTACCAAATCTCAATTGATAATTGTCAGAGTCTCTTCTATGGAAGCTCTAAACTATTGATCTAAGCCTTCGTCACACTCTCATAAACCCACTTCTCCATTACCATCATCCTCACGCTAAGCTCCAACACCTCTTACTGAAACTCTTTCTCTTACTCTCTGTTCTCATAAAACACAACAAATGACAACAACACTCAACAAATATCAACACACATCACTCATTCACACACATCAACAAGCACATACACAGAAGCAACTCAACAACCATATGCAACACAGAACCAGAAAAATAAGAGAACATGAAGAGGAAGAAGAGTTTACAAGTTGGAAGAAAAGAAGAGTACGTAAGCCAAAGCTTCTTGGACTTCCATTTCTGATTCATGGTGGTAAGCCATAACTTCCTCATCTTGTACTTTATAATAAAAGTATAATTCTCACAGTAGCTTAAATTGATGATTCATGCATTTTTCCTTTTATTTGAGTAGAAAAACCATAGGATTTAAGAATCTAGATTTTTATTTGTAGCATGATTTAGGATTGTACGTGCGTTTTGTGAACAATTAAAAATCATATTTAGAGAGAAGAAGGAAGGGCGGTTCGAATGGTGTAGGTTTAGTGTTATTTCAGCCAAAAACAAAGCTTGATCCAACGTTAAGCCTTTTACAAATAAATTAACTGAACCCCACACCATTAATCCAAAATCAATTGAACTCAAAAACAAGTTAAACTAAAACCCTTTACCCATATATCAAGGTGGCATTTTTCCAAAAATCTTTTCATAATAAAACAAAATGGTAAAGGGAAGTCTTAAATCTATGGTTTTAGGTTTTGCATAAATTTTTCTAAAACATGATTCTGGACTAATGTTGAGAAAGATGTCACAACATCTTGAATAACTGTCATGACATGTTCTGCTGTCATTCTTATCAGACAGATTTTAACCCATATGTCTTGATATTTTGGCCTGTTATACAGCAGGCGCTACTGCTATATCTCTTGACATTTATTATTTGATTTTGTGAGATCCTTTTGGATACATCTCATTTTTTGCGCATGCCAAGGAGATTTTACTAGGAACAAGTGAAAATTTAATTTGATTTCATAAAAAGGATCTTGGAGACATTTTAGGAAACTTTGAAGATTTGTTCCTATTTTTATGTGAAGATCTTGTAGCTGATGTAAAACAGAACATTGTATTTGATTTGAAGAGTCCAAGCCCAATTCTGAAAGAGTCTATAAATAAGGACTTGTTGAAGGGGTGAAAAACACAAGAAGGGGGGGGGGGGGGGGGGTTGAATTGTAAAACTGAAATCTAAAACAATTGACAAGATATTTTTATCCTGGTTCGTTTGATCTCAAACTACTCCAGTCCACCCGTCAAGATGATTTCGCCTCTCTCCAACGAGGTCTTAATTCACTATATTCAACTGAATATTACAGACTGCTTTAACAACTGCTAAAGCCTTCTTGATTCAAACCACAACCCGGTTTGTCAAGGTAACACTTTCTTACAAAGAGATATTACAATGTGTTTGGATGTTTTCTACAAAACTTTATCACAACTGTGATGTATACACAAAATGAAGCTTAGAAACTAGATTGCTAAACAGAAATGGAATATCAGAGTTTGTTGTTTAGCAGAACTGGTAGAACGAAGATTATGGTTCAGCTTTGTGCGTGTAGAGATTTGGAGAGCATTAGCCATTATAATCTTCAAAGCCTTGTTTATATAGCACTTGAGAAGATGAACGTTGAATGCAATATTCTTGATTCAATGCTAATAACAAGCTTTCCTTTTTGAGCAGATCTTGTCTGGAATGAGGCCGTTGGAATTTATTAGCGTTCAATGCACAGTACCGTTGCTTCTTCAATGCACGTTCTGGCTTGGCTCATTCTGATTCTGCTTCGCTGCTGATGAACTATTGTGTTTCTGTATCAGAGTGTTTGAGCGCAGTTCTGTTCATCAAGCTTCAGCATGTTCGTGAGTTGATTATCTGATCTTGACGTTCTGATGTAGCAACTTCTGATGCTGGTGTATGAAATCAAATTCTGATGCTGAAAAGACGTGATCTTGCTTATACCAATCAGAGTATCTGCAAGTCAGAACATAATAATTTTAGCCAGCAGATAGTTCAAACATGAAACCTATGAATACTATATCTTTTCACTTTGTTATCATCAAAACTTAAATATAGGGTAGTAGATTCAAACATTGTTCTAACAATCTCCCCCTTTTTGATGATGACAAAAACTAGATATTTTAAATGAAAAATAACGTGAAAAGGTATCTGGAAAATGTATCAGAGTAAGAAGTAAAAGAATAAGGAGTAAGGAAATACTCCCCCTGAGTTTATTACTTCCCTTTGATTATGCGTGTTCTTCAGGATCAGATCTTTTTCTTTCTTTGAACATCAGATTATCAGAGTCTTTGACTTATCAGAGAGCAGAGCTTCAGAGCTTTTCCTGTCAGAGCTTTGCTTTGGATCAGAGTGTTAGGTCGATCAGAACTTCATATTGATCAGAGCAACATTGATCAGAGCTTCTACATTTTGATCATCTTCTAGTCTTCAGAGTGTCCAGGAGCTTCCTTGTGCCTGTAGACTTTAAACAAAACAGAAAAACATTTCAAGTAATAGAGTTAGAATGTTTGAGAATTTCTGTCTAGTTAGCCGTTATTGATTTTAAATATCATTCTTGTTCTCCCCCTTTTTGTCAGCAATCAAAAAGTGTTGGTGATGTGCTAAAATAATTTGATCAGAAAAACTAATCATATTAAGATAGTTCAGAATCAGAGCAAGAAAATATTACAAAACATAGTCAAAACAGGACATCAGAAAATCAAGAAAACATGAAAAAGGTCATGCATGAAAAAGATTTAAGGTTGAGGAGGCATGCGTGAGAACAGGCTCTCCAGCATCGCTTGAATCTTTTCAGAAGTTTCATTCTGCTTCTGAACCATGTTGACAACAGTGTCAATCTTGCTGTCCTGCACATCCATTCTTGCTTTCATCTTCTGATCATTGTCGTCCATTCGCTGCTGTAGACGCAAGTCATTCAGCCTTAATTCTTCCAGAGTCTGCCTGTCCAAGGCAGCTTGAGAAGCATCAGAAGGAGGAGGCTTCTCAGAACTTTCAGCAACATCTTCTGCTTGATTTTCTTCAGCCTGAATGGTCTTGTCTTCGTCTGATGGTTGCACCGTTGCAGCTTGCTGTTTCTCAGACCAAGATTCACTGTCCAGAGGGAGCACAACTTCCTGAGGCAGATGACTTTCAACTTCCTTCAGCAGCTTGCTGAAGTTCTGTTGAGCCTGCTCATAGTTGATGTCCTGCAACTTGAGAGCTTCAGCACGTACCCAAGATCTGAACTGTGACCAGAGCTGATCAGAAGCAGCTGGGTCAATCATCCCAGGACAGACTTGCTTCAAAGAAGCAATCCATTGCAGCACACCTGTTTCAAAATTCAAAATACCAGAGCCAACATCTGGTTGCTTTGGTTTTGGGATGGAAATTTTGTGTCTTAGATCAGCAAGACGTTCAAGACTTGTCAGGTCAATGAAGGTCCTGCTGGGGTTTTCAGCGGTTTTCTGAGAGGCTGTTTGTTTTGGAGGAGGGGTATCAGAGTCAGATATTTCGATTGGAGTGGATGGTGGTTTGGGAGTATTTGGAGGTGTTGATTCTTCTGAGGACGGTAACTGGGGCATGACAATAGTGGTTCCACATGGCAACTGGATTGCCAGCGGTGAAGGTTGAGGTGAGCGAGGGTCAGATTTATGAGGAGAAGGGGTTTCAGAATGGTGAAACGCTGTTTGTGGTGAAGGTGGATTTATTTCTGGTTGGGGAGAGGGAGGTGGAATCTCTGATTGCTCAGGGATCAGAGGTTCTTCTGTGAGTGGTTGTTGTTGTTGTGGTTCTGGTTCTGGTTGTTGAGGAGGAATATTTTGTGGTTCAGAGGTTGGTTTAGCAGAGGCATGTTCACGCTCAATATCAGCTAGCACTTGGTCAAATGCTGTTGTTGTTGAAATTGTTGGTTGTTTGGGGATTTTGGTTCTGGGTCTTCTGAGTAGTAAGGCCTCAGAAGGGTCTTCTGGTATGGTTTCATCAATGGTAGGGATTGGAATTGATATTCTATGGGAGGTTTGAGGAGGGGCAGCAGATGTTAGAATAGTAAAAGATTTTGAAATAGGGGCAGCAGATGAAATACCTCTTTTCTTTGGAGTCTGATGAGATGATCCTTCTGATGGCGCTTTCCTCTTCTTTGTCTTCTTCACAGTCACTTCTGCTTGGGGTTGACTCAGATCTTTGATCTTCAGCTTTGAACCTGTATCCTCTGCCTTGTACGCATCTGGGTACCTGAGAAACATCTCTGGTTTGGATTCCATTTCAGAAAATACCGGAAAATCACTCAGAGGCACTCTTCTGCTGGAGATATCAGCAGTTGAAGTAGCTCTGGGTTCCTTCTGAATATTTTCTATCAGCTTCATCTTTTTCAGATTCTTAGCGTTCAGCGGTTTCCCAATGGTTGGTTCAATAGTGCTCAGCTCCTGAGCTTCAATCAGATGTTCAATCAGCATATTCTCTGTCAGAATATCTGATATAAGCCTTCCAAACGGTATCCAGTCCCTCTTGGTTCTTTCTTCTTCTCTTGTTTCTTTGACACTGGTCTTGAGATGGTTGAATAAGAAGTGAGCCAAATTGATCTTAATCTTCTGATCAATAAAGTAGATCAGAAACTGCTGATCCACGTTTATATAATCAGGAGAACTTGTTGGTTTCCTGTGGTTGAAGCATCCCAGAATAATCTTAGCCCATACTCTGCAGTGATCCTTCAGATCCTTAATCTTGCTGCTGGGCATTCCAAGAGTGAAAATCCTGTTGGCTACCACACCTACATCAGCGTATCTTTCAGCCATGTCCACACAACGGACTCCACCACCACTTTGACCGATTAGCCTTGCAATAAGATCTTCAGAAATCACAATCTTCTTTCCCATGACAGAAGAGATAACTAGATGTTTTGAAACCTTAGCGTGAATCCAAAATTCCTTGACCAGCGCTGGGAATGTTGGTCCAACCAGCCTATCGAAATACTTCTCCCACTTTTGAGCCCTAATTTCTTCAGTTAGGTCAAAACCATTTTCCTTTAAGCTTTCAAAGTCGATGATTAACTCAGAAAGCACTTCAAGGTTCTTCACCGGTGTGAGGAGAGTTCTGAGGGGCACCTGATATTGTTCAGAGGTTTCTTTCTTCTGATTGCCTGCAGAAATGCTGGAGGATGCCATTGTTCACACTAAAAAAAGTTAAAAACGGTTACCAGACATGTGTCTCAATGCACCCAATCAGCGCTTTGCCTTCTCAGAAGCGTGCACGCGTTCTGCTTCAGAGATATGCTGATGATTGGATGACACTTGTTTGATGTAGTGATCAGCACGTCTGTCTTTGAGATTAGACTCTCAGATCTTTAGACTTGCATCTGATACAATCTGCATGTTCTATCTTTCTGAAAGAAGATTGATCAGAAGTTCACAGTGATATAATTACATTCAGAAGATAAATATATGGAATTAAAACATTTTCACTCTGGGCATACTTTCATGCTGAGATGTTTCATAATGAAATTAAACCTATCTTCTGAAAGGGGTTTAGTAAAGATATCAGCCCATTGATGGTCTGTATCTATAAATTTTAAGTTCAAAATACCTTTCTGAATATAGTCCCTAATGAAATGATGCTTTATTTCTATATGCTTAGCTCTAGAATGTAATATAGGATTCTTACTTAAGCAAATAGCAGAAGTATTATCACAAAGTATAGGAATGTTACTCTCAAAAATCTGGAAGTCTTCAAGCTGACTTTTCATCCAGAGCATTTGTGTGCTACATCCTGCTGCTGCTATGTACTCAGCTTCTGCTGTTGACAGAGCAATTGTTGATTGCCTTTTGCTGGACCAAGAGATCAGATTTTCTCCCAGAAACTGGCAGCTTCCAGAAGTACTTTTACGTTCCACTCTGTCTCCAGCAAAATCAGCATCACAGTAGCCTACTAAGCTGTAATCACTAGATTTTCTATAAAACAAACCCAGATTAGTAGTACCTTTCAGATACTTGAAAATTCGCTTAACAGCTGTTAAGTGAGATTCTCTAGGATCTGATTGGAATCTAGCACAGATACAAACGCTGAATAATATGTCAGGTCTTGAAGCAGTCAGATAGAGGAGAGAACCAATCATACCTCTGTAGACTTTATGTTCTACACTTTTGCTTACCTCTTCTCTTTCCAGAATGCACGTGGGATGCATTGGAATCTTTGATGGCTTACATTCTGAGAGGTCAAATTTCTTCAGAAGATCTCTGATGTATTTGCTCTGATGAATGTAAGTTCCTTCTGGAGTTTGATTGATCTGAATTCCTAGAAAGAATTTCAGTTCCCCCATGAGGCTCATCTCAAATTCTGCCTGCATACACTTAGCAAATTTTCTTCCAAGAGAAGGATTAGTAGAACCGAAAATAATATCATCAACATAAATTTGACAGACTAAGATGTCACTCTTAACTGTTTTACAGAATAGAGTAGTGTCCACTTTCCCTCTGGTGAATTCATTTTCAAGCAGAAAGTTACTTAGCCTTTCATACCAAGCTCTGGGAGCTTGTTTCAGACCATACAGTGACTTCTTTAGTTTGAAAACATGTTCTAGATGTTTTGTATTTTCAAAACCTGGGGGTTGGTGAACATAAACTTCTTCTTCTATATAACCATTTAAGAATGCACTTTTGACATCCATCTGATACAGAGTGATGCCTCTATTAACAGCAAATGAAATTAAAAGTCTGATAGATTCTAACCTGGCGACTGGGGCAAAGGTTTCTGTATAGTCTATCCCCTCTTGCTGACTATAACCTTGTGCAACCAGTCGTGCCTTGTTTCTGATGACTTCACCTTGTTCATTTAGCTTGTTTCTGAACACCCATCTTGTTCCAATGATGTTGAATCCTTTTGGTCTGGGAACGAGATCCCATACGTCGTTTCTGGTGAATTGATTCAGCTCTTCTTGCATTGCCAGAATCCAGTCATTATCCAGAAGTGCTTCATCAATAGAAGAAGGTTCAATCAGAGACACAAGTCCCATAAGAGTTTCTTCAGAGTTTCTGAAGCTTGCTCTTGTTCTGATTAGATCTTCCTTTCTTCCTAGGATAGTCTCTTCTGGGTGATCCAAACTGCTTCTGGGTAATCTCTTCTGAGGTTGATCAGCAGCTGTTGTAGGATTTCTAGCAGTGCTCCTTTCAGACGTTGAAGGAATGTCTGTGTTGAGAGCTTCTGATGATTTGTCTTCAGAACCTGCAAATTCAATTTCTATACCTGCAAAAATTTCATTCTGCTTTGACTTTTCAGAGTCAAGCTTGTCATCAAAACGAACACTGGTTGATTCTTCCACAATCTGTGTTTCTGTATTGTATACTCTGTACCCTTTTGAGCGTTCAGAGTATCCTAACATAATACACTTCTGTGCCTTAGAGTCAAACTTGTTCAAATAATTCTTTGTATTTAATATAAAGCAAGTACACCCAAATGGATGAAAATATGAAATGTTGGGCTTTCTGTTCTTCCACAATTCATATGGAGTCTTTTCCAGAATAGGTCTTATTGAGATTCTATTCTGAATGTAACACGCTGTGTTTATTGCCTCTGCCCAGAAAGTCTTAGCAACGTTTGTCTCATTGATCATGGTTCTGGCCATTTCTTGCAATGTTCTGTTCTTTCGTTCTACAACTCCATTTTGTTGGGGAGTTCTAGGACAAGAGAAATCATGCATAATGCCTTTGTCATTAAAGAATGACTCAAAATCTTTATTTTCAAATTCTCCACCATGATCACTTCTGACTTTAACGATTCTAAGATCTTTTTCATTCTGAACTTGGTTACAGAAGGTAACAAACACAGAGTGTGACTCGTCCTTGTGTCTTAAGAACTTTACCCATGTCCATCTGCTATAGTCATCTACGATTACTAACCCATACTTCTTACCACTGACTGAAGCAGTTTTAACTGGTCCAAATAAGTCAATGTGCAGAAGTTCTAATGGTTTAGAGGTGGAAACAACATTTTTGGATTTAAAAGAAGGTTTTGCAAATTTGCCTTTCTGACATGCTTCACACAGAGCATCTGAATTGAACTTCAAATTAGGAAGTCCTCTGACCAGATTGAGTTTGTTAATCTGAGATATTCTTCTCATACTAACATGCCCCAATCTTCTGTGCCAGATCCACTGCTCGTTGTTAACAGACAGAAGACATTTTACATTCTGACTCTTTAGTTCAGAAAGTTTGATTTTGTAAATGTTGTTTTTCCTCTTACCATTAAACAGGATAGTCCCATCTTTCTGACTAACAGCTTTACATGATTTTTGATTAAAGATTATATCATAACCGTTATCACTTAATTGACTTATGGATAACAGATTATGCATCAATCCATCTACTAGCAGAACATTATTAATAGAGGGAAGATTTCCATTACCTACAGTTCCAGAGCCAATTATCTTTCCCCTCTGATTGCCTCCAAAGCCAACGTGGCCTCCAGGCTTAAGTTCCAGGCTTTGGAACATATGCCTTCTTCCCGTCATGTGTCGTGAGCAGCCAGAGTCCAGGTACCATGACTGGTGTTTCTGACTTGCTGCTAAAGATATCTGCAACATGTATTATTTTATCCTTAGGTACCCAGATTTTCTTGGGTCCTGACTTGTTAGTTTTACCAAAACTCTGGTTGAATTTTGGTTTCACAGAGTGCTTACTGCTAGTATATTTGATATCATGTGTGTGACCATACACAAAGTGTGAATTTAAAGGAGTGTGTTTAATGGTTAGGTCCATGACATTCTTTGGTGTAGGAACCTTACCTTGGTATCCTATTCCTTTCCTGTCGTTTCTGCTAATTCCATAGATCATTGAAGCCATTCTGCTTCTATCTATGCTTTTAGCTAGGAACTTCTGGAAACTGTGATCATACTCCTTGATGATCTCATCAGCGTTGCTGGGAGTTTCAGAAATTGGTTCCTTCTGAGAGTTTTGTAAAGAGTTTTATAATTTTGAAATTTTATCTCTCAGCTCAGAATTTTCCAATTTGAGACTCTTAGACTTATTAGAGTCAGATTCAAGATTCCTTTTCAGGTCTCTGAATTTAGCTCTAATCTGCTGATAACATTCCAGAATCTCATTGAGGCTTTCAGCAAGTTCAGCCTTTGTAAAGTTAACAGCGAAGTTAGGAAATACCTCTTCTGTGTCTGATTCTGAGTCTGATTCAGAAGCTTCACTATCTTCTGAGATGTTAGCCATGAGTGCTATGTTTGCCCTTTCATCATCTGATTCTGAGTCAGCTTCAGACGAGTCAGAGTCATCCCATGTGGCCATGAGACTTTTCTTCTTCTCTCTTCCAAACTTCTTTTTGGGCTTTTCCCTCTGAAGCTTTGGGCAGTCACTCTTGTAGTGTCCTTGCTCATTGCACTCGTAGCAGATGATGTCTTTGGTGTTTGGCTTCTTGCTACTGGAGGAGCCTTCAGATCTTCTGTATCCAGAGGAAGAATCTGTCCTTCTGTATCTGGAGGAGGACTCGTTCTGATCAGATCTTCTGGGATTCCTGAACTTCCTTTGTCTTTGCTTCCACAGTTGATTTACTCTTCTGGAAAGAAGGGAAAGTTCGTCTTCTTCTGATGAGGATCCATCAGATGTTTCTTCAACTGCCTGCAAAACTTTAGACTCAGATTTTCTGTTAGATTTTAAAGCTAAAGGCTTACCTTGCTTCTGAGGCTCGTCAGCTTCTAGCTCTATCTCATGACTTCTGAGGGAGCTTATAAGTTCCTCCAGAGTGATCTTGTTGAGATCTTTAGCTAGCTTCAGAGCAGTAACCATAGGCCTCCACTGCTTGGGTAAACTTCTGATTATTTTCTTGACATGGTCAGCAGTAGAGTATCCTTTGTCCAGAACTTTGAGACCAGCTACCAGAATCTGGAATCTAGAGAACATAGTTTCAATGGATTCAGATTCTTCCATTTTGAACGCCTCATACTTCTGAATGAGCGCCAGAGCTTTTGTTTCTTTGACTTGAACGTTGCCCTCATGCGTCATTCTGAGAGAATCAAAGATGTTCTTTGCTGTGTCTCTGTTGGAGATCTTTTCATACTCAGTATAGGAGATGGCACTGAGGAGGATGGTTCTGGCCTTATGGTGATTCTTGAAATCACGCTTTTGTTGATCAGTCATTGATTTTCTATCAATCTTCTGACCACTTGCATTCACAGGGTGCGTGTATCCATCTGTCACCATATCCCACAGATCAGCATCATGTGCTAGAAAGAAGCTTTCAATTCTGTCTTTCCAGTAATCAAAGTTTTCTCCATCAAAGACTGGAGGTTTGCCACTGAATCTGTCTCTGTCCTCGTTATTGTCATTGCTGAAGTGAGAATTGTTTCCTGCCATTGTGTTTTTCTGACGCTGGATCTTGTACTGACACGGTTAAGTGTTTTAGCTCAGAACCAGGCGCTCTGATGCCAATTGAAGGGGTGAAAAACACAAGAAGGGGGGGTTGAATTGTAAAACTGAAATCTAAAACAATTGACAAGATATTTTTATCCTGGTTCGTTTGATCTCAAACTACTCCAGTCCACCCGTCAAGGTGATTTCGCCTCTCTCCAACGAGGTCTAATTCACTATATTCAACTGAATATTACAGACTGCTTTAACAACTGCTAAAGCCTTCTTGATTCAAACCACAACCCGGTTTGTCAAGGTAACACTTTCTTACAAAGAGATATTACAATGTGTTTGGATGTTTTCTACAAAACTTTATCACAACTGTGATGTATACACAAAATGAAGCTTAGAAACTAGATTGCTAAACAGAAATGGAATATCAGAGTTTGTTGTTTAGCAGAACTGGTAGAACGAAGATTATGGTTCAGCTTTGTGCGTGTAGAGATTTGGAGAGCATTAGCCATTATAATCTTCAAAGCCTTGTTTATATAGCACTTGAGAAGATGAACGTTGAATGCAATATTCTTGATTCAATGCTAATAACAAGCTTTCCTTTTTGAGCAGATCTTGTCTGGAATGAGGCCGTTGGAATTTATTAGCGTTCAATGCACAGTACCGTTGCTTCTTCAATGCACGTTCTGGCTTGGCTCATTCTGATTCTGCTTCGCTGCTGATGAACTATTGTGTTTCTGTATCAGAGTGTTTGAGCGCAGTTCTGTTCATCAAGCTTCAGCATGTTCGTGAGTTGATTATCTGATCTTGACGTTCTGATGTAGCAACTTCTGATGCTGGTGTATGAAATCAAATTCTGATGCTGAAAAGACGTGATCTTGCTTATACCAATCAGAGTATCTGCAAGTCAGAACATAATAATTTTAGCCAGCAGATAGTTCAAACATGAAACCTATGAATACTATATCTTTTCACTTTGTTATCATCAAAACTTAAATATAGGGTAGTAGATTCAAACATTGTTCTAACACTTGTTAAACCTAAAATAATAAGCATTCACATTGAAGAAACCGTGGGTGCAACATACGGGTTTAGGGTTTTCATAGTATTTTAAGTTCTTTGTGTTTTCTTTGTATGTCACTCATAAATATTTTATATACATTGAGGTAGACTGCTTATTCTCACTCATGAGCTTTTAAGCAAAGAGTTGAGTATTGTTCTTAGTTAGGCTTTTAAGAAAAAATAATTATTGTTTATCGGAAGCGTAATCTTCTATTTAGTTCTTTTATTCTAGTTTCAGTTGTGACTTTAGGTATAACTAAGGTCATTTGAAGTGAGAGGGGGATTTCATATCTAGAGGTGTATAGGTAGAAGTTGAATAAGGTAGTGATTAGGCAAGAAATTTTAAACTAGGGTTGTCTAGGATTTGAACTAATAACATTATAGTGAATATCCTTCCTGGCTAGGTAGCCCTAGAGTAGGTGATGTTGTGTACCAAATTGGGTTAACAATTGATTGTGTTGTTTAATTTTTTGCAATTTATTCTCTGTATAATCTCCCGTTTTAGCAAGTTTCTGCCAGTAGTTGATGTTATAACATCTGTCCTAACATTATGTTTTGTATTGAGACATCAGTCTTAACATCTATATTGCAAGTGCCAGAATTTCAATTGGCATCAGAGCAGGCACCCTATTTTGGTTATTGGGTGAGCTCCAGGGAAGACAATTTCTGGTACTATGGATAAGGAATGAGTATACAATAACAGACCTCCTCTCTTAGATGGTTCAAACTACGACTATTGGAAGGTCAAGATGGCGGATTTTCTAAAATCTATGGACAACAAATCATGGAAGGTTGTTTTAAAAGGTTATAATCATCCTATTGTAAAGGATAAATATGGGAATTACTCCTTGAAGCCAGAGGAAGAATGGTCTAAGGAGGATGATGAATTAACTCTTGAAAATTCCAAAGCTTTGAATGCCATATTCAATGGAGTGGACAAGAATTTTTTTAGATTGATTAGTATATGTACTATTGCTAAGATATTTGGGAAAATCTCAAACAAATCATGAAGGAACATTCAAAGAGAAGATGTTCGGACTACAAGTTCTCACTACTAAATTTGAGAATTTAAAAATGAATGATGATGAAAGCATTCAGAACTTTCATATGAAGATTCTTGATTTAGTAAATGCATCTAGTTCCTTGGGGATAATATGTCACAAGAAAAGCTTGTTAGAAAGATTCTTAGGTCTCTACCTAGAAAATTTGACATGAAGGTAATACCTATTGAAGAAGTTCAAGACACCAGCAGAATAAGAATTGATGAAATTGTTGAGTCACATTAAACTTTTGAATTGTCTATTAGTGATATTATTGAGAGAAAAAACAAGAACATATCTATTGTATCCAATAATGATAAAGAAGAAGGTCAATGTGACCTGGATACTAATGAGGGGATAGAAAATGCTATTGTATTTCTTGGAATAAAATTCAGTCAAGTATTAAACAAGATGGAGCCATGACCATATGTCCAGAACATCTATCCTGATATTAGCAAGAACAATGAAGTTCAACAAAAAGGAAGAATAGAGGATAAGTAAAATAAAGGAAGAAGAATTTAGTGCTATGAATGTGAGGGGTTTGGTCACTTTAAGCCATAATTTCCCACGTTTCTCAAGAAGCAGAAGAAGGAATTATAAAATTCCTGGACAGATGATTCTGAAGGAGAAACTAATAGTGAAACTGCTAAGCATGTTACAATTATAACTGGTAGATACGAATCTAATGAAGATTGCTTCTATGAGGATTTGTATTATGAAAAATTAGTTGCTTCCTACAAGGAAATTTGTATCAGAAGTGAAGAAGTGTGTAAGTTAACTAAATATCAGAAGACAGTCATTGTTCAATTTCAGGAGGAAAAAGAAAAACTCATGGTTATAAATTACGAGCTTCAGGACAAGGTAACTTTATTAACCTCTAAACTTGAAAACATGACAAGTGGATCTGGTGTATTGAATGAAATTGTTCAATTGGAGAAGGAGGTAGTAGATTCACTGGTATAGGCTTTAACTATCAGCCCTTGAATGACAACAAAGGAACATGTGTGACAAAACATGATGGAATAGCAATGTCAGACCAAATGCTCCAATATCCTGCCAAGTTACAAAAAACTCAGACCAAAGTTAAACTTCATCCCTGGAAATGTCACTATTATGGTAAGCTTGGTCATATAAAACCTTTATGTTTTATATTGTATGGTTATCCAAGACATTCTTCTCAATCTTGAAAAATAAGGATGTTGTCACTAGTCCTGTAACTTGTACTAGAAACCTGTGTGAGGATGTCTTTTGTCTATTTACATGTTAAATAATTAAGGTAGTTAAAATAAAAAATGATAAATAGAACTATAAATTTATAAACTTGAATATGTCTAAAGCAAATAGAAGCGGATGGGCTCAAGTGGATTGGTTGCTTCCAAGGTCAAAAGAGAGAAATGTCAAACTGAATTGTGAATACCAGACTACCAAGAACCAAAGATCATAAATTTCCAACAGTACTTTAAAAATAGATCATTTTGGAAGAAGAGGTTTTCACCCATAATGTTTCACGCTATCTTATTAAAACCATTACATTCAATATGTAATCCCCATCTACATGTTATCAAAATATTTATTACCATCCACATTCTTTGTTCACTCTCAGTCAAAGAAAACAATCCAATTTTTGTGTGCTCCTACATTCCTCCAGTGTCTCAAGTTCAATCAAATCTCAAGATGTCAAGCTCTTCATCCTCTAGTGAAAACATCTGGAGCCCCATTGGTGTTGTTCCTCTCGCCACTATTCTCCCAAATGTTCCATCAAAGAAGAGGACCAAGACATCTATTATGAAGACAAGTGCAACCTCCAAGATATGTAGATCCTCTCCTTCTGTATCCATCCCTAGGGATACTAGTGATAGTAAAAATGAAAAATCCAGTATTGTTGTTAATCTAGAGTCCTCTAAATTTCCTGATTTTGAATCAAATGCTTAAATTTCTAGCATAAAGGATACTACCAAGAAACCAAAAGGTTACCCAAATATTACTGATAATATGTATGTTGATTAAAGCATTTGTAGGATAGTCTCAAATGTCTTAGGTATTAACTATAATGTTGTGTCGGATGTTACAACATCCCTGACACAACTGGATCATTCCACTGAAGACCATGTCAAAGAAACTGACCCATTGAGTGTTTTGAACATCCTATAGAAGGAATAGTTGAGGAAGACAATGAAGGTCATGTGTTATTTGAAGGATAAGAAACTAATTCTAACAAAGATAAGGAGATTTATTATATAAAAAAGGATCAGAATATTGATGTTGTTGTCATTGATGACTTTTTCAGTGATGATGAACCAATTGTTAGAAAATTGACTCCTAGAATAACAAAAAGGTTGAAAAGTAGAAAAGAAAAGGTTGTTGAATTCACAAGAAATCTCCAAAAGGTACCCAAGAAGATTCCTTTTGCTGGTCCTGGTAAGAGATGAAGTAAAGTAGGAACTTCTACTGGGATGAAAAAGTTCTTGAAAAGGAAACAAAAATCATCTAGTTACTCGAAATATGAGAGATATTGGACCAAATGTTCAAGACATTGTTCATCTACCACAAAAATAGTAGTAGGTAAATAGGTTCCTCTTAATATTCCAGAAGTAGCGATTGATAATATTTATTTTTATGATGTTGAGAACATAGAGAAATGGAGATTTGTGAGTCATAGAAGGCTTGCATTAGAAACAAAGTTTGGAAAAGATGCTCGTGAATGCAAAGAAATGATAAGTCTCATTGAGAAAGCATGATTAATGAAGATTGTGGCTGGATTGGGCGAATGTTATGAAACATTTATGAAGGAGTTCATAGTAAACATTACGTAAGATTGTGACAACCATAGAAGAATGGATTACAAAAAGGTATTTGTCAGATGCAAATGTGTGGAGTTCTCTCCTTTAGTTATTAATAGATATTTTGGAAGATGTGAAAATTAGAAAGGTGATGTGGAGTTAACTGACAATACTATCTAGAAAGAAATCACTGCAGGAAAAGTGATGACACCAAAACACTTTATAAATTTGATTCAATTTATTCATATTTATTGTCATTTTGTTTTACATTTCCACAATTATGTTGGTACTTTGACTACTCTTAAGATAAATTACTTTTTGCGAGAGGTACGCGAAGAAACAAAGAAAGATGGATAAAAAATAGAGGAATTAGGGCAAAATGCACTCAAGGCGGCCACCATGGCATTCACCACAAGGGTGGCCATGAGTTTTCCACGTCCAAATGGTAAAAAGACCAAGTAATAGCCGCCTTGGGAACATGGTGTTCGCCATGGAGGGTGTGCCAGTCGCCACCCCTTGTAAAATCCAGACGGTTGGAAAGTGGGCTTGCTTAGTCTTTCTACATTCCCCATTTGCTCCTACATTCTCTCCATGCATTTGAAGCCTCCTTGGTTGATTTTAGGGTTTTGAAATCCTATAAATATCATTATATCATTCATTTTCAAGCCATCCAAGCTTAGTTACAAACTTAAGCCATATACTGCCAATTTTAGCAAGCGATTAACTCTTCACATCAGAGGCTTATGCATCGTTCATGTTGCCTGTAATCGAGTTTGGAGCAAACTTTATTTGAAGAATTAATCTTTTCATAATTTACTTTCACCATTCAAGTTTCATCATTTTACTTCCCATACTAGATTAAAGTCTCGTTGAAGCAGGTTTTTATTTAATTGCGTTATCTTTATTTTATCGTCTCTTTATTTCATTTGCATACTTATCTTCTACCTTTCTTTTAATTGCACATTTTAAAACTTATATGTTTACTATATCTTATCACATGAACAAATCAATTGCTTTAGTTTATGTCATAACCATGTCTAGCTAAACTTGAAAGTGTTGGAATGTGAGGATCATCGATTGGACGGTACTCTAAATGACTGTTGCTTGAGAAATTCTAGTGGAACTATTTTGGTTTTAATTACAACTTTTCTAAACTTAATTTTCCCGGTTACTATGAAAGTAGAACCATTTATATGTCGGGTAAGATCGAAAGTCATCTGGTACAAAAGATTAAAGAATCTTATCTCTTAAAATATATTTTATTTCTTTGACGCAATATGCACCACCAGCGTGACAGTGGATGGTATAATTTATAGAGTAAAACTCAGTTCTAAATACGCGAAAGCGACAGTTCCTGTTCAATTAATTGATTTTCAAGTAGAAAATATTATCCCATATAAATTCAATTTATGAACAACAAGAGAGCCACCAAATTGATGAGATCCATATTCAAATATTGCTTTTTTTATATGAATTCAAGTCTTTTATTTACTTTTACCAGCACACATCCAACCTATATTTTATTAGCCGTAGATAAACACCATAACAATATAAGACGATATCTTGACTATTAGGTCTTTCTAGGTTCGACACTCTTTGTATTACTCTGATAATTTCGTACATTTGTGATACTCCACATCAAGTTTTTAGCACTGTTGTCGGTGACCAATTACATCAAATATCATAACTCCATTTTTACACTGTTTAGACTAAAGCACCCTTTTCAGTAAATGCAAAGAAACTGTAGTACTGGAACGCTAGAAAAACCATTAGCTAAACCAGAAAGATACACACGAGCGAGACTTTTACTCCGATGAATCCGTAGGGAAATGGCATAAGAACAAGACCTTAAGCCACTTAATGATTTCTCCCTACCTTCTAACGAAGAAACTCATTCGAGTATTCTTAACCCCACAATTCTGGCTTACAATTTCAAATTGAAACCTGCTTTATTGAAAATCGTGCAACAAAACCAATTCTCCGGTCTCCTGTCTGAGAACCCTAACCAACACTTGGAAGTGTTTATCCAGCTAGCCAATACATTAAAAAGGAATATTTCTCTTCTTGAGGCTATATGTTTACGCCTATTCCCTTTTTCTCTCAGAGATAGACCAAGAACATGGCTAGACTCTCTCCCAGCAAATTCTATCACCACTTAGAATGGCCTAAAGAAAGTTTCCCTTGCTAGATACTTTCCACCAAGTAAGATCGTTGTCTTGCAAAACCAAATAACCTGATTTACTTAACAAGATGGTGAATCTCTTTTCATCGCTTGGGAAAGATACAAATAGCTGCTACGAGCCTGTCAAAACCATGGATTGGAACAATTATTGATTATCCATACCTTTTATAATGTAATTATCTACAAAAAAAAAATTACCATTGAAGCTGCCGCTGGCGGTGCACTAATGAACAAACCATACCCAGAAGCTTGCGCACTCATAGGAGACATGGCACAAAACCATTAACAGTGGGAAATTGAACGAACATTAGTATAGAAGAAATAAATAAAGGGAGGAATATATGAAGTGGGTAGTCTAGATCATATGAATGCTAAAATGGATGCCTTAGAGAAAAAATTTGAAAGCTTACAACTACCACAATTGCAGTATAAATTGGATGCAAAGTCTGTGGAGCTAAAGAACACATTATAAGAACAAGATTTGGTTTTGAAATATTATCTCTGAGTTTTGATAATAACAAATGTGTATGTTTGTATGAACAGTTTTGATACTCTAATGTTTGTTATTGTTGAGTACATAACAAACAGGTTCTACTTCTGATGGATGGCGTGGCCAAGACATTAGAAGAGAATTAATTCGGCTTCTCCGCTACAAAAGTTATGTTGAATAGTAGCAAGATAATCCAGAAGGCTCTAAAGTTTAAACTTTGACGTTTGTCTAAATAAACAAGTTAGAAGATGTAAAGACTTAAGTTGTTACTTAAGTCTAGATGCTGAAAACTCAAGCTTTTAAAGACAATGTATTCTAAGGAAATAGTCAAAAGATATGAAGACTCAAGTATCTACTAAAGTCAAGATGCTAAAGACTCAATTTTATAAAGATAGTATGTTCCAAAGAAATAAAGTTAGAAGATATGAAGACAAACTTTCTGCCGAAGACCAGTTGCTAAAAACTTAGTTTCTAAAAGACAACTTGTTTCAAAGAAGACAAAGTTAAAAGATCTAAAGACAACGTTTCTACTTAAGTCCAGGTTCTGAAGACTTTGTGTTTCTAAAGATTTAAGGTTCTAAAGATAAGAATTTTTAAAGAACCAAGTGCTAAAGATTCTAAAGACGAAAGGTCAAAAGATTCCAAAGACTTTAAGTTATAAAGATCCATGGTTATCTACAACGGCTTCTTAAGACCAAGTGTTGAAGACTCTAAAGACGCAACTCTTAAGACTTTGAAGACTTGAAGCACTTATGATCCAAGGTTTCATACAACGGTTCTCACGACCAAGTGTTGAAGACTCTAAAGACGCATCTCTTAAGACTTTGAAGACTTGAAGCTCTTATGATCCAAGGTTTCATAAAACCGTTCTCACGAACAAGTGTTGAAGACTCTAAAGACGTAGTTCTGAAGACTCTGAAGACTTGATGTTTTGAATACCTTATGTTATGTTCCCTCTTCTAATATCAAGCTTGCATAAGCCTTTAAAGTGAAGAAGGAAAGAATATAACGATAACATGGTACCATAGTACACCATACAATAAAGCCTTATTCCAATACCTCTCCAATAGCTTGAACCGTGGAAGAGAAAAGGATGTAGCAGTACTATTTGTAACGACTCTTTTTCAAATAGCCAATGGCTCTATTTATGCTTGGCTATATAAGAAAAGAATCTTATATTTAAAAATAGTTGGTTATTGGTGTTCAATTCTAAATAAAAAGATGTCTTTATTGGAACACAATCAAAAAGTTATCAACCACTATAACAATTACAAGAACAACAATTATGTTGAACATGTTGAAGCTAATAAAATAAGATGAAGATGAAGAATTCTACAAGATGTTATTCAAAATATCAATTATATACATCTTGGTAGAATGATGAAAAAGAAAGGAGTTGTTTCTTATATATTTCTTAATGAAGAAAGAAGATGAAGATGTATAATTCTACAATATGTTATTCAAACTATCAATCATATATATCTTGACAAATTTTGAAGAAGCAAGGAGTTGTTGCTAATATCTTTCTCAAAGATGAAGATGAAGAGAAGAAGGCTACAAGATGCTGCACTTAACTTCAATATTATTCATCTTTGTAGAAATATGTAAAACACAAGAGTTGTTGTCATATTGTGTTATTGCATAAGATCTTCATGTAAATTGTTTGTAAACAAGAGTTGTTTATCAGAATTGTGTCAAACAATATGTACTTAAATTAGGAGTGATCTTTTTGATAAGAATCACTCATGTAATCTCCAGAAAAACAATTCTATTTAGAATTGGTTGGTTCCTCAAGTGATCGGGGGAAGATCATAAGACTCGAGAAGACTTTGGTTGCGGTCATCGTAGATGAAATCTTTGTAGTGGATTCTATTGGGTCAATGGTAGTTATATCTCAAAGGGGACTAAGTGAAGGTTATCATTGTGAGATCACTGATGGATGCCATTGGAAAGAAATCATGGTAGGAGATTTTATGGGATTGGATTCTATTGGGTCAATGAATGTTACATCTAGTCTAGATCACTGAATGTGTCATTGGATGTTAGTCACTAGCGGTTTCCCGTGTGATTATAATCAGATCAGTTATAATGGATTAAGTCATTAAGTTCAAGGCGAAATCACCTTAGAAGGTTGGACTGGACTAGCTTGGGGGTTTCTCAAGTGAACCAGGATATATCCCGTGTTCTTTACTTTTTCTTATACTTTAGAAATTATGTTTTCTTAACTTAATTAGAAGCATTAATTAGAAGTGACACTCAAAAGAATTGTTCAACAAATGATGCTTAGAAGCGAAAGTTATTCAAGAGAGGAAAACACAATTCTAACCCACCTTTCTTGCAGTTTCTTCACACCTTCACACATCACTACAGACTGCAGCCTTCTAGCTGAGTCAAGCCTAGATTAGGTGAGCTATGCCCAGGGATACCCATATTTGAATACCTATAACCCTGAATGGAGGAATCACCCAAACTTCTATTATTAGAACAATAATCATATCCAAAACTCTTCCCCTCAAATACCAAAAGGTTTTCAAGCGCAAAGGTCTAAATTACCCATTCAAGTCGTACCCTAGAAATCAACCTTTGGAAAAATTACAGAAAACTTCATTTCAACTCAAACTCAGCAGAACAAAGAGTTGATGAACCAAAATGTTCATATAAACGAGATGATTAAAAAATTAAACAACAAGGTCAATTTTTTGGTAACACATAACAAGATGCTTGAAACTCAAAGCTCTAAAGTAGCACAATATCAAGCTGCTCAGGCTACGCTAGGAGGATCATTCCCTAGACAACCTCAACCTAACCCTAAAGTCATGCTAATTATATGTCATTGTGAAGTGAAACTGCATATGAATGGCCTATAAACCCTAGGTTGAAAAACAATTTAATGAAGATGCCAGAGAAACCAAAAGAAAATGATGTGATTACACCAGACAATGCGGCAGTGAAAGAAACAATTGAACTATAGAAATAGAAAGAAGAAGAAAATAAAGATAAAGGAGCTGAGAAGGATAAACAAATTTATGTAACACCTCCTCTGAATAATCCACCAATCCCGTATCCGCAAAGGCTTACTGTTGTAACCTAAAATTTTCTCTCTCATGTTTTTCAAGATTTTTTCTTATATGGGTAGTCACAAGCATTTGATTAAAGGAAAAATAAATTTTTTGAACAAGGAGTCTTCGATTGGCATCTTAGCTAAGTCTTTCTATTGGCATGTTAAAAGGCCTTTCGATTGGTATTTGGACAGGCTTCGATTGAGCGCCTAACCTCCTCCAAGCTTGCCTCAAATTTCTAAGCTTCGATTGAAGCCTTGGCCTTCTGCTTGTTTGTTGTATACAAGCTTCGACTGGGCATGTGTTTACTTTGAAACAACCTCCTTCGATCCAAAGGGGAATGCCCTCTTGTTAGTTCTCCTTCAATTGCACATTGGCTTTGCATGCTAGTTTGACTGATAAATGCAATGGCTACCAGCATGCAGGATGGATTCCTACCTTGTTTGGGCATTTAGTCTCTTCAGAGCATGCTTAATTCCTGCTTCGACTAGGCAAATAATCCCCCTTCAGCATGCCTTCAACACACAAGGCCAAGACTCCTTCAGGGTTTCCTTTGATCCACCAAGCAAGAAGCTTCTTTTGATGCACCAGGAAAAAAAGTTGCCTTCGACCACAAGGCACTGGTCACCTTTGTGCCAGCTTTGCCTAGGCAATGGCCTCCATGACGCCTGCCTTGACTTGCTTTCTTGCTAGCATCCACAAGGCATAGGCTGCCATTACGCCAGTTTCGACTGGGCGCTGACTCCCCTTTGAAACAATTGTATACATTTCAACACGCATAAAGGCCCAGTCGAAGGGTACACCAAAAGGACCATCTAAATACCCATTCGAAGGAAGTAATACTAGAGTCAGTCCAAGGGTACACAAGAATTACATTTGAAGAAGCATGCAGAAGGCCCAGTCGAAGGCCACACAAGACCTCCAGTTGAAAGAGGAAACACTAGAGGGCATTTGAAGGAGCCAAAATGTCCACATACATTCAAATTTCAAAAAAGGATAAGATCCCGTGTTTTTGGCCAATGTTACAAAACTTCATTCATGGTCTTGAAAACATTTGTTTATGGCTGTATAAACTATTGTCTTCTTGTCCCCTTCCTTCTACTATATATAAGCAGCATACTTGCAAGCCAAATGGACAGTTACACACACATTGGAGATATGCTGCCCCATAAACCCTCCAAAGTTATAAAAAAAACTCATAAGTGATCCAAATCAAAGAAACCCTTAAACGAAGGTACCCAAGTCCAGAAGTCAAATCGAAGCAATCATCTAACAAGGTTACCGACACTCATCATCACATATTTATCCATCAACCATTGGTAAGCATTATTAAAAAGATCAATCTCTACATTTGCATGACACATCAACATTTGTAGTTTCATTCGATTTGTTGTTCAAGACTAAAGACCTGGGTTCGACCACATGTCTTCCTTTGTTTTACTTCTAACGCTTGTTGCAGATCTAGCATTAATAAGGGAAGTACGTACAGAATTGAAGGACATGGGCTTGGCACCCAGGTCATGATTTTTGTCTTGGCTAACATACCTTTGCAGATTCAGTTCCCTCAAAGCATCCACCCATGGATCGAAAGACAATTATCTCTCCCTAGGACAAAGGACAAACATCCTTCCTTGGAGCAAAGGCTATCCTTTCTTTCTCTGGGCCTAAAGCCACCTTCCTCTGGATCGAAGGAAACTTTCTTCCTCTAAGTCGAAGCCACGAGTCTCCATGGTTCGAAGGATCCCCTCACTCCTTCATATTTTAATTTTGTTCCTTTTTGTTATTTCTTCATTGATCCTTTTTATTAAAATTAATCTTAAATCAGAAATCATAAAAAATATTAGGATAGTTATTTTTTATTAATCAAATTAAGTTATAAATAAATAAATAAATTATTTTAACCTCTTTCTTGAAATTAAAACTAGATAGACTTAGGTTACATTTTCTTAAAATAAAAATAAAAAACAAAAAGATTTTTCACCTTACGATTTTTCAGACATCTTTTCTACTTTGCACACATTTATTTATTTTCATATTTTTCCATATTATTGTATCTGCCTATTGGATGTAATAGATTAAAACTAGGATATTTACTGTTTTATCCCCCTCATTCTTGTATAATGTAAATCCCTTCCCCAAAGCATTGTGATAGCGTAGATTTAAATTCTTGCACTTTAATATTCTTCAATATATATTAACTGCTAGTAATTAGGCGTGTATGATAAGACTAATAATCAAATGCTAGCAAACTTAACAAAAAGACAAAAATAATTGAATTGAATCAATTGCACATATACACCTCTAGGGTACCCCACTTTAGTTTCCTTTAGAAATAAAACAGTCATGAGGCAGAAACGCTTTATCAAAGACCCATAAATCAAAAGATCATAGTCCCTCAATGACCCTACAGTTGCCTTTTCGGTAAATGATCTAGTCCTTAAACAAAATTGCTAAAGCCTCTCCACAAGTGGGCTTCGTGATTGTAAACGCCCCTTCGAATGTCCCTTATACATCCAACGATAGTGCTACCTACTCATTAATAGTAGGATATCACTTTCTAAAGGATATGAGGAAAAGAACGACCCTTTTCGAGTATAAAAGTAGATAACTGTTAGAAGTTTGCTCAAAAACATTTTGCATTTAAACAAATAATATTTTTCAAAAGAAATTTTCAAAACATTTGCTTTGGTAACACTCTTGAGGACTGATACAAGATTTAAACGCAAAGCAAATCTCCGCACTAAGGAATTTCAAAACATTTTTCAAACACACATAGCACAAAGTATTTCAAAATGAGCAAACCTCTAAGAGACCGTAGATAACTGCGGATGGAAAGGGTGCTAACACCTTCCCTTTACATAATATATCCCCTTACTCAGAATAATCTCGAAAAGGTCTTTTTCTATTCTTTTCACCCTTTCCTTAATTTGGATAAAAGAAAAGTCGGTGGTGACTCTTGCTTACCGCAGCATTTGCAAACACAAACCCAAAACCAGTATATAAACAGTCGGTTCCGCCACCGTATCACACTTACACAAACCAAACAAGACTCCCAATATAGAAAGTTTGTGAAGGTGATTGAAATATTCCATGTCGAAATACCCTTCAATGAAGCCATAACCCAAATCACATCTTATGCCAAACTCCTGAAAGATATCTTGACAAACAAATATAAGCTATATGACCCTAAACCATTGGAGTGCAATTCGATAGCTGAAAACTAATTGGCAAAAACGCAGAAGGATCCTGGGATTTTTTCTATACCTTGTATAGTAGGATGATATGTTATTGAAAATGCACTACTAGATTTAGAAGCAAGTGTGAGTTTAATACCGCTAGCCGTTTGCAATAGATTAAACCTAGGAGATGTATAACAAATAAGGATGTCCCTCCAATTGGCTGATCGATCAGTTAAGTATCCAATCAGTATTTTAGAAGATATTCCAGTTATGATTGGTCAACTTTATATTCCTACGAATTTTGTTGTCATGGACATTAAAGAAGAGGATGATATCCCCATCCTTTGAGGTAGACCCTTTTTTTCAACTGCTGGAGCCATGATAGACGTTAAAAGAGGAAAAATGACTTTTAAAGTGGGAAATGAGAAGGATAACTTTATCTAATCTAAATTCTTAAAAGCACCAGCCCTGAATGAGTCATGTTAGTTTTCGATATTATTGATAAATGTATAAAAGAATTGGATAAGGAAACAATAAAAATTCCCTCGTCACCCATAATGGAAGATGATGGAAATAAGGTTACACAACTTATATAGACGAAAACCTTCACGAATGTTTAACACTCACTCCTGACCATATGCATGACCCCAAGAAATCATCAATAGAGCTTAAGAAACTACCTATGAATCTGAGATGTGAGGTTCTTGATAAATAATTGAAACATCCAGTTATAATTAATTTTTATCTAGACAAAATTGAAACTAATCAGCACTTAGATGTCTTACGAAAATACCCTACAACCATAGGCTATAATATATCTTGCTTAAAAGGGATAAGCCTTTATATGTGTATGCATTGAATAATGCTAGAGGAAGACTATAAACTATCTAGAGAACATCAAATAAGGATAAATCCCATCATGAGTGATGTGGTCAAGAGAGAAGCATTAAAATTACTAGAAGTTGGAATCATCTATCAAATATCTGATAGTAAATAGGTTAGCCTTATGCACGTGGTACCCAATAAAGATGGCATAAAAATGGTACAAAATGAAAAAGGAGAATCAGTAGCTAATGTATACAAATAGGATGGAGCATGTGTATTGACTACAGAAAGCTAAACAAAGTAACTAGGAAGGACCATTTTCCCCTTCTATTCATTGATCAAATGTTAGAACATTTAGCCAGGCACTCATACTTTTGTTATTTAGATGAATAGTCGGGATTTTTCCTAATTCCTATTCATCTAGATGATCAGGAGAAAACTACCTTCACATTCCCCTATGGAACTTTTTCCTATCGACAAAGGTTGTACGGGCTATGCAATGCTCCTGCGACTTTCCAACGATGTATCATGGCCATTTTCACTGATTTCCTTGACGAAATAATAGAAGTCTTTATGGACGACTTCTCGGTATGTGAATATGATTTAAAAAAATGCCTTGATAACCTAGAAAGGATTCTAGAAAGATGTGTACAAGTTAATCTTGTTCTAAACAATGAGGAATTCCATTTCATGGTGACATAAGGGATAATCTTGAGACACATAGTGTAAGAAAGATGAATCAAGGTGGACAGAGCAAAAATTGAGATAATAGAAAACCTCCAACCACCCAAAACAGTTAGGGAAGTCCAAAGTTTTCTTGGATATGCCAGTCAAAAATCACCAAGGAAACAGTTAGGGAAGTCCAAAGTTTTCTTGGATATGCCAGTCAAAAATCACCAAGGAAACAGTTAGGGAAGTCCAAAGTTTTCTTGGATATGCCATTTCTCTAAAATCACCAAGCCCTTAACCGGTCACCTAATGAACGACGTCGAATTCCTTTTTGACAAAAAATGCTTAGAAGCTTTCAAAATGTTGAAACAAGCACTAATTTTTGCACCTATCATGTAACCACCAGATTGGAATAAACCATTTGAGATTATGTGCGATGCAAGTGATTTCACCGTCGATGCATATTTAGAACAACGAATAAGAAAGAGAATGTATATAATCTACTATGCAAGAAGATTCTTGGACGCCGATCAACTAAATTATGCCACTACAGGGAATAAACTCCTAGTCGTAGTATTTGAAATAGACAAATTTCACTTTATTTAGTTGGAGCAAAAATCATCTCCTACACTGATAGTGCCGCTATTCGTTACCTACTAAGCAAAAAGGATGCAAAGCCTAGGTTACTTTGCTGGATCCTTTTACAACAAGAATTTGATATGGAAATCAGTGATAAGAAAGGAATTGAAAATATGGCACTTGACCATTTGTCAAGACTTGAATGTCTAAAGCCATACCTGACCCTAATCAATGATGATTTCACCTACGGTAGATTAATAACATCAGTCAGAAATAGGACAGATCGTCATGATGACTCTGATGAGTTACACATAAGTATTGAAGCTACTATGATCATAACCAATACACATTGGTATGCAGACTTCATTAACTATATAAAAGCAAATATCCTACCTCCTAATAACCTATCAACAAAATAAAAAACTCTTCCATGATGTGAAACATTTCTACTCGGTTGAACCACTCCATTTCAAAAGAGGAACAAACAGCCTTTTTGACGATGTGTACCTAAAGAGGAGGTTGAAAGCAGTATAAATCATTTCCACACCTTACCTTACGGGGACATTCAAGAACATCAAAAACTTGCGCAAATATCCTTCAAGCAGACCTATACTAGCCTACACTTTAGCGCGATGTTCATTCTTTCATAATCTAATGTGATCGATTACGGCACACTGGAACTATTTCGAGATGCCATGAGATGCCCCTAAGAAATATCCAAGAAGTAGAGGTCTTTGACATTTGGGGAATTGACTTCATAGGCCAATTTCTGTAGTATATGGGAAATAAATACATACTCGTGGTTTATGATTACGTCTCTAAATGTATCTAGGTTATCGCCTCACCTACAAATGATGCACGTGCAATTTTTCGAATGTTTAAAAATTGTATTTTTCCAAGGTTCGGAGTTCCTCGCTGTTGTACCCTAAATTTCACCCCTAATTTTTTCAGTGGCACTTTCATATCATATATTTGGTCACAATCATTAACAAATAGCTTCATTCATCACATTTGCATCGTATCTTTAAGTTTCCTCTTGCATTTTTGACTAACTTCTAATTAAAATACAAAAAATATTTGTCTTTGTCTTTGTATATTTGTGTTTTGTAGGTACCGAGTCAAAGCATTTTAAAAATAGGGTTTTCCAGTATTATTTTTCTAAAATCTCTATTTGCAAAGAAAAATAATTTAAAAAACTTAATTTTTTCCACTGTACGGTCGATTTCTCTTATAGTGCAATCGAATGCACAAAGTTCATTTTGCACCATTTTTGAAAGATATATAATTAATTCAAATTTTGGTTCCAATTTTTTAAAGATATATTATTAATTCAAATTTTGGACCCAAGAATTAATTACCAAACCACCACTAATCCTAAGCCTAAACTCTATAAATAGAGCCTTCATTTCATTCAAATCTCAAGCTTTTGATAGCCAAATCCACTTTGCTAAAAAACTCTCAATTCTTTCCATCTACCTAATTCACTCAAAGCTCCATTTTCAAAAAAAAAGTTAGTAAGCTTTACATTTAAGCTTACTAATCTTTGAGCTAAACCTTCATCCAAACACTTTCTCTTTACCAATTTTCTACATCCAAGCTTGGGAAATTAGTTCTTGGGGGCTGAATTGAAGCAAATTCTTGTAGTTGTTTTGGTAATTCTCTAGATCTACCTTTGGTAAGTTGGGTCTTTCATCTTTCACAATGTGATCTCTTGTTGATCTTTGGGTTTGATTCATTGAGAATTGTTTTGTGATTCCATTGGTGCTATTTTATCATAATTTGATGAGATTTTCGTGCTCAATTAAATCCAGGATCATAAGGTGTTTGATGCAAAGTTTGAACAAGATCTTGGCCTTTTGAAATGCTGATTTTCTATTTTTCATAGGGTGCAATCGATTGCACTCACAATGCAATCGATTGTCACATCTTGATTTTACGTTTTTTTTGAAAAAAACATTGATGCAATCGATTCCTTCCAGAGTGCAATCGATTGAAACAGAACAAAAATGCTTTTTCTTCCTTGTTTTGGGGTTGTTTTGATCCATCTCTTTTTTTCTACTCACTCGTTTTGATTGTTGATTTGGATTGCAATTTTAAATGTCCAATTTATCTTTAAATTCAATGGACTTTGGGTGTAGATGAAGTTGGATAAATGTTCATTAATTTAAATCTACCAAAGAATGAATTATTTAATTCATTTTTGGTGCTTCAGATTAATGATATGTTTAGTACTTTCATCCATCGAGATGAGTGATTGAATTTAAATATGAAAGCAATTTGAGGTAGTGATCCAAATTAGGTTATCATTCCCCTCCCTCTTCATCTTATCCCTTTATTTTTTATTTTGTGCTACATGTTATGGGATGATGATCTCTATATCGTTTATCCAAACATGAAGTACATAGATTGCTATTGACCGACCTAAAAATAGGTGTGACTTCTCCATAAGTCAACTTACGATTGCTTAACATAAAGCTAAATTTTGTCCCGATTTGAGAAAATGATCATTTGTAGCCCAAACCTATGTTTGCAAGCCCAAGTATATTAATTTGAACCCTTTGATCCAATAACCATGAGATTCATTGTTAGGTGGCTTTGGTTCTACCAATCCACCAATGGATCTTCAACAATTTTGGCCAACCCAGATCATTTAAACATCATTGATCATTAAATGTTACCTTGAGGATTCTTAAATGGATGATATACTTGAAAAAAAGAAAATGCAACTTGTTTTTTAGAAGCTTTGGTTATACCAATCCTCTAATGAGTTCCAAATTCAAGTTTCAAGATGGTCATCCAACTAACCATTACATTCTATATATTGACTTTATTTTATGCTTTTATCTTATGCCCTTTACTTTATGCACCGTTTAACTTTAGCATTTACATTTCATGCTATTTTCATCTTTGCTCACTGAGCATTTACTTTTATGCCATTTTTATTTTTCTCACTTGAGCTTTTCTTTTCCTTTTGAAGATACTTAATAATCAACATGAATCATAAAAAACAGTAATGATACTTGGACTATTTGGTTACTATCCTTAGCATTATGGAGTATTGGACTTCTTGGACTTAGGAATAGAAACCTTGGATTATGTTGGAGACCTTGTGACCTTAATTGATATTTTTTCTGGAGTTCTTGGAGTTTACCTCAAAACATTGGGTTGTTTGTTTGTTTTGTGTGCAGGTTATTGTGATTACACAATTTGTCTGTAATCTAGAATTCATCTGTATATAGTCGTTACTCTGCCCAATTTTTGTGAAGACTTAATGCAATTAAAGCTTGGTTTTATCAAGAGGTTTAGTATCCTTGATTGGTTTCAATAAAATAATGGGAATTCTATCTTGACTCATAATGTCAAGTGTTGGCTTCTTATTGGTTAGACGGTACTCTTCCTTAGCTTTTTCCTTATGCTTAAGGGTAGTCCCTTCATCTCCTCTCATCTTCTTTAATTTCAAAAATCTTCTCCCTCCTTTTGAAAACTCTTCTTGTTTATAATCACAAACCACTTTCATGATAAACCTCGACTTTGTCGAGTGCCTTTTCTTTTAAAACTTCTTTTCTTTAAACAAACTTCAATTCATTTAATCATACTTTGACATTTCTTTTCAAAATAAAAAAAATATTCAACTCAGTCAAACTCTTTTATGCACTCAAGCACCCTTTATCCATTCAAACCTTTTTTCAAGATTAGACATGATTCATTGATAGTCCAGTAACATTCTCCTATCCCCATGGTTATAAAGGTGTCAACTTTTTAACTTGAGTACTAGAGGTATTCTTAAACCCTCACTCTTGCTGACGCAGGGTCCGTCTTTCCCACACCTTGTGGATGTTATTCGAGATTTCTTTCCTAAAAATGACGAATTGTCTTTATGTTTTAAATCAATCAACAGACAAGTTTTTTCTTGCCAATCTATCGTGCTCTGACATTCCCATTGCACGAGGGAGTACGTAGGCACTATGTATTACAACCCAAGGTGAACAATAAAATTAATAAAAAACATTTCATTTTCTTTTGTTTACAAATACTCATTCATTCTTTTCCTTTAGCAAGTTAAATTTTACATGACACTCCTTTTAAAAGAAATCAAACAAAGTGGATCCTTCGAAGTACTTTAGATGCTTAAGGTTCTAACACCTTCCCTTAGCAAACCGACCCCCGTACCTCGATCTCTGATCTTTTACTTCATTTTGGGTTTTGTTCGCTTTTTTCCCATTTCCCTTTGGAAACAATAAAGTGTGGTGGCGACTTCATTGTGTTTAGATAAGTCAATTGATGGATTAATCTCAAATTTTTACCGTTACATTTCTTTTCCTATTCATCACTATCGCAATCTCGTTCATCTCTACTCGTCTTTGTCGGTGCGCGCGCGACACTCGCCTCGTCATAAGCGATGGGGGATCCCATTTCATTTCCAAGATCTTCAAAACTTCCAACCAAGTACGGCATAAGAAATTAGGTAGCAACACCTTATCATCCACAAACCAATGGCCAAGTTGAAGTGTCAAATAGAGAAATAAAACAAATTCTAGAGAAAATTGTTGCCCTATCTAAAATATTTTGGTCATCCATACTTCAGGGCACATTGTAGGCCTATAAGACTGCCTATAAAACCCCCATAGGAACTACCTTATTCAAGCTAGTCTATGGAAAATCATGTCACTTACCTTTCGAGCTATATCACAAAGGTTATTGGTATATAAATAAACTAAACATGGATTACCTAATAGTTAATCATAAATGTATATTTGACATTCATGCTTTCGAAGAACACTGACGCAATATGATCAGTTGTTTTTACACAAATATTTAGCATAATGGGCCTATATCGTTTCTTTTACTTATCGAGTTTTTATTTTTTTTTATCGCATATTAAGCTTTGGTTTCATGTATTAGTGTTTTTAGGTTCAAAATAATAAAACAGGACAAATCGGGGCAGAAAAAGCACATAATTCAAAGTTTCAGAGGATATGCTACAAAAACCCTAACGCGGGTGGTCGTGTCACCTGACACGGGTCGTGTCAGGAGGAAGACATGAACAACATGGAAAACAGGGGATGACACAAGAGACCGTGTCGCTTGACACGGGCTGTGTCAGCATGCTTAGAGAAGAAAAAATACCTGAAGGCAAACACGGGCGGCCGTGTCGCCTGACACGAGCCGTGTTGGCCAATGATGCTGATTTTAAGTGTTTTTATGATTTTTCTTGATTTGGGAAGCATATGGGCATTTTGGGCATTTCTGACCAAGACAAATGGATTTTTCACTATTTAGATGAGTTTGGATGAAGAATTAGTGACCTTTTTTTATAGAGAACGAAGTCAGTGTGGATGTGAGATTCTTGAAGAAAGGAGATCTTTCATGAGCCGAGGTGATTTAAGACCAAAGTTCCTTCATCGTATGTAATGTCTAATTCTTATATTTTTGTAATTCTCGTTAACAATATGAATGGCTAAACCCCCCAATGCTAGGGGGTGTCCCTGATTTGAATTTGTAATGATTATGAATTCCTAAATTTCTTTCATAAAGTATTCTTTATTCAATTTAATTGTACAATGTTTTTTATGCTTTCTTGATAATAAAATTTAGGATTGATTTAGGGTTACCAACCAGGTGGACTGTGATTATTAAGGTTTTTGCACAATTAGACTATAGTTGATATAACCTAGGACTAGGGATACCTTATTGTCACCGAATTTAAACCTTGATAAAATAAAGATTTGACTCCATCAGATATCTCTGAGGAGTTAGAATCTAGGATGGATGGTTAAAGGTTTTCTCACTAAGGACTTAAGGGAAAATACTATAAAGGGATGGTAGTTGAAGGTTATGAACTTGTTGAAGAAATCAGAATTCAAGGTCTTTATAGGGAAATTACACACCACACCCAAGCATATCCATCATATATGTAAAAAATCATTTTTATATTTCTTTTTGTAATTCAGTGGTCGTGTCTAAAATCAAAACCCCAACTTAAGTTTCTGTTTAATTGATCTACGAATTTAACTTAACAATTGCAAGCAGTCCTTGAGATCGACATTTGGGGAATCTCACTATTATTACATGAGGTAAAAATAGTACACTTGCTATTTTTCCTATTGAGTTTTTTGCGTTGTTACTAGGGACTGCCTAGTTATTTACTGTAATTTGAGTTCAATTAGAATTTTCTTGCTCTGCAACTAAAATTCCTTTCCTTTAATTTTAATGATTTTGTTATTACTGTTTTTCCCGACCTTTGCATGCGAAGAAAACCTTCAGCTGAATTTCCTTTTGATATACAAGATCGGGTTTGGAATCAGAACCCGACACCATGGGTGAAAACCCACCACCACTAGAGAGACTTCTTGGGGATTACAGAGGAGAAAATGCTGCAGTAGGTCAATTGACTATTGTGAATCAATCGGTCAATGTTAAAAATTCTCAACTGCATTCTCCAACAATTTGCAAGCTTGAGAACATATCTTTAACCGGAAATATCAATGAAGATGCCAATAAGCATTTGTAGATATTCCTCACCATGAGTACTACTTTGAAGATTGAGGGGCACTCTGAAAAAGCTAAGAAATTAAGGATGTTCCCGTACATGTTATCTGAAGATGATGATGAGTGGTTTTACTCATTTCCTACTGGAAGTATCACCACTTGGGAACAGATGGAGAAGACTTTTCTTGATGAATACTTTTCTGCTTCTGTTTACATTCGCAAAAGATACGATCTTATGAATTTTAGACATAAGGAAGGAGAGTCGCTAGGTTATGCTTATAAGAGGGTCAAGAAGTTATTAATAACATGTCCCACTCATAACATGGGTCAAACTGAGCAGATGCAAATTTTTGTAAATGGCCTCAGAATAAAGATAAAGCAGCTTATTGATACAATTGTCGGTGACTCATCTAACTTTACAATAGCCACTAGTGTGAAGAATATTATTGAAGCCATTGTCGCAAATGAGCATCTAGAGCTATATGAAAAATTTGTAAGAAAACTATATGAAGTGATTGATTTGAAGTTGGAAGTGAATGAACAGCTAAAAATTAAAGAGGCTATTTCTGCAAAAGTGGAGAAATAGCTGAAAGCAATGAACATGGGTACTCAACATGTAGCTCAATTTCCACAGGCATAGAAGGTTGCTTGTGAAATTTGTAGTGGACCGCATCCTATTGTGAAATTTCTTGCCACTCCACAATAAATTGAGGCGATGAAATTCTCGAGGAAAAATAACCCGTCTTTTAACACCTATAATCATGGGTGGAAGAATCATTCTAACTTCTCCTGGAAAGATCAACAACAATAAGCACCTCAAAAGGAATGTTGGGAGGTGGCTATTGAAAAGATGGTTACCCACACCTCACAATTTCACGAAGAGTCAAGGAGTAATTATAGGAATACCACAACTGCAATAAAATTTTTGGAAGTTCAAATGGGACAGCTTACACAATTGGTAGTTCTGCAAGCACAAGAGAATCATAAAAATCATGAGAATGTTAATGTTGTCACAACAAGGAAGCAAAAAGCTGCTTAAGAAAAGAAAGATGAGGTAAAATTTTATGATAGTATCTAGAAGTAGAGCTGGAAGTGGGAGAGAACACTAATCACCTACTAAAGAAAAAACTGGACTAAGTGGTATCACCTGCGAATCCAGTTGAAGAGAAGACTAAACCAATGATCAAGTTATTGTAGCCATCTTGAGGAAAAATCGGGGCAGAAAAAGCACATAATTCAAAGTTTCAGAGGATATGCTATAAAAACCCTGACGCGGGTAGTCGTGTCACATTGTAGCGGAAGAAATGTTCAAGACTAAGCCATTGGATTGACTAGACTTTATACAAATCAAAATAAAAATTGCCACCGTGCTTTATTATTTCCAAAGGAATGCGAAAAGAGCGAATAACCCAAAAAGGGGGAAAGATTCAAGGTAAGGGGGTTGGTTATGCAAAGGGAAGGTATTATCACCCTAAACATCTACGGTACTCCGCAGGAGCCTCTTTGAAAAATCTGTATATTTTGGCTATATAAAATGTGTTGTATATAAAATGGATGGTGGAGGTGAGAAAATAAATAATTTTTATGATTTTTGCACCCGCCGCGGTTGCGAACCTTTAGTGCCTACGTACCGCCTTTCGTGCAATGGGGGATCAGGGTACACGTAGTTCCTCTTTTAAAAATTTCAAACACAAGTGTGTTGGTTAATTTTAAGAGATAAGACATCATTGTCATTGTCCGTGTGGAAAACGTACTTACTATCCACAATCATGAGAAAGGAGAATTTGCATCATCTCGAAGTGGAGGATATGGCTTGTATTTTAAAATCAACAATGCCTCACTCAACACCCAAGTGGAAAATATCTCTCTTCACTACATATTGTAGAAGTATAGTTGTTTGCATCACTACAAGGATTGACAAGAGTCTAACCTTTTGAGAAAAAGTTTTAAAGATAAAAACCAAAGTGGCAAAAATAGTTTGAAATGAGATTGATTGACTTTTAGTCTTCTCACAAAAAAGTGTCAAAGTATTATTAAATTGATTAAAGTTTATTGATGAAAATTTTTTTTTTGAAAATGCATGGACCTAAGTCCAAGTTTATTATGAAAATGTTTCAAGTTTAGAAACAAGAAGAGTTTAAAAAGGAGGGAGAAGATTTTTGAAATTAAAGAAGATGAGAGGCGTAGAAGAGGCTATCCTAAAGCATAAGGTAAAAGCTAAGGATAAGGACCATCTAACCAACAAGAAGCCAAAGCTTGACATTAAGATCCAAGATAAAATTACCATTCTTTGGATTGAAACCAAGCAAGCAAAGATACTAGACCTCTTCAAGTGTACTAAGTCTTCACAAAAATTGGGCAGAGTAACGGATGTATACAGGTGAATTCCAGATTACAATCAGAGGATGTAATCACAAAAACCTGCACACAAAAAACAAACAAGCAACCCAATGTCTTGAGGTACACCTCAAGAGCTCCAGACAAAATAATCAGCTGAGATCACAAGGTATCCAAGATAGGCCAAGGTTTCTAATCCTAAGTCCAAGAAAAGTCCACTACTCCACCATGCTAAGGATAGTAACCAAATAGTCCAAGTACCATTAAGAGTTTTTTAGGGTTTGAGTTGGTTATTAAGTATTTTGAGAAAGAAAAAGAAAAGCTCAAGTGAGCAAAGTAAAAATGACAAGAAAATAAATGCTGAAATGAGCAAAGATAAAAATGGCATGAAATGAAAAATGCTAAAAGTAAATAGTACATAAAGCATAAAAAAGAATGAAAGCATAAGGTAAAACAAGTCAATAATTAGTGGTTAGTTGGATGATCATCTTGAAACTTGCATTTGGAACTCATTAGAGAATTGGTAGAACCAAAGCCTCCACACAACAAGTTGCATTTGCTTTTTGTCAAGTATATAATCCATTTGGAATTCTCATAAGTACCATTTAAAGAACAATGATGTTTAAGTGATCCGCATTGACCAAAAGTGTTGTAGATCCATTAGAGGATTGGTAGAACCAAAGCCTCCACACAATGAATCTCAAAGTTATTGGATCAAAGAGATCAAATTAACATACTTGGGCTTGCAATCATAAGTTTGGGCCACGAATGATCATTTATTTCAATCGGGACAAAATTTAGCGCTATGTTAAGCAATCATATGTGGACTTATATAGAAGTAGCACCTATTTTGAGGCGGGTCAATTGAAATCTATGCACCAATTGTTTTGAGACATGATATAGAGATCATGCTCTAACAACATTTAGTGCAATTAGAAAGGGAAGAGATGAAGAGGAATTAGGGTAAATAGAAAAACCACATTTGAATTAATATTTAATCAAACTATTATTAAAATCGTTCATCCATTTTTTGTGGAGTTAAACTCAACACCATGGATCCAATGATGTTAATAAAGCTATGATAAAAAAATCAACCCAAGACAGCCAGAAAATAATTACAAAATAATATCACATTTAATATATATATTAAAAGGTTTAAAAAATGTTTAAAAAAAGGAAATAATGAGAGAAATACCAATTATATTAAAATTAATCAAGAAATGAAAAATAAGACCATAGAAAAATCAGAAAAGGGGCCAAGTAATTTTACAAAAAATTTTGAGAATTTTTAAAAGTCATAAACTATTTTTAAAAATGAAAATAAATGGGTGAAATAAACAAAAATGGTAAAAAATAGTAAAGTCAGAAACAAAAATAAAATAAGGTCACCAATATTTATCACAATATCATTGGATCATCCCATAATTTTTTCAGAATTTAAAAATGTGTAAAAGTATTTTTAAACATTTTTAACAAATCAAATAAGTGTAAAATTCATAAAAAATACCAAAACACAAAAAAAAAATTGTGAAAAAATAAAAATTAGAAAGAGAATAATCAAAAATATTTTTCTTAATTTTTTCAGATTTTTTGGACTAAAAATGAATTTTCTATGATTTTTTGAAATTTAAAATAATTAAAATATAAAAATCAGAAAAAGAAAATAAAAGAAAAAGATGTGGACCATTGGATGAGAGTCAAAACGCGTTAGTAATCAAATCCAAATGATCTAGCGCGTTGTGCATATCATGGTCTTTACTGAATAAAACACTGAATCAAATGTAAAATCAGAAATTCAAAAAAATACAAATGGCACGCTTTCATTGGTTAGAAGGTGACACGCTGGTCATCTTCAACCTCCAGCCTCACGAATTGCAGGTCTCTCAAACTATAAAATCAGAAGCTCAGACATATGCCATTCGCTTCGTCTCTTCAAGACGAAGACAACCACACCTTCGCGCCCAATTTATATAAACTGTAACTCAAGCAATTTGGAAAGAAAGTTTTGAAAGGGGATTTTAAAATTCATGGTCAAAACGTGTTTCCAGTAAGAAGTAAGTGTTGCAACTAGAACCAGGGAAATGAGAGCAACATGATGATATCAAAGTTTGGAAGAATTGATGAAGGAATCTACCTATTGAAGTTGAGTTGCAGAGCTCTGAAACTGGACTTCTATGGAGCAATATAGGGCACGATTCTTGAATTTAATTATATGGTTAGGTTCACGGAAGATCAAGGAAGGTGAATTGATGGAAAAAATGGATTGAAAAGGTCTTGAGAATAGAATTCGAAGTAGCTGAATTTTGGGTTGTGAAGCAAGTTTGGCAGGGTGATTCTGGCTATCTAAGCTTGGGAAATTGAATGGGGGGTGACCCTCTATTTATAGGGAATAATATGGAATTCTCAAGCATGTGGAATGATGCAAATTGGAGGCAAATCGTGTGAACCTGATACACGAGCAAAGTGTGATCTAATTTGCATCAAAACTCATCAAATCCTTGCGTTTCAAGGCTCTAATCCACTTTGGCAACTTGGTTAAACATGTTTAGATCATAAACGCGTGCTAATTTGATGTTTAAAGGCCAAAACTTGGATTTCAAATTCTGACTTATGGTGAATCTTCAGTTTCAAGTTACCAAGTTCATTCCAATGGCATTTCCATACTTAGAAATATTTCAAATTCTTCATAAAAAATGACCTATAATCTCTTGCATCCAAACATGGCCTTGCACCAAGAATTATCTCTTGATCAAAAAAGATGGAATGAAGTAGACCTCTTGAATGACATTTTGCAATTTCAACCAATCAAAATCTCCAAAAATTTAGCAAGTTATGACTTGTTGAAGTTGGCCAAAAATCATGAAATGACCTATAATCTTTTGCATTCTCAAGGCAACTTCCATCCATTTTCTCACTTTTCACATAAACGAAGGCATGAAGTACACATCTTTAGGGTCATCATGAAAAAAAATGGGCTCAAGGTGATAAAAATTGACCAAGTTATGACTATTTGAAGTCACATATGGAAAATAGGGGATTTATCTAGGTGACTTGTAATCTTTCTTCTTCACTAAGTTCCTTCCACATGAAAACTCTTTGTAACTTTTGAAGTGATTTGTTGGTAACTCTTTGAAGAGAAGAATTCTTTTGGAATCACTCAAAAATATCAAAAGATGAGCAAGATATGCCCCTCTGAAGTCCAAAACCCTAGCTTATATATTCAAGAGAATGCTTGGTGGAACTTTTCCAAGTTTGAACAAACTTTTTGTGCCCATATTCTTAATTTGTAAATAGAATTTGTTGAGGATGGAGATGAGGACTTATGGCCACCAAAACTACTTCCATACCAACTTCAGAACAACTTCATTGGTGAGGTTTGAATCTCTCAAGCTTTGACTAGGGCATGTAAATAAACTCATGAACCCATGATACAACTTGCTAATCCTCACTTCCTTTACCTACATTATTAACAAGTAAGACAAACCAATATTGTATTTGTTAATTTAGAGCAAAATATCAAAGCAAAATATCCATGTTCACCAAAGAAAATAAGTCAAGGTGCTTGGTAATTCCTCAGAAGAGCAAGGCTAAAGATAAGGAGAAAAACCAAAAGCCCTAATGTGATCTTGTGGTGATTTAAAAAAAATGGTATGATGTCAGGAAGAAGACTTGAACAATATGGAAAACAGGGGATGACACAGGAGACCGTGTCGCCTGACACGAGCCGTGTCAGCATGCTTAGAAAGGAAAAAATACCTGATGGCCAACACGGGCAACCGTGTCGCCTGACACGGGCTGTGTTGGCTAATGATGCTGATTTTAAGTTTTTTTATGATTTTTCATGATTTGGGAACCATATGGGCATTTTGGGTATTTCTGACCAAGAAAAATGGATTTTGCACTATTTAGATGAGTTTGGAAGAAGAATTAGGGACCTTTTTTTTGCAGAGAACTAAGTCAGTGAGGATGTGAGATTCTTGAAGAAACGAGATCTTTCATGAGCGGAGGCGATTGAATACCAAATTTACTTCATCGTATGTAATGTCTAATTCTTATATTTTTGTAATTCCCGTTAACAATATGAATGGCTAAACCCCTCAATGCTAGGGGGTGTCCCTGATTTGAATTTGTAATGATTATGAATTCCTAAATTTCTTTAATAAAGTATTCTTTATTCAATTTAATTGTACAATGTTTTTTATGCTTTCTTGATAAGAAAATTTAGGATTGATTTAGGGTTACCAACCAGGTTGACTGCGATTGTTAAGGTTTTTGTACAATTAGACTATAGTTGATATAACATAGGACTAGGGATACCTTATTGTCACCGAATTTAAACCTTGATAAAATAAAGACTTGACTCCATCAGATATCTCTGAGGAGTTAGGATCTAGGATGGATGGTTAAAGGTTTTCTCACTAAGGACTTAAGGTAACATACTATAAAGGGATGGCAGTTGAAGGTTATGAACTTGTTGAAGAAATCAAGATTCAAGGTCTTTATAAGGAAAATTACACACCACACCCTAGCATATCCATCATATATGTAGAAAATCATTTTTATATTTCTTTTTGTAATTCAGTGGCCGTTTCTAAAATCAAAACCCCAAGTTAAGTTTCTGTTTAATGGAACTACAAATTTAACTTAATAATTGCAAGCAGTCCTTGAGATCGAAATTCGGTGAATCTCACTAATATTACATGAGGAAAAAATAATACACTTGCTATTTTTCCTATTGATTTTTTTGCGCTGTTACTAGGGACTGCCTAGTTATTTACTGTAATTTGAGTTCAATTAGAATTTTCTTGCTCTGCAACTAAAATTCCTTTCCTTTAATTTTAATGTTTTTGTTATTAATAATTTTCCCGACCTTTGCATGCGAAGAAAACCTTCAGCTGAATTTCCTTTTGATATACAAGATCAGGTTTGGAATCAAAACCCGGCACCATGGGTGAAAACCAACCACCACTAGAGAGACTTCTTGGGGATTACAGAGGAGAAAATGTTGCAGCAGGTCGGTTGACTATCGTGAATCAACCGGTCAATTTTACAAATTCCCAACTGCATTCTTCAACCATTTACAAGCTTGAGAACATATCTTTCACCGGAAATATCAATGAAGATGCCAATAAGTATTTGTAGATATTCCTCACCACGAGTACTACTTTGAAGATTGAGGAGCACTCTGAAAAATCCAAGAAATTAAGGATTTTCCCGTACATGTTATCTGAAGATGATGATGGGTGGTTTGACTCATTGCCTACTGGAAGTATCACCACTTGGGAACATATGGAGAAGACTTTTCTTAATGAATACTTTTCTGCTTCTGTTTACATTCACAAAAGATACGATCTTGTGAATTTTAGACATAAGGAAGGAGAGTCGCTAGTTTATGCTTATAAGAGGTTCAAGAAGTTACTAATAACATGTCCCACTCACAACATGGGTCAAACCGAGCAGATGCAAATTTTTGTAAATGGCCTCAGAATAAAGATAAAGCAGCTTATTGATACACCTGTCGGTGGTTCATCTAACTTTACAACATCCACTAGTGTGAAGAATATTATTGAAGCCATTGCCGCAAATGAGCATATGGAACTATATGAAAAATTTGTAAGAAAACCATAGGAAGTGATTGATTTGAAGTTGGAAGTGAATGAACAACCAAAAATTAAAGAGGCTATTTCTGCAAAAGTGGAGAAAAAGCTGAAAGCAATGAACATGGGTACTCAACATGTAGCTCAAGTTCAACAAGCATAGAAGGTTGCTTGTGAAATTTGTAATGGACCGCATCTTACTGTAAAATTTCTTGCAACTCCACAATAAATTGAGGCGATAAAATTCTCGAGGAAAAATAACCCATCTTCTAACACCTATAGTCCTGGGTGGAAGAATCATTCTAACTTCTCCTGGAAAGATCAAGAACAATAAGCACCTCAAAAGGAATATTGGGAGGTTGCTATTGAAAAGATGGTTGCCCACACCTCACAATTTCAAGAAGAGACAAGGAGTAATTATAGGAATACTACAACTGCAATAAATTTTTTGGAGGTTCTAATGGGACAGATTGCACAATTGGTAGTTCTGCAAGCACAAGAGAATCAGAAAAATCATGAGAATGTTAATGTTGTCACAACAAGGAAGCAGAAAGCTTCTTAAGAAAAGAAAGATGAGGTAAAATTTTATGATAGTATCTAGAAGTAGATCTAGAAGTGGGAGAGAACACTAATCACCTACTAAAGAAAAAACTAGACGAATTGGTATCACCTGCGAAGCCAGTTGAAGAGAAGACTAAACCAGTGATCAAGTTACTGTATCCAACTCGAGGACAAATCGGGGCAGAAAAAGCACATAATTCAAAGTTTCAGAGGATATGCTACAAAAACCCTTACGCGGGTAGTCGTGTCACCTGACACAGGTCATGTCAGGAGGAAGACTTGAACAACATGGAAAACAAGGGATGACACAAGAGACCGTGTTGCCTGACATAGGCCGTGTCAGCATGCTTAGAGAAGAAAAAATACCTGATGGCCAACACGGGCGACCGTGTCGCCTGAAACGGGCCGTGTTGGCCAATGATGCTGATTTTAAGTTTTTTTATGATTTTTCATGATTTGGGAACCATATGGGCATTTTGGGTATTTCTAACCAAGAAAAATGGATTTTGCACTATTTAGATGAGTTTGGAAGAAGAATTAGGGAACTTTTTTTTGCAGAGAACTAAGTCAGTGAGGATGTGAGATTCTTGAAGAAACAAGATCTTTAATGAGCGAAGGCGATTGAATAACAAAGTTACTTCATCGTATGTAATGTCTAATTCTTATATTTTTGTAATTCCCGTTAACAATATGAATGGCTAAACCCCTCAATGCTAGGGGGTGTCCCGGATTTGAATTTGTAATGATTATGAATTCCTAAATTTCTTTAATAAAGTATTCTTTATTCAATTTAATTGTACAATGTTTTTTATGCTTTCTTGATAAGAAAATTTTGGATTAATTTAGGGTTACCAACCAGGTTGACTGCGATTGTTAAGGTTTTTGTACAATTAGACTATAGTTGATATAACATAGGACTAGGGATACCTTATTGTCACCGAATTTAAACCTTGATAAAATAAAGACTTGACTCCATCAGATATCTCTGAGGAGTTAGGATCTAGGATGGATGGTTAAATGTTTTCTCACTAAGGACTTAAGGGAAAATACTATAAAGGGATGAAAGTTGAAGGTTATGAACTTGTTGAAGAAATCAGGATTCAAGGTCTTTATTAGGAAAATTACACACCACACCCTAGCATATCCATCATATATGTAGAAAATCATTTTTATATTTCTTTTTGTAATTCAGTGGCCATTTCTAAATTCAAAACCCCAAGTTAAGTTTCTGTTTAATGGAACTACAAATTTAACTTAATAATTGCAAGCAGTCCTTGAGATCGAAATTCGGTGAATCTCACTAATATTACATGAGGCAAAAATAGTACACTTGCTATTTTTCCTATTGAGTTTTTTGCGCTGTTACTAGGGACTGCCTAGTTATTTACTGTAATTTGAGTTCAATTAGAATTTTCTTGCTCTGCAACTAAAATTCCTTTCCTTTAATTTTAATGTTTTTGTTATTACTAATTTTCCCGACCTTTGCATGCGAAGAAAAACTTCTGCTGAATTTCCTTTTGATATACAAGATCACGTTTGGAATCAGAACCCGGCACCATGGGTGAAAACCAACCACAACGAAAGAGACTTCTTGGGAATTACAGAGGAGAAAATGCTGCAGCATGTCGGTTGACTATTGTGAATCAATCGGTCAATGTTACAAATTCCCAACTGCATTCTTCAACCATTTACAAGCTTGAGAACATATCTTTCACCGGAAATATCAATGAAGATGCCAATAAGTATTTGTAGATATTCCTCACCACGAGTACTACTTTGAAGATTGAGGGGCACTCTGAAAAATCCAAGAAATTAAGGATGTTCCCGTACATGTTATCTGAAGATGATGATGAGTGGTTTTACTCATTGCCTACTAGAAGTATCACCACTTGGGAACATATGGAGAAGACGTTTCTTAATGAATACTTTTCTACTTCTGTTTACATTCACAAAAGATACGATCTTGTGAATTTTAGACATAAGGAAGGAGATTCGCTAGGTTATGCTTATAAGAGGTTCAAGAAGTTACTAATAACATGTCCCACTCACAACATGGGTCAAACTGAGCAGATGCAAATTTTTGTAAATGGCCTCAGAATAAAGATAAAGCAGCTTATTGATACACCTGTTGGTGGTTCATCTAACTTTCCAACAGCCACTAGTGTGAATAATATTATTGAAGCCATTTCCGCAAATGAGCATATGGAACTATATGAAAAAGTTATAAGAAAACCATAGGAAGTGATTGATTTGAATTTGGAAGTGAATGAATAACTAAAAATTAAAGAGGCTATTTCTGCAAAAGTGGAGAAAAAGCTGAAAGCAATGAACATGGGTACTCAACATGTAGCTCAAGTTCAACAGGCATAGAAGGTTTCTTGTGAAATTTGTAATGGACCGCATCTTACTGTAAAATTTCTTGCAACTCCACAATAAATTCAGGCGATAAAATTCTCGAGGAAAAGTAACCCATCTTCTAACACCTATAGTCCTGGGTGGAAGAATCATTCTAACTTCTCCTGGAAAGATCAACAACAATAAGAACCTCAAAAGGAATATTGGGAGGTGGCTATTGAAAAGATGGTTTCCCACACCTCACAATTTCAAGAAGAGACAAGGAGTAATTATAGGAATACTACAACTGCAATAAATTTTTTGGATGTTCTAATGGGACAGATTGCATAATTGGTAGTTCTGCAAGCACAAGAGAATCAGAAAAATCATGAGAATGTTAATGTCTTCACAACAAGGAAGCAGAAAGCTTCTTAAGAAAAGAAAGATGAGGTAAAATTTTATGATAGTATCTAGAAGTAGAGCTAGAAGTGGGAGAGAACACTAATCACTTACTAAAGAAAAAACTGGACGAAGTGGTATCACCTGCGAATCCATTTGAAGAGAAGACTAAACCAGTGATCAAGTTACTGTATCCAACTCGAGGACAAATCGTGGCAGAAAAAGCACATAATTCAAAGTTTTAGAGGATATGCTACAAAAACCCTGACGCGGGAAGTTGTTTCACCTGACACAGGTCGTGTCAGGAGGAAGACTTGAGCAACATGGAAAACAAGGGATGACACAGGAGACCGCGTTGCCTCACACAGGCCGTGTCAGCATGCTTAGAGAAGAAAAAATACCTGATGGCCAACACGGGCGACCGTGTCGCCTGACAAGGGCCGTGTTGGCCAATGATGCTGATTTTAAGTTTTTTTTATGATTTTTCATGATTTGGGAACCATATGGGCAGTTTGGGTATTTCTGACCAAGAAAAATGGACTTTGCACTATTTAGATGAGTTTGGAAGAATAATTAGGGACCTTTTTTTTTGAAGAGAACTAAGTCAGTGAGGATGTGAGATTCTTGAAGAAATGAGATCTTTCATGAGCGGAGGCGATTGAATACCAAAGTTACTTTATCGTATGTAATGTCTAATTCTTATATTTTTGTAATTCCCGTTAACAATATGAATGGCTAAACCCCTCAATGCTAGGGGGTGTCCCTGATTTGAATTTGTAATGATTATGAATTCCTAAATTTCTTTAATAAAGTATTCTTTATTCAATTTAATTGTACAACGTTTTTTATGCTTTCTTAATAAGAAAATTTAGGATTGATTTAGGGTTACCAACCAGGTTGACTGCGATTGTTAAGGTTGTTGTACAATTAGACTATAGTTGATATAACATAGGACTAGGGATACCTTATTGTCATCGAATTTAAATCTTGATAAAATAAAGACTTGACTCCATCAGATATCTCTGAGGAGTTAGGATCTAGGATGGATGGTTAAAGGTTTTCTCACTAAGGACTTAAGGGAAAATACTATAAAGGGATCGTAGTTGAAGGTTATGAACTTGTTGAATAAATCAGGATTCAAGGTCTTTATAAGGAAAATTACACACCACACCCTAGCATATCCATCATATATGTAGAAAATAATTTTTATATTTCTTTTTGTAATTCAGTGGCCGTTTCTAAAATCAAAACCCCACGTTAAGTTTCTGTTTAATGGAACTACGAATTAAACTTAATAATTCAAAGCAGTCCTTGAGATCGACATTCGGTGAATCTCACTAATATTACATGAGGCAAAAATAGTACACTTGCTATTTTTCCTATTGAGTTTATTGCGCTGTTACTAGGGATTGCCAAGTGATTTACTGTAATTTGAGTTCAATTCGAATTTTCTTGCTCTGCAACTAAAATTCCTTTCCTTTAATTTTAATTTTTTTGTTACTACTAATTTTCCCGACCTTTGCATGCGAAGAAAACCTTCAGCTGAATTTCCTTTTGATATACAAGATCAGGTTTGGAATCAGAACCCGACACCATGGGTGAAAACCAACCACCACTAGAGAGACTTCTTGGGGATTACAGAGGAGAGAATGTTGCAGCAGGTCGGTTGACTATTGTGAATCAACCGGTCAATGTTACAAATTCCCAAATGCATTCTTCAAACATTTACAAGCTTGTGAACATATCTTTCACCGGAAATATCAATGAAGATGCCAATAATTATTTGTAGATATTCCTCACCACGAGTACTACTTGAAGATTGTGGGGCACTTTGAAAAATCCAAGAAATTAAGGATGTTCCCGTACATGTTATCTGAAGATGATGATGGGTGGTTTGACTCATTACCTACTGGAAGTATCACCACTTGGGAACATATGGAGAAGACTTTTCTTAATGAATACTTTTCTGCTTCTGTTTACATTCACAAAAGATACGATCTTGTGAATTTTAGACATAAGGAAGGAGAGTCGCTAGGTTATGCTTATAAGAGGTTCAAGAAGTTACTAATAACATGTCCCACTCACAACATGGGTCAAACTGAGCAGGTGTAAATTTTTGTAAATGGCCTCAGAATAAAGATAAAGCAGCTTATGGATACACCTGTCGGTGGTTCATCTAACTTTACAACAGCCACTAGTGTGAAGAATATTATTGAATCCATTGCCGCAAATGAGCATATGGAACTATATGAAAAATTTGTAAGAAAACCATAGGAAGTGATTGATTTGAAGTTGGAAGTGAATGAACAACTAAAAATTAAAGAGGCTATTTCTACAAAAGTGGAGAAAAAGCTGAAAGCAATGAACATGGATACTCAACATGTAGCTCAAGTTCAACAGGCATAGAAGGTTGCTTGTGAAATTTATAATGGACGGCATCTTACTGTAAAATTTCTTGCAACTCCACAATAAATTGAGGCGATAAAATTCTCGAGGAAAAATAACCCATCTTCTAACACCTATAGTCCTGGGTGGAAGAACCATTCTAACTTCTCCTGGAAAGATCAACAACAATAAGCACCTCAAAAGGAATATTGGGAGGTGGCTATTGAAAAGATGGTTGCCCACACCTCACAATTTCAAGAAGAGACAAGGAGTAATTATAGGAATACTACAACTGCAATAAAATTTTTAGAGGTTCTAATGGGACAGATTGCACAATTGGTAGTTCTGCAAGCACAAGAGAATCAGAAAAATCATGAGAATGTTAATGTTGTCACAAAAGGAAGCAGAAAGATTCTTAAGAAAAGAAAGATGAGGTAAAATTTTATGATAGTATCTAGAAGTAGAGCTAGAAGTGGGAAAGAACACTAATCACCTACTAAAGAAAAAAATGGACGAATTGGTATCACCTGCGAAGCCAGTTGAAGAGAAGACTAAACCAGTGATCAAGTTACTGTATCCAACTCGAGGAAAAATCGGGGCAGAAAAAGCACATAATTCAAAGTTTCAGAGGATATGCTACAAAAACCATAATGCGGGTAGTCGTGTCACCTGACACAGGTCATGTCAGGAGGAAGACTTGAACAACATGGAAAACAAGGGATAACACAGGAGACCGTGTTGCCTGACACAGGCCGTGTCAGCATGCTTAGAGAAGAAAAAAAATACCTGATGGCCAACACGGGCGACCGTGTCGCCTGACATGGGCCGTGTTGGCCAATGATGCTGATTTTAAGTTTTTTTATGATTTTTCATGATTTGGGAACCATATGGGCATTTTGGGTATTTCTGACTAAGAAAAATGGATTTTGCACTATTTAGATGAGTTTGGAAGAAGAATTAGGGACCTTTTTTTGCAGAGAACTAAGTCAGTGAGGATGTGAGATTCTTGAAGAAACGAGATCTTTCATGAGCGGAGGCGATTGAATACCAAAGTTACTTCATCGTATGTAATGTCTAATTCTTATATTTTTGTAATTCCCGTTAACAATATGAATGGCTAAACCCCTCAATGCTAGGGGGTGTCCCTGATTTGAATTTGTAATGATTATGAATTCCTAAATTTCTTTAATAAAGTATTCTTTATTCAATTTAATTGTACAATGTTTTTTATGCTTTCTTGATAAGAAAATTTAGGATTGATTTAGGGTTACCAACCAGGTTGACTGCGATTGTTAAGGTTTTTGTACAATTAGACTATAGTTGATATAACATAGGACTAGGGATACCTTATTGTCACCGAATTTAAATCTTGATAAAATAAAGACTTGACTCCATCAGATATCTCTGACGAGTTAGGATCTAGGATGGATGGTTAAAGGTTTTCTCACTAAGGACTTAAGGGAAAATACTATAAAGGGATGGTAGTTGAAGGTTATGAACTTGTTGAATAAATCAGGATTCAAGGTCTTTATAAGGGAAATTGCACACCACACCCTAGCATATCCATCATATATGTAGAAAATCATTTTTATATTTCTTTTTGTAATTCAGTGGCCGTTTCTAAAATCAAAACCCCAAGTTAAGTTTCTGTTTAATGGAACTACGAATTTAACTTAATAATTGCAAGCAGTCCTTGAGATCGACATTCGGTGAATCTCACTAATATTACATGAGGCAAAAATAGTACACTTGCTATTTTTCCTATTGAGTTTTTTGCGCTGTTACTAGGGAATGCCTAGTTATTTACTGTAATTTGAGTTCAATTCGAATTTTCTTGCTCTGCAACTAAAATTCCTTTCCTTTAATTTTAATGTTTTTGTTATTACTAATTTTCCCGACCTTTGCATGCGAAGAAAACCTTCTGCTGAAATTCCTTTTGATATACAAGATCAGGTTTGGAATCAGAACCCGGCACCATGGGTGAAAACCAACCACCACTAAAGAGACTTCTTGGGAATTACAGAGGAGAAAATGCTGCAGCATGTCGGTTGACTATTGTGAATCAACCGGTCAATGTTACAAATTCCCAACTGCATTCTTCAACCATTTACAAGCTTGAGAACATATCTTTCACCGGAAATATCAATGAAGATGCCAATAAGTATTTGTAGATATTCCTCACCACGAGTACTACTTTTAAGATTGAGGGGCACTCTGAAAAATCCAAGAAATTAAGGATGTTCCCGTACATGTTATCTGAAGATGATGATGAGTGGTTTTACTCATTGCCTACTAGAAGTATCACCACTTGGGAACATATGGAGAAGACATTTCTTAATGAATACTTTTCTGCTTCTGTTTACATTCACAAAAGATACGATCTTGTGAATTTTAGACATAAGGAAGGAGATTCGCTAGGTTATGCTTATAAGAGGTTCAAGAAGTTACTAATAACATGTCCCACTCACAACATGGGTCAAACTGAGCAGATGCAAATTTTTGTAAATGGCCTCAGAATAAAGATAAAGCAGCTTATTGATACACCTGTCGGTGGTTCATCTAACTTTACAACAGCCACTAGTGTGAATAATATTATTGAAGCCATTGCCGCAAATGAGCATATGGAACTATATGAAAAAGTTGTAAGAAAACCATAGGAAGTGATTGATTTGAATTTGGAAGTGAATGAATAACTAAAAATTAAAGAGGCTATTTCTGCAAAAGTGGAGAAAAAGCTGAAAGCAATGAACATGGGTACTCAACATGTAGCTCAAGTTCAACAGGCATAGAAGGTTGCTTGTGAAATTTGTAATGGACCGCATCTTACTGTAAAATTTCTTGCAACTCCACAATAAATTGAGGCAATAAAATTCTCGAGGAAAAGTAACCCATCTTCTAACACCTATAGTCCTGGGTGGAAGAATCATTCTAACTTCTCCTGGAAAGATAAAAAACAATAAGCACCTCAAAAGGAATATTGGGAGGTGGCTATTGAAAAGATGGTTGCCCACACCTCACAATTTCAAGAAGAGACAAGGAGTAATTATAGGTATACTACAACTGCAATAAAATTTTTGGAGGTTCTAATTGGACAGATTGCATAATTGGTAGTTCTGCAAGCACAAGAGAATCAGAAAAATCATGAGAATGTTAATGTCTTCACAACAAGGAAGCAGAAAGCTTCTTAAGAAAAGAAAGATGAGGTAAAATTTTATGATAGTATCTAGAAGTAGAGCTAGAAGTGGGAGAGAACACTAATCACTTACTAAAGAAAAAACTGGATGAAGTGGTATCACCTGCGAAGCCATTTGAAGAGAAGACTAAACCAGTGATCAAGTTACTGTATCCAACTCGAGGACAAATCGTGGCAGAAAAAGCACATAATTCAAAGTTTCAGAGGATATGCTACAAAAAGCCTGACGCGAGTAGTTGTGTCACCTGACACAGGTCGTGTCAGGAGGAAGACTTGAACAACATGGAAAACAAGGGATGACACAGGAGACCGCGTTGCCTCACACAGGCCGTGTCAGCATGCTTAGAGAAGAAAAAATACCTGATGGCCAACACGGGCGACCGTGTCGCCTGACATGGGCCGTGTTGGCCAATGATGCTGATTTTAAGTTTTTTTTATGATTTTTCATGATTTGGGAACCATATGGGCAGTTTGGGTATTTCTGACCAAGAAAAATGGACTTTGCACTATTTAGATGAGTTTGGAAGAATAATTAGGGACCTTTTTTTTGCAGAGAACTAAGTCAGTGAGGATGTGAGATTCTTGAAGAAATGAGATCTTTCATGAGCGGAGGCGATTGAATACCAAAGTTACTTTATCGTATGTAATGTCTAATTCTTATATTTTTGTAATTCCCGTTAACAATATGAATGGCTAAACCCCTCAATGCTAGGGGGTGTCCCTGATTTGAATTTGTAATGATTATGAATTCCTAAATTTCTTTAATAAAGTATTCTTTATTCAATTTAATTGTACAACGTTTTTTATGCTTTCTTAATAAGAAAATTTAGGATTGATTTAGGGTTACCAACCAGGTTGACTGCGATTGTTAAGGTTGTTGTACAATTAGACTATAGTTGATATAACATAGGACTAGGGATACCTTATTGTCATCGAATTTAAATCTTGATAAAATAAAGACTTGACTCCATCAGATATCTCTGAGGAGTTAGGATCTAGGATGGATGGTTAAAGGTTTTCTCACTAAGGACTTAAGGGAAAATACTATAAAGGGATCGTAGTTGAAGGTTATGAACTTGTTGAATAAATCAGGATTCAAGGTCTTTATAAGGAAAATTACACACCACACCCTAGCATATCCATCATATATGTAGAAAATAATTTTTATATTTCTTTTTGTAATTCAGTGGCCGTTTCTAAAATCAAAACCCCACGTTAAGTTTCTGTTTAATGGAACTACGAATTAAACTTAATAATTCAAAGCAGTCCTTGAGATCGACATTCGGTGAATCTCACTAATATTACATGAGGCAAAAATAGTACACTTGCTATTTTTCCTATTGAGTTTATTGCGCTGTTACTAGGGATTGCCAAGTGATTTACTATAATTTGAGTTCAATTCGAATTTTCTTGCTCTGCAACTAAAATTCCTTTCCTTTAATTTTAATTTTTTTGTTACTACTAATTTTCCCGACCTTTGCATGCGAAGAAAACCTTCAGCTGAATTTCCTTTTGATATACAAGATCAGGTTTGGAATCAGAACCCGACACCATGGGTGAAAACCAACCACCACTAGAGAGACTTCTTGGGGATTACAGAGGAGAGAATGTTGCAGCAGGTCGGTTGACTATTGTGAATCAACCGGTCAATGTTACAAATTCCCAACTGCATTCTTCAAACATTTACAAGCTTGAGAACATATCTTTCACCGGAAATATCAGTGAAGATGCCAATAATTATTTGTAGATATTCCTCACCACGAGTACTACTTTGAAGATTGAGGGGCACTTTGAAAAATCCAAGAAATTAAGGATGTTCCCGTACATGTTATCTGAAGATGATGATGGGTGGTTTGACTCATTACCTACTGGAAGTATCACCACTTGGGAACATATGGAGAAGACTTTTCTTAATGAATACTTTTCTGCTTCTGTTTACATTCACAAAAGATACGATCTTGTGAATTTTAGACATAAAGAAGGAGATTCGCTAGGTTATGCTTATAAGAGGTTCAAGAAGTTACTAATAACATGTCCCACTCACAACATGGGTCAAACTGAGCAGATGTAAATTTTTGTAAATGGCCTCAGAATAAAGATAAAGCAGCTTATGGATACACCTGTCGGTGGTTCATCTAACTTTACAACAGCCACTAGTGTGAAGAATATTATTGAATCCATTGCCGCAAATGAGCATATGGAACTATATGAAAAATTTGTAAGAAAACCATAGGAAGTGATTGATTTGAAGTTGGAAGTGAATGAACAACTAAAAATTAAAGAGGCTATTTCTACAAAAGTGGAGAAAAAGCTGAAAGCAATGAACATGGATACTCAACATGTAGCTCAAGTTCAACAGGCATAGAAGGTTGCTTGTGAAATTTGTAATGGACGGCATCTTACTGTAAAATTTCTTGCAACTCCACAATAAATTGAGGCGATAAAATTCTTGAGGAAAAATAACCCATCTTCTAACACCTATAGTCCTGGGTGGAAGAACCATTCTAACTTCTCCTGGAAAGATCAACAACAATAAGCACCTCAAAAGGAATATTGGGAGGTGGCTATTGAAAAGATGGTTGCCCACACCTCACAATTTCAAGAAGAGACAAGGAGTAATTATAGGAATACTACAACTGCAATAAAATTTTTAGAGGTTCTAATGGGACAGATTGCACAATTGGTAGTTCTGCAAGCACAAGAGAATCAGAAAAATCATGAGAATGTTAATGTTGTCACAAAAGGAAGCAGAAAGATTCTTAAGAAAAGAAAGATGAGGTAAAATTTTATGATAGTATCTAGAAGTAGAGCTAGAAGTGGGAAAGAACACTAATCACCTACTAAAGAAAAAAATGGACGAATTGGTATCACCTGCGAAGCCAGTTGAAGAGAAGACTAAACCAGTGATCAAGTTACTGTATCCAACTCGAGGAAAAATCGGGGCAGAAAAAGCACATAATTCAAAGTTTCAGAGGATATGCTACAAAAACCATAATGCGGGTAGTCGTGTCACCTGACACAGGTCATGTCAGGAGGAAGACTTGAACAACATGGAAAACAAGGGATAACACAGGAGACCGTGTTGCCTGACACAGGCCGTGTCAGCATGCTTAGAGAAGAAAAAAAATACCTGATGGCCAACACGGGCGACCGTGTCGCCTGACATGGGCCGTGTTGGCCAATGATGCTGATTTTAAGTTTTTTTATGATTTTTCATGATTTGGGAACCATATGGGCATTTTGGGTATTTCTGACTAAGAAAAATGGATTTTGCACTATTTAGATGAGTTTGGAAGAAGAATTAGGGACCTTTTTTTTGCAGAGAACTAAGTCAGTGAGGATGTGAGATTCTTGAAGAAACGAGATCTTTCATGAGCGGAGGCGATTGAATACCAAAGTTACTTCATCGTATGTAATGTCTAATTCTTATATTTTTGTAATTCCCGTTAACAATATGAATGGCTAAACCCCTCAATGCTAGGGGGTGTCCCTGATTTGAATTTGTAATGATTATGAATTCCTAAATTTCTTTAATAAAGTATTCTTTATTCAATTTAATTGTACAATGTTTTTTATGCTTTCTTGATAAGAAAATTTAGGATTGATTTAGGGTTACCAACCAGGTTGACTGCGATTGTTAAGGTTTTTGTACAATTAGACTATAGTTGATATAACATAGGACTAGGGATACCTTATTGTCACCGAATTTAAACCTTGATAAAATAAAGACTTGACTCCATCAGATATCTCTGACGAGTTAGGATCTAGGATGGATGGTTAAAGGTTTTCTCACTAAGGACTTAAGGGAAAATACTATAAAGGGATGGTAGTTGAAGGTTATGAACTTGTTGAATAAATCAGGATTCAAGGTCTTTATAAGGGAAATTGCACACCACACCCTAGCATATCCATCATATATGTAGAAAATCATTTTTATATTTCTTTTTGTAATTCAGTGGCCGTTTCTAAAATCAAAACCCCAAGTTAAGTTTCTGTTTAATGGAACTACGAATTTAACTTAATAATTGCAAGCAGTCCTTGAGATCGACATTCGGTGAATCTCACTAATATTACATGAGGAAAAAATAGTACACTTGCTATTTTTCCTATTGAGTTTTTTGCGCTGTTACTAGAGAATGCCTAGTTATTTACTGTAATTTGAGTTCAATTCGAATTTTCTTGCTCTGCAACTAAAATTCCTTTCCTTTAATTTTAATGTTTTTGTTATTACTAATTTTCCCGACCTTTGCATGCGAAGAAAACCTTCTGCTGAAATTCCTTTTGATATACAAGATCAGGTTTGGAATCAGAACCCGGCACCATGGGTGAAAACCAACCACCACTAAAGAGACTTCTTGGGAATTACAGAGGAGAAAATGTTGCAGCATGTCGGTTGACTATTGTGAATCAACCGGTCAATGTTACAAATTCCCAACTGCATTCTTCAACCATTTACAAGCTTGAGAACATATCTTTCACCGGAAATATCAATGAAGATGCCAATAAGTATTTGTAGATATTCCTCACCACGAGTACTACTTTTAAGATTGAGGGGCACTCTGAAAAATCCAAGAAATTAAGGATGTTCCCGTACATGTTATCTGAAGATGACGATGAGTGGTTTTACTCATTGCCTACTAGAAGTATCACCACTTGGGAACATATGGAGAAGACATTTCTTAATGAATACTTTTCTGCTTCTGTTTACATTCACAAAAGATACGATCTTGTGAATTTTAGACATAAGGAAGGAGATTCGCTAGGTTATGCTTATAAGAGGTTCAAGAAGTTACTAATAACATGTCCCACTCACAACATGGGTCAAACTGAGCAGATGCAAATTTTTGTAAATGGCCTCAGAATAAAGATAAAGCAGCTTATTGATACACCTGTCGGTGGTTCATCTAACTTTACAACAGCCACTAGTGTGAATAATATTATTGAAGCCATTGCCGCAAATGAGCATATGGAACTATATGAAAAAGTTGTAAGAAAACCATAGGAAGTGATTGATTTGAATTTGGAAGTGAATGAATAACTAAAAATTAAAGAGGCTATTTCTGCAAAAGTGGAGAAAAAGCTGAAAGCAATGAACATGGGTACTCAACATGTAGCTCAAGTTCAACAGGCATAGAAGGTTGCTTGTGAAATTTGTAATGGACCGCATCTTACTGTAAAATTTCTTGCAACTCCACAATAAATTGAGGCAATAAAATTCTCGAGGAAAAGTAACCCATCTTCTAACACCTATAGTCCTGGGTGGAAGAATCATTCTAACTTCTCCTGGAAAGATAAAAAACAATAAGCACCTCAAAAGGAATATTGGGAGGTGGCTATTGAAAAGATGGTTGCCCACACCTCACAATTTCAAGAAGAGACAAGGAGTAATTATAGGTATACTACAACTGCAATAAAATTTTTGGAGGTTCTAATTGGACATATTGCATAATTGGTAGTTCTGCAAGCACAAGAGAATCAGAAAAATCATGAGAATGTTAATGTCTTCACAACAAGGAAGCAGAAAGCTTCTTAAGAAAAGAAAGATGAGGTAAAATTTTATGATAGTATCTAGAAGTAGAGCTAGAAGTGGGAGAGAACACTAATCACTTACTAAAGAAAAAACTGGACGAAGTGGTATCACCTGCGAAGCCATTTGAAGAGAAGACTAAACCAGTGATCAAGTTACTGTATCCAACTCGAGGACAAATCGTGGCAGAAAAAGCACATAATTCAAAGTTTCAGAGGATATGCTACAAAAACCCTGACGCGGGTAGTTGTGTCACCTGACACAGGTCGTGTCAGGAGGAAGACTTGAACAACATGGAAAACAAGGGATGACACAGGAGACCGCGTTGCCTCACACAGGCCGTGTCAGCATGCTTAGAGAAGAAAAAATACCTGATGGCCAACACGGGCGACCGTGTCGCCTGACATGGGCCGTGTTGGCCAATGATGCTGATTTTAAGTTTTTTTAATGATTTTTCATGATTTGGGAACCATATGGGCTGTTTGGGTATTTCTGACCAAGAAAAATGGACTTTGCACTATTTAGATGAGTTTGGAAGAATTATTAGGGACCTTTTTTTTGCAGAGAACTAAGTCAGTGAGGATGTGAGATTCTTGAAGAAATGAGATCTTTCATGAGCGGAGGCGATTGAATACCAAAGTTACTTTATCGTATGTAATGTCTAATTCTTATATTTTTGTAATTCCCGTTAACAATATGAATGGCTAAACCCCTCAATGCTAGGGGGTGTCCCTGATTTGAATTTGTAATGATTATGAATTCCTAAATTTCTTTAATAAAGTATTCTTTATTCAATTTAATTGTACAACGTTTTTTATGCTTTCTTAATAAGAAAATTTAGGATTGATTTAGGGTTACCAACCAGGTTGACTGCGATTGTTAAGGTTGTTGTACAATTAGACTATAGTTGATATAACATAGGACTAGGGATACCTTATTGTCATCGAATTTAAATCTTGATAAAATAAAGACTTGACTCCATCAGATATCTCTGAGGAGTTAGGATCTAGGATGGATGGTTAAAGGTTTTCTCACTAAGGACTTAAGGGAAAATACTATAAAGGGATCGTAGTTGAAGGTTATGAACTTGTTGAATAAATCAGGATTCAAGGTCTTTATAAGGAAAATTACACACCACACCCTAGCATATCCATCATATATGTAGAAAATAATTTTTATATTTCTTTTTGTAATTCAGTGGCCGTTTCTAAAATCAAAACCCCACGTTAAGTTTCTGTTTAATGGAACTACGAATTAAACTTAATAATTCAAAGCAGTCCTTGAGATCGACATTCGGTGAATCTCACTAATATTACATGAGGCAAAAATAGTACACTTGCTATTTTTCCTATTGAGTTTATTGCGCTATTACTAGGGATTGCCAAGTGATTTACTATAATTTGAGTTCAATTCGAATTTTCTTGCTCTGCAACTAAAATTCCTTTCCTTTAATTTTAATTTTTTTGTTACTACTAATTTTCCCGACCTTTGCATGCGAAGAAAACCTTCAGCTGAATTTCCTTTTGATATACAAGATCAGGTTTGGAATCAGAACCCGACACCATGGGTGAAAACCAACCACCACTAGAGAGACTTCTTGGGGATTACAGAGGAGAGAATGTTGCAGCAGGTCGATTGACTATTGTGAATCAACCGGTCAATGTTACAAATTCCCAACTGCATTCTTCAAACATTTACAAGCTTGAGAACATATCTTTCACCGGAAATATCAGTGAAGATGCCAATAATTATTTGTAGATATTCCTCACCACGAGTACTACTTTGAAGATTGAGGGGCACTTTGAAAAATCCAAGAAATTAAGGATGTTCCCGTACATGTTATCTGAAGATGATGATGGGTGGTTTGACTCATTACCTACTGGAAGTATCACCACTTGGGAACATATGGAGAAGGCTTTTCTTAATGAATACTTTTCTGCTTCTGTTTACATTCACAAAATATACGATCTTGTGAATTTTAGACATAAGGAAGGAGAGTCGCTAGGTTATGCTTATAAGAGGTTCAAGAAGTTACTAATAACATGTCCCACTCACAACATGGGTCAAACTGAGCAGATGTAAATTTTTGTAAATGGCCTCAGAATAAAGATAAAGCAGCTTATGGATACACCTGTCGGTGGTTCATCTAACTTTACAACAGCCACTAGTGTGAAGAATATTATTGAATCCATTGCCACAAATGAGCATATGGAACTATATGAAAAATTTGTAAGAAAACCATAGGAAGTGATTGATTTGAAGTTGGAAGTGAATGAACAACTAAAAATTAAAGAGGCTATTTCTACAAAAGTGGAGAAAAAGCTGAAAGCAATGAACATGGGTACTCAACATGTAGCTCAAGTTCAACAGGCATAGAAGGTTGCTTATGAAATTTGTAATGGACGGCATCTTACTGTAAAATTTCTTGCAACTCCATAATAAATTGAGGCGATAAACTTCTCGAGGAAAAATAACCCATCTTCTAACACCTATAGTCCTGGGTGGAAGAATCATTCTAACTTCTCCTGGAAAGATCAACAACAATAAGCACCTCAAAAGGAATATTGGGAGGTGGCTATTGAAAAGATGGTTGCCCATACCTCACAATTTCAAGAAGAGACAAGGAGTAATTATAGGAATACTACAACTGCAATAAAATTTTTAGAGGTTCTAATGGGACAGATTGCACAATTGGTAGTTTTGCAAGCACAAGAGAATCAGAAAAATCATGAGAATGTTAATGTTGTCACAAAAGGAAGCAGAAAGATTCTTAAGAAAAGAAAGATGAGGTAAAATTTTATGATAGTATCTAGAAGTAGAGCTAGAAGTGGGAAAGAACACTAATCACCTACTAAAGAAAAAACTGGACAAATTGGTATCACCTGCGAAGCCAGTTGAAGAGAAGACTAAACCAGTGATCAAGTTACTGTATCCAACTCGAGGAAAAATTGGGGCAGAAAAAGCACATAATTCAAAGTTTCAGAGGATATGCTACAAAAACCCTAACGCGGGTAGTCGTGTCACCTGACACAGGTCATGTCAGGAGGAAGACTTGAACAACATGGAAAACAAGGGATAACACAGGAGACCGTGTTGCCTGACACAGGCCGTGTCAGCATGCTTAGAGAAGAAAAAAATACCTGATGGCCAACACGGGCGACCGTGTCGCCTGACACGGGCCGTGTTGGCCAATGATGCTGATTTTAAGTTTTTTTATGATTTTTCATGATTTGGGAACCATATGGGCATTTTGGGTATTTCTGACCAAGAAAAATGGATTTTGCACTATTTAGATGAGTTTGGAAGAAGAATTAGGGACCTTTTTTTTGCAGAGAACTAAGTCAGTGAGGATGTGAGATTCTTGAAGAAACGAGATCTTTTATGAGCGGAGGCGATTGAATACCAAAGTTACTTCATCGTATGTAATGTCTAATTCTTATATTTTTGTAATTCCCGTTAACAATATGAATGGCTAAACCCCTCAATGCTAGGGGGTGTCCCTGATTTGAATTTGTAATGATTATGAATTCCTAAATTTCTTTAATAAAGTATTCTTTATTCAATTTAATTGTACAATGTTTTTTATGCTTTCTTGATAAGAAAATTTAGGATTGATTTAGGGTTACCAACCAGGTTGACTGCGATTGTTAAGGTTTTTGTATAATTAGACTATAGTTGATATAACATAGGACTAGGGATACCTTATTGTCACCGAATTTAAACCTTGATAAAATAAAGACTTGACTCCATCAGATATCTCTGACGAGTTAGGATCTAGGATGGATGGTTAAAGGTTTTCTCACTAAGGACTTAAGGGAAAATACTATAAAGGGATGGTAGTTGAAGGTTATGAACTTGTTGAATAAATCAGGATTCAAGGTCTTTATAAGGGAAATTGCAAACCACACCCTAGCATATCCATCATATATGTAGAAAATCATTTTTATATTTCTTTTTGTAATTCAGTGGCCGTTTCTAAAATCAAAACCCCAAGTTAAGTTTATGTTTAATGGAACTACGAATTTAACTTAATAATTGCAAGCAGTCCTTGAGATCGACATTCGGTGAATCTCACTAATATTACATGAGGCAAAAATAGTACACTTGCTATTTTTCCTATTGAGTTTTTTGCGCTGTTACTAGGGAATGCCTAGTTATTTACTGTAATTTGAGTTCAATTCGAATTTTCTTGCTCTGCAACTAAAATTCCTTTCCTTTAATTTTAATGTTTTTGTTATTACTAATTTTCCCGACCTTTGCATGCGAAGAAAACCTTCTGCTGAATTTCCTTTTGATATACAAGATCACGTTTGGAATCAGAACCCGGCACCATGGGTGAAAACCAACCACCACTAAAGAGACTTCTTGGGAATTACAGAGGAGAAAATGCTGCAGCATGTCGGTTGACTATTGTGAATCAACCGGTCAATGTTACAAATTCCCAACTGCATTCTTCAACCATTTACAAGCTTGAGAACATATCTTTCACCGGAAATATCAATGAAGATGCCAATAAGTATTTGTAGATATTCCTCACCACGAGTACTACTTTGAAGATTTAGGGGCACTCTGAAAAATCCAAGAAATTAAGGATGTTCCCGTACATGTTATCTGAAGATGATGATGAGTGGTTTTACTCATTGCCTACTAGAAGTATCACCACTTGGGAACATATGGAGAAGACGTTTCTTAATGAATACTTTTCTGCTTCTGTTTACATTCACAAAAGATACGATCTTGTGAATTTTAGACATAAGGAAGGAGATTCGCTAGGTTATGCTTATAAGAGGTTCAAGAAGTTACTAATAACATGTCCCACTCACAACATGGGTCAAACTGAGCAGATGCAAATTTTTGTAAATGGCCTCAGAATAAAGATAAAGCAGCTTATTGATACACCTGTCGGTGGTTCATCTAACTTTACAACAGCCACTAGTGTGAATAATATTATTGAAGCCACTGCCGCAAATGAGCATATGGAACTATATGAAAAAGTTGTAAGAAAACCATAGGAAGTGATTGATTTGAATTTGGAAGTGAATGAATAACTAAAAATTAAAGAGGCTATTTATGCAAAAGTGGAGAAAAAGCTGAAAGCAATGAACATGGGTACTCAACATGTAGCTCAAGTTCAACAGGCATAGAAGGTTGCTTGTGAAATTTGTAATGGACCGCATCTTACTGTAAAATTTCTTGCAACTCCACAATAAATTGAGGCGATAAAATTCTCGAGGAAAAGTAACCCATCTTCTAACACCTATAGTCCTGGGTGGAAGAATCATTCTAACTTCTCCAGGAAAGATCAACAACAATAAGCACCTCAAAAGGAATATTGGGAGGTGGCTATTGAAAAGATGGTTGCCCACACCTCACAATTTCAAGAAGAGACAAGGAGTAATTATAGGAATACTACAACTGCAATAAAAATTTTGGAGGTTCTAATGGGACAGATTGCATAATTGGTAGTTCTGCAAGCACAAGAGAATCAGAAAAATCATGAGAATGTTAATGTCTTCACAACAAGGAAGCAGAAAGCTTCTTAAGAAAAGAAAGATGAGGTAAAATTTTATGATAGTATCTAGAAGTAGAGCTAGAAGTGGGAGAGAACACTAATCACTTACTAAAGAAAAAACTGGACGAAGTGGTATCACCTGCGAAGCCATTTGAAGAGAAGACTAAACCAGTGATCAAGTTACTGTATCCAACTCGAGGACAAATCGGGGCAGAAAAAGCACATAATTCAAAGTTTCAGAGGATATGCTACAAAAACCTTGACGCGGGTAGTTGTGTCACCTGACACAGGTCGTGTCAGGAGGAAGACTTGAACAACATGGAAAACAAGGGATGACACAGGAGACCGCGTTGCCTGACACAGGTCGTGTCAGCATGCTTAGAGAAGAAAAAATACTTGATGGCCAACACGGGCGACCGTGTCGCCTGACACGGGCCGTGTTGGCCAATGATGTTAATTTTAAGTTTTTTTATGATTTTTCATGATTTGGGAACCATATGGGCATTTTGGTTATTTCTGACCAAGAAAAATGGATTTTGCACTATTTAGATGAGTTTGGAAGAAGAATTAGGGACCTTTTTTTTGCAGAGAACTAAGTCGGTGAGGATGTGAGATTCTAGAAGAAACGAGATCTTTCATGAGCGAGGCGATTGAATACCAAAGTTACTTCATCGTATGTAATGTCTAATTCTTATATTTTTGTAATTCTCGTTAACAATATGAATGTCTAAACCCCTCAATACTACGGCGTGTCCCTGATTTGAATTAGTAATGATTATGAATTCCTAAATTTCTTTAATAAAGTATTCTTTATTCAATTTAATTGTACACTGTTTTTAATGCTTTCTTTATAAGAAAATTTAGGATTGATTTAGGGTTACCAACCAGGTGGACTGTGATTGTTAAGGTTTTTGTACTATTAGGCTATAGTAGATATAACCTAGGACTAGGGATACCTTATTGTCACCGAATTTAAACCTTGATAAAATAAAGACTTGACTCCATCAGATATCTCTGAGAAGTTAGGATATAGGATGGATGGTTAAAGGTTTTCTCACTAAGGACTTAAGCGAAAATACTATAAAGGGATGGTAGTTGAAGGTTATGAACTTGTTGAAGAAATCAGGATTCAAGGTATTTATAGGGAAAATTACACACCACACCTTAGCATATCCATCATATATGTAAAAATATATTTTTACATATCTTTTTGTAATTCAGTGGTCGTTTCTAAAATCAAAACCCCAAGTTAAGTTTCTGTTTAATTGAACTACGAATTTAACTTAATTATTGCAAGCAGTCCTTGAGATCGACATTCGGGGAATCTAACTAATATTACATGAGGAAAAAATAGTACACTTGCTATTTTTCCTATTGTGTTTTTTGCGCTGTTACTAGGGACTGCCTACTTATTTAGTGTAATTTGAGTTCAATTAGAATTTTCTTGCTCTGCAACTAAAATTCCTTTCCTTTAATTTTAATGTTTTTGTTATTACTGATTTTCCCGACCTTTGCATGCGAAGAAAACCTTCAGTTGAATTTCCTTTTCATATGCAAGCTCAGGTTTGGAATCAGAACCCAACACCATGGGTGAGAACCCACCACCACTAGAGAGACTTCTTGGGGATTACAGAGGAGAAATGTTGCAGCAGGTCGGTCGACTATTGTGAATCAACTGGTCAATGTTACAAATTCTCAACTGCATTCTTCCACCATTTGCATGCTTGAGAACATATCTTTCACCGAAAATATCAATGAAGATGCCAATAAGCATTTGTAGAGATTCCTCACCATGGGTACTACTTTGAAGATTGAGGGGCACTATGAAAAAGCCAAGAAATTAAGGATGTTCTCGTCCATGCTATCTGAAGATGCTGATGAGTGGTTTTACATATTGCCTACTGGAAGTATCACCACTTGGGAACAGATGGAGAAGACTTTTCTTGATGAATACTTTTCTGCTTCTGTTTACATTCGCAAAAGATACGGTCTTGTGAATTTTAGACATAAGGAAGGAGAGTCTCTAGGTTATGCTTATAAGAGGTTCAAGAAGTTATTAATAACATGTCCTACTCACAACATGGGTCAAACTGAGAAGATGCAAATTTTTGTAAATGGCATCAGAATAAAGATAAAGCAGCTTATTGATACAGTTGTCGGTGGCTCATCTAACTTTACAACAGCCACTAGTGTGAAGAATATTATTGAAGCCGTAGCCGCAAATGAACAATTGGAGATATATGAAAAAGTTGTAAGAAAACCTTAGGAAGTGATTGATTTGAAGTTGGAAGTGAAAGAACAATTGAAAATTAAAGAGGCTATTTCTGCAAAAGTGGAGAAAAAGCTGAAAGCAATGAACATGGGTACTCAACATGTAGCTCAAGTTCAACAGACATAGAAGGTTGCTTGTGAAATTTGTAGTGGACCTCATGTTACTGTGGAATTTCTTGCAACTCCATAAAAATTGAGGCGATAAAATTCTCGAGGAAAAATAACCCATCTTCTAACACCTATAGTCCTGGGTGGAAGAATCATTGTAACTTCTCCTGGAAAGATCAACAATAATAAGCACCTCAAAAGGAATATTGGGAGGTGGCTATTGAAAAGATGGTTTCCCACACCTCACAAATTCAAGAAGAGACAAGGAGTAATTATAGGAATACCACAACTGCAATAAATTTTTTGGAAGTTCTAATGGGACAGATTGCACAATTGGTAGTTCTGCAAGCACAAGAGAATCAGAAAAATCATGAGAATGTTAATGTTGTCACAACAAGGAAGCAGAAATCTGCTTAAGAAAAGAAAGATGAGGTAAAATTTTATGATAGTATCTAGAAGTAGAGCTGGAAGTGGGAGAGAACACTAATCACCTATTAAAAAAAAACTGGACGAAGTGGTATCACCTACGAAGCAAGTTGAAGAGAAGACTAAACCAGTGATCAAGTTATTGTATCCAACTCGAGGACAAATCAGGGCAGAAAAAGCACATAATTCAAAGTTTCAGAGGATATGCTACAAAAACCCTGACGCAGGTAGTCGTATCACCTCATACGGGTCGTGTCAGGAGGAAGACTTGAACAACATGGGAAACAGGGGATGACACAGGAAACCGTGTCTCCTGACACGGGCCGTGTCAGCATGCTTAGAGAATAAAAAATACTTGATGGCCAACACGGGCGACCGTGTCGCCTGACACGGGCCGTGTTGGCCAATGATGCTGATTTTAAGTTTTTTTATGATCTTTTATGATTTGGGAACCATATGGGCATTTTGGGTATTTCTGTCCAAGAAAATTGGATTTTGCACTACTTAGATGAGTTAGGAAGAAGAATTAGGGACCTTTTTTTTGCAGAGAACTAAGTCAGTGAGGATGTGAGATTCTAGAAGAAACGAGATATTTCATGAGCGGAGGCGATTGAATACCAAAGTTACTTCATCGTATGTAATGTCTAATTCTTATATTTTTGTAATTCTCGTTAACAATATGAATGGATAAACCCCTCAATGCTAGGGGGTGTCCTTTATTTGAACTTGTAATGATTATGAATTCCTAAATTTCTTTAATAAAGTATTCTTTATTCAATTTAATTGCACAATGTTTTTTATGCTTTCTTGATAAGAAAATTTAGGATTGATTAAGGGTTACCAACCAGGTGGACTGCGATTGTTAATGTTTTTGTACTGTTAGACTATAGTTGATATAAACTAGGACTATGGATACCTTATTGTCACCGAATTTAAACCTTGATAAAATGAAGACTTGACTCCATCAGATATCTCTGAGGAGTAAGATTCTAGGATGGATGGTTAAAGGTTTTCTTACTAAGGACTTAAGGGAAAATACTATAAAGGGGTGGTAGTTGAAGGTTATGAACTTGTTGAAGAAATCAGGATTCAAGGTCTTTATAGGGAAAATTACACACCACACCCTAGCATATCCATCATATATGTAAAAAATCCTTTTTATATTTCTTTTTGTAATTCAGTGGCCGTTTCTAAAATCAAAACCCCAAGTTAAGTTTCTGTTTAATTGAACTACGAATTTAACTTAATAATTGCAAGCAGTCCTTGAGATCAACATTCGGGGAATCTCACTATTATTACATGAGGCAAAAATATTACACTTGCTATTTTTCCTATTGAGTTTTTTTCGCTGTTACTAGGGGCTGCCTAGTTATTTAGTGTAATTTGAGTTTAATTAGAATTTTCTTGCTCTGCAACTAAAATTCCTTTCCTTTAATTTTAATGTTTTTGTTATTACTAATTTTCCTGACCTTTGCATGCGAAGAAAACCTTCAGCTGAATTTCCTTTTGATATACAAGCTCAGGTTTGGAATCAGAACCCGACACCATGGGTGAAAACGCACCATCACTAGAGAGACTTCTTGGGGATTACAGAGGAAAAAATGTTGCAGCAAATCGGTTGACTATTGTGAATCAACCGGTCAATGTTACAAATTCTCAACTGCGTTCTTAAACCATTTGCATGCTTGAGAACATATCTTTCACCTGAAATATCAATGAAGATGCCAATAACCATTTTTAGAGATTCCTCACCATGGGTACTACTTTGAAGATTGAGGGGCACTCTGAAAAAGCCAAGAAATTAACGATGTTCTCGTACATGCTATCTGAAGATGCTGATGAGTGGTTTTACTTATTGCCTACTGGAAGTATCACCACTTGGGAACAAATGGAGAAGACTTTTCTTAATGAATACTTTCCTGCTTATGTTTACATTCGCAAAAGATACGATCTTGTGAATTTTAGACATAAGGAAGGAGAGTCGCTAGGTTATGCTTATAAGAGGTTCAAGAAGTTATTAATAACATGTACCACTGATCAGTGCATACTGATGCACATTTTCTTATGTTTTTACTTAGGCATTTCCATGGTTTGTTTTGTTTATTTTTCTATATGATGTTTTTATAATTTAGTTTATTTTTACCTTTAATTGATTTTCGTATTTTATATTCAACATTAGCAGCTTTCAATAAAAAATCACAATTGGAGCTTCGGAAATCAGATTGACGCGTTCTAATATTCGTCGGAAAGTTAAGAGAAATATCTACAACTTTCATGTTGGAGTCAAAAGCTGATTAGGCCTGCATTAGTTCCAGTAATTCGTTGAAGTTTCAGACGTTAGAAAATTATTTGTTTCGGGTCGTTTTATGGGCCTGGTTTATGTTTCTGACCCAATTTGGCTTAGTAGTGAAAAACCCTATTTTGTTTATAAGGTTTTCAGCCATGCTATAGTAGGGAACCTCTTTATTTTTCACGATAGAATTTTTTATTTGTACGAATCTTATGAAGAGCTAAATTTCCTGAGTTGATCTGCTACATTCATGTTCCTATACTTGAGGTTAATATAATTTTGCAATTTAATTCCTATTCCTTTCAACTCTATTATATGTTCATTGTTTGTTTAATCTGATTGTCATAAAATAGTTTTGTTTGATTCGATTCATTTATGTTCCCTAATTTTCATTGCATGTTATCGTTTGCTTAATTCGTTAATTCGCATATTTTTAACCGTTTGCTTAATTCGGTAAATAGGAAACATAATTCTTATAATATCATTCTCGCTTGTTGAATGTTATTGTGATCGAACATGAATAGTACCCGCTTAGGGAAGCGATGTTATGATAATCAATGATAGGTAGGAACTGAATTAACAGATTAGCTTATTTTGATAATCACTTATTTCGTGTTATAAATCGATCCTAAAACCAACCCCTATTCGATTTCTATTAGTTAATAATAAAATCAAGAATCCTTGTGATACAACTCGAGCCATTGTCACTATACTGTATTTTAAAATAACTCGTTTTTGATCCGTGTGCGACAGCGGATCAACCACTCATAACATGGGTCAAATTGAGCAGATGCAAATGTTTGTAAATGGCCTCAGAATAAAGATAAAGAAGCTTATTGATACAGCTGTCGATGGCTCATCTAACTTTACAACAGCCACTAGAGTGAAGAAGATTATTGAAGCCATTGCCGCAAATTAGCATTTTGAGCTATATGACATAGTTGTAAGAAAACCATAGGAAGTGACTGATTTGAAGTTGGAAGTGAATGAACAACTACAAATTGAAGTGGCTATTTCTGTAAAAGTGGGGAAAAAGCTGAAAGCAATGAACATGGGTACTCAACATGTAGCTCAAGTTCAACAGGTTTAGAATGTTGCTTGTGAAATTTGTAGTGGACCGCATCTTACTGTGAAATTTCTTGCAACTCCACAAAAAATCGAGGCGATAAAATTCTCGAGGAAAAATAACCCATATTTTAACACCTATAATCCTGGGTGGAAGAATCATTCTAACTTCTCCCGGAAAGATCAACAACAATAAGAACCTCAAAAGGCATAGTGGGAGGTGGCTATTGAAAATATGGTTGCCCATACCTCACAATTCTAAGAAGAGACAAGGAGTAATTACAGGAATATCACAATTGCAATAAAAATTTTGGAAGCTCAAATGGGACGGATTGCACAATTGGTAGTGCTGCAAGCACAAGAGAATCAGAAAAATCATGAGAATGTTAATATTGTCACAACAAGGAAGGAAAAAGCTACTGAAGAAAAGAAAGATGGGGTAAAATTGTATGATAGTGTTATAGAAGTAGAGTTAGAAGTGAGAGAGAACACTAATCACCTACTAAAGAAAAAACATGAAGCAGTGGTATCACCTGCGAAGCCAGTTGAATAGAAGACTAAACCAGTGACCAAGTTACTGTATCCATCTCGAGTGGCAAAAAAGGAAACAAAAGAGAAAGAGTTTGATAAATTTGTCCAGTTGTTCAAAAAGCTAGAGATCAACATACCATTCTTTGAACCACTAGAGAAAATGCCTTTGTATCAAAAGTTCATGAAGGAGGTATTATCAAAGAAGCGATCAACAGGAGAAGGATCGGTACCGTGTGACAAGGAACTGTGTGCAATTGCGCCTGAGAGAAAAATACCTGTCAAGCAGAAGGATTTGGGGTCAGTTGTAATACCATTCACCATAAAAGGCAGAACTTTCAAGAGGGTTCTAAATGATTTTCGTTCTAGTGTGAATTTGATTCCATTGTCTATTTTTAAAAGGATGGGTATTGAGAGGATAAGCGAGAGTGGGATAAAATTGAAATTTGTTGATCACAACATCAAGCAATCATATGGGATAGTTTAAGATGTATTAGTAGAAATTTACAATTTTGTTTTCCCAGTTGATTTTCATATCAATGACATTCCTGAAGATGAAGAGACTCCTGTCGTTCTTGGTCGACCATTTATGCTGACTAGTTGATGCAATTTTGATATTGAGACAGGTAATCTGACACTGAAATCATTTGATGTGGAAATAAATTTGTAGGTTTTGGAGATAAAAAGTAGGGTGCAGGTGAAAAGAATCAAGCTTCAGCTGGTATGATCAAATTAGCAGGAGATATCAAAAGTTTAAAATCACCCCAGAAAAAGCCTCCAGCATAAGCTCTCCGGTGGCATCAACAAAAACTTCCAAGTTCAGTCCATAAGTCAAGAAAAGAAAGAAAAGGAAACTCAAAGGTGAGAAGACGTAAGTTGGAAGGGACTAGAAGTACAAAGTGGTCAATGCTTTTGATCTTAATGAGTTCTGGGTTACGGAATAGACAAGCAACAAGGTGTGAAAGAGGAAGTACCCCCCATAAGGGGATGAACCTTTTGATCCATGTGACGTTAAACAAAGAGCTTCGTGAAAGGAAAACCACGCTTTTAATAACTTAGTTTTTCTTTTTGTTTTATTTGCAGGTAATAAAAATGGAGCCTTATTGGTGAAAGCTAGGAGGCAGCAAATACTGTTGCATTTCCCTCTTTGAGTCACCTTCCTCGAGCTTGTTCTGAAACATTTGGGCCAATGCTTAGTTCATGTTTGGGGGAGGGGGTTATATTTCTTTTCTTTTACTGTTTTACTATTCGATTTGTTTGTTGGTTTTATGCTAAGTGATGTGTAAATGCACAAGTTAAAGTCATTCCCTGGTTTTACCGAATTTTTTGTTTTGTTTAAGCACTTGTTTCTCATAGAGTGATAGTGATACAAGTCTAACATGTAGATTTGTACCATAGTACTTGAATCCTGAGAAGTACTCCAGAAGTAATTTATCCTTACAGTCTAGCATAATATAGATTCACATGCATGTATGATTGATGGGGAAATAAATAAATTTGGCACCAAATGATGAAAAGGCGGTAAAAGGAAATTGGCTCGCTAAGTTGGGTAGCCCACACCCGATTATTCAGCCCAAAGGGGGTTGATCCCCAAACATCATCCAAAAGGACAATATATAACTGCAATGTTTGAAAATTTCATCGATAATTAAAAGTAGCCAATGCTGCTATATGGTGCCTAAACAAAAATTCTTTATTAGTCTTGTGCATGTGATGATCAACATAACTCTCATTGCCTTTATTTGACCATCTGAATTAAAAAGGACGAAAATTGGAAAGAGACTTAAGCACAAAGCATAGTTAGAGAGGTATCGAAAGAGGAAGCTCAAGATTTAAAGGTTCTTAAACAAACTCTTCGTGTCATGTGAACATCTGACGAACTACCTTTTGAGAAATTTGAACGGATGTCTCACGTATGAGTATAAATCTACTTTGATTTTCATAAGTTCTTGTAATGGTCGTTTAAGGTCAAGAAACAGTTTAAATAGGGGGAGTTTGATCAGTGGTTTTTACACGAATATTTAGCAGTTATTTTAGTTATCTTTTCTTTTATTTATCGAGTTTTTTATTTTGTTTTATCGCACACTATGCTTTGGTTTCGTGTTTTCATGTTTTCAGGTTCAAAAGAGTAAAACATGACAAATCGGGGCAGAAAAAGTGCATAATTCAATGTTTCAGATGAAATGCTACAGAAGCCCTGACACGGGTGGCCCTGTCACCTGACACGGGCTGTGTTAGGAGAAAAACTTGGACAACATGGAAAACAGGGGCTGACACACGCCACCGTGTCGTTTAACACGGGATGTGTCAGCATGCCTAGAGAAGAAAAAATACCTGTTGACCAACACGGGCGGTCGTGTCCCCTGACACGGGCCGTGTTGGCCAGTGATGCTGATTTTACGTGTTTTTATGATTTTTCGTGATATGGGACCTAGAGGGGCGTTTAGGGAATTTCCAACCAAGACAAATTGATTATGTACTATATAGTTGAGTTTGGAAGAAGAATTAGGGACCTTTTTTTGCAGAGAAAAAAGTCCAGAGTTTAGGAGTGAGGAAATGAGATATTTGAAGAAAAAAGATCTTTCATGAGCAGACGCGATTGAAGACGAAAGTTCCTTCATCTTCGGTAACGTATAATTCTTATATATTTGTAATTCTCGTTAACAATATGAACGACTAAACCCCCCAATGCTAATGCGGTGCGCCGAATTTGAATTTGTAAGGATCATGAATGCCTGAATTTCTTTAATAAAGTATTCTCTATTCAATTTAACTGTAAAATGTTTTTTATGCTTTTCTGATCGGAAAAGTTAGGATTAATTTAGGGTTAACAACCAGCTAGACCGCGGTCGTTAAGGTTTTTGTATAATTAGACTATAGTGGATATCACCTGGGACTAGGGATACCCTATAGTCACCGGATTTAACCCTTGATAAAATAAAGGCTTGACTCCATCAGATATCTCTGAGGACTTAGGATCTAGGATTGATGGTTAAAGGTTTTCTCACTAATGACTTAGGGGAAAATACTCTAAAGGGCTGGTAGTTAAAGGTTACGAACTTGTTGAAGAAATCAGAATTCAAGGTCATTATAAGGCAAATTACACACCACACCCTATCATATCCATCATATCTGTGAAAAAGCATTTTTATATTTCTTCTTATAATTCAGTGACAATTTCTAAAATAAAAAACCCCAAGTTAAGTTTTTGTTTAATTTAACTACGAATTTAACTCAATAATCGCATGCAGTTCTTTAGATCGACATTCGGGGAATCTCCCTATTATGACAAGAGGAAAAAATAGTACACATGCTATTTTTCCTATTACGATGCTTACGAGAATGCTATAATTTATAAAGAACGAACCAAAGCATGACATGAAAAGAAGATCATGTGGAGAGAGTTCAAGGTAGGCGACCCAATGCTATTATTTAACTCCAGATTATGACTCTTCCCAGGAAAATTACATTCCAGATGGTCTGGAAAATTTGAGGTGATGAGAGTCATGCAATCTGGTGTTGTTGAGATACGAAACCATTCCATCATTCCTTTCATTGTGAATGGACAATGATTAAAGCATTATAGCAGCAGTGACATCCCTAATACCTATGATCGACATACTTTGGTTGAACCACCAACTGCTACCATTACAACCCGATTCTCATTTTCGTCGAGCTACCAACGTAATCCAAAGCGTTGCATGGGAAGCAACCCATAAATTACCTTGTGTAATTTTAAATTTCAATTGATAAATAACTAACTTGTGTGTGTTTTCTTTTTAGGGCCACTGCAATCTACTTAGCATATTTTATCCACTAATATTATTTCAGGATGCAGACAATTGATGAAATGAAGGTCGCTTTCCAAAACGATGACCAAAGGAAATGCTATAATGTCTTATTCGAAAGAACACTTTAACCTACCCGAACCATGATTTTCCTTCCTTGATTTACAAAGGACTAGTTCACAATGTTCATTTTATGTTCACCCATATGAGTTGGGATAGATTTTTAGTCGCAAAACATCCAACTTATAAAAACCTCACTATTGTACCCCAAAATTTGCCCTCTCATGTTTCCCAAAGTCTTCCCCCTGCATGGTTGATCACAAACTCTTGCCTAAGGAAAAGGAAAATTTTTGAGTGTTGCTTGAAGCACTTCGATTGACATTCTGAAAGACCCTTTGATTAGCATTCTGTCAAGCTTTTCGATTGGCATTCTGTCAAGCTCTTTCGATTGGCATTCTGGACAAGCGCTTCGATTTGCATTCTGAAAGATCCTTCGATTGGTGTTCTGAAGGAGCCTTTCGATTGGCATTCTGGACAAGCCTTTCGATTGGCATTATGGACAAGTACTTCGATTGGCATTATAACAGTGTCCTTCGATTAGAATTCCAAAAAGGTCCATTCGAAGAAGCATTCAAAGGGTCCATTCGAAGAAGCTTTGGAAAGCATTCGAAGGAGGCCATCAGCCCATTCGAAAGGGAGCATTCGAAGGAAGCCATCAGCCCATTCGAAAGGGAGCATTCGAAGGCCAGTTACATGTCATTCAAAATTCAAAAAGGGACAGGATCCCATGTGTTTAGCCAACGTTACAAACTCTCATTCATGGCTTTCAAACACATAATTAACGTTACAAATTCTCATTCATGGCTGTCAAACACATAATCAAGGTCATTTAAACCTTTGTCTTCATGTCCCCTCCACCCCCTCTATATAAAGAAATCACAAATGTTGCCAAACACACGAAAATATACAGAAAAATAGAGAACTTGGAGATACGCTGCCAAAAGTCATCAGCACTTCCAGGAAGCCATACCCAATCCTTGCACCAGCCAAAGCTGCCACCCAGCGAACACCTCCATCCTCAGAACTACAGATCGAAGCACCTCTGTTTGATAAAAAAGGATCTAATCTCAAACTCATTTTTAAATTAATTTTGATTGCATATTCATATTATTACTGCTGTTTGTGAATGATTTAATATGCTACATATAAGCTACAGCGCAGAGTTGAGATTGTGCCATTGCTTAGGCACAATCTGAGTTTCTCCTTCGAATCCCCGGATAAAACAAACCCAGACCCAGATTCAGCAGATGCGAATAAGGGGGAGATTCGAGCCAGGGGGTTAAAATCCCCCCTGGACCTTTAACATGTGTTTCGTTTCTTGCAGGAAATACATTCTCAGATTCCTGTTCAGAGTTTCGAAGCTCAGCAGTTTAGCTTCGAACTGGACCCAGAATTTCCAGATCAAAGGATGACATGTCCAGATCGAACACCCTCAGAGTGCAGCCCCTCATGCACCTTCGATCCAGCCTCTTCACTGGGTCGAAAGACAGCCTACACCTCTTTCGACCCAGGCCTCCAGAATTACATTTTTTTCTCTTGTTTTGCTGCCTGGCCCATTTGTACGTCGTTTGCGTTATTTTTGTTTTTTTTTAGCTTGTTTTTTTTTAATCAACATAAAAATAATAGAAATAAATAACTTAGAATTAGGATTTAATTTAGTTAATTATTTTAACTTATTTTCTTCAATTTTAAAATCAGTAGACTTAGGATTTACTTGAATTCAATCATTTTCATAAACAAAAAATGCAAAAAAATATTAGGTATGTTTTAGAATTAATTTTAATCAGTTTTTTTTAATTAATTAAATTTGACTTAAAGGAACATTTAGCATTTTCTCAAAAAAATAAAATAAAACAACAAAAGTTCTTATTCTTAGGATTTTTCAGATTCACGTGCGTTTATTTTGTTGTAACTGCTTACTGGGATGTAATAGCTTAAACTAAGACCTTTTTTTTACCGCTTTTATTTCCCCAATTTTTGGACATGTAGATAATCCCCCTCCCCGAAGCCTTGTAATAGCGTAGGATTTACAATTTCCGCTCTTTAAATTCCTGTACATATATTAACTATTTAGATGTATGCTAACTAGGCTATGCATGACAAGATTAAACTCCTAACTTAAAATCAACAGTAGCTCACCATGACATGCAAAGATAATATAACTGAAAATTGATACACTTGCACATGCCACTCCTAGGGTACACCTCACTTGGTTGCCTCGAGCGTGGTCATTAAGTATAGGATGTTTTAGAGGTTGTCCTTTTTTCCCAAGATCATAAGTTTCCTCAAAATGGTTGCCTCGATAAAAATGATCTAAGACATTAGGATTACCACTAAAGTGTCCTAATGTTGCTTTAGTGACCACACGTCCCTAAAATAGAATTGACCCGAAAAACTCCAACGACGGTGCTACCTACTCCTCAATAGTGGGATAGCACTGTCTAAAGGACAGTTGCACAGTTTAATTCCTTTTTGAGTAGGTAGATGTTCTTAAGTACTTGCTCTCTTTTAAAAACAAAACAAAACTTTTCGCACTTACACTCTTTTCAAAACAACAAACTCTTTTCAAAACCCACAATCACAAAGAAAAGAAAACTTTTGAAAACATAGTGAGCAAGTACCTAAGAGCCCGTGGATAACCACGGATAGAAAGGGTGCTAATACCTTCCCTTTCTATAATCTACCTCCCGAACCCGAGAAAAATCTCGAAAAGGAATTTTTATGTGCTTTTGTCCTTTCCTTGTTGGATAAAATAAAAGACGGTGGCGACTCTTGCTTACCGCGACATTTTGCAAAAACAAACGCAAACGCGAACCAGCATTAAAAAATAGTCAGTTCTCATTCCCACCGATCACAGAACTGGCGACTCTGCTGGGGACTTATAAGTGAGGTGTACCTTAGGATTAGATCACTTGTGTTTTCAATTGTATGCTTTGTATGCTTTTAATTTTGTAGGCTTGTATTGGAGTTCTATAGATCCTAACCCGGATCTGGGGTACTCTTTTTAGGTAAGTAGCAATAAACTGTGAGGGATCTGTCCGGCGTAGACCGACACAGATGAAGCAGTAGCTACGTTGGTGTGGCACCTTAGTCTGTACCGATATCCCTTGTGTTGGAACGAGGAGAATATGGGTCTTCTAAGGAGTCATTAAGCACCAACTGGCCTTAGAACCTTAAATTGACCAACTTGGCCATAGAACAGTAGCAATATGCTACACTCATTGAGACTAAACTCTCGCGATGATTTCGGCTGCAAGAAAAGGTTGCTAAACTGGAATTATGATCGATTAAGGGTAGTCAGTGATATTGAGATCCTCTATAACCCGGTTACTATTTTTTAGGATAGGTCTTAACCAACTGAAACTGAAAGAGGGTAGTACCTGAACTTCATGCCAGCCTGAAATCTAAGGGCTCTTTTGTGTGACTTGTATGCCTTTACCATGTTTGCCTTTCGTGAATATTTGTGGTGTGCCTTTACCATGACATCATAACATCCTAACATTGCATACATCTTGCATAAGGACTAACCTATTTCAAAGACAAGAGGGTTTCATCTTTACTCTGTTTTGTAGGACATCATGATGCCCATGCGTAGGAATACTATTTGGATCAACTTTGTTAAAGTACCTACTTTGCTTAAAGAGTTGTTTGTTAGGATTCCATACACTACTTCCTTCATCAGGAGGCATGGTTCTCTTCTCAGTTTAGTCACTTCAAAATTGGACGAACAAATGATCAGCGTCTTGGTCCAGTTTTATGATCCGCTATACCATTGCTTCACCTTTCAAGACTTCCAGCTGGTCCCTACCCTGGAAGAATTCTCTGAGTTGCTTGGTATCTCTGTTTTGGAGCAGACTCCATTTACTGGTTGGGAAGAGACTCTCAGGCCTGAAGAGATTGCTGCAGCCCTTCACTTGACCAAAAAGGAGGTAATGGCTAACTGGGAGACTAGAAGTGGAGCTAAGGGTTTTTTGGCTAAGTTTCTGGTTGACAAAGCTAATTACTTCTAGGATGGCTTAGACTTCAAAGCGTACGAGGACACTCTGGATCTCTTAATCTATGGTCTGGTATTGTTTCCAAATCCTGACACTTTTGTTAATGTTGATGCCATAAAGATCTTCATCTCTCGGAACCCTATACCCACTCTCTTGGGTGATATCCTTCATCAGCTCTATGCTCGTACTGCCCGAAAGCAGGGAACTTTGATGTGTTGTGCTCCTTTATTGTCGAGGTGGTTTATTTCTCACCTCCCTAAGTTCGTACTGAAGAACAAAGAAGGAATGGGATGGGCTCATAGGGTAATGTCTCTTACTAATAATGACATTATCTGGCATCTCAAAGGCTTGGATGAGGTGACTGTCATTGATCGTTGTGGAGAGTATCCTAATGTTCCATTGATCGGAACTTATGGAGGAATTTCTTCTAACCCATGTTTAGCTCTCCGTCAGTTTGGAAGAGCCAGAAGAGAAGGGCCTCATGAGATGTTGATACCTCATATCATCTTTGATTTTCAGGGAGATAGCGACGAGCTGCATCGTAGATTCATCAGGGCTTGGGATAGAGTTCACAAATCCGACCCATATGAGTTGGGACCAAAGACTTCTCTGCCAATGGAACCATATCTCAGATGGGTCCGCATCCGTTCCCAGAAGTTAGGTATGCCATATGAAGCGGTCAGGCCGGTTACTCTTGAAGTTGCTGATAAAGACGGGGTTCCTCCAACTATTCTCCATCCTCATATGCCCACTGAAATTGGCACACTGAAGAGGTCTTGGATGCAACTACAGGAAGAACGGGATTCTTATAGGGAGAGTTTCAATGAACAAGAACAGAAGATCCAAAAGCTGACCAAGCAACTGGAAAATGAGCGGATCCTGAATGATTATGTCCGCACTGAGAAGAAGAGACCATGGAAGCATTTATAGACCTTTGATGTTTTCTTTTACAGTTTTTATTTACTTTTCAGTATTTCCATTCTTGTAACGCCTAAGGGCAATTTGTTGAACAATTTAAAATCTGAAGTTAAATCTAATAAAGTGTGTTTCCATTCTTGTTTACAAATTTGAATCCTGATTATCTTTGAAATCATAAATCATACGCATTTCATCTCATGCACTTCATAAACAGGTACCCTTTTACAGGTCTCTTATCTTCTTCGCTGTTTATTTCAGCAATAATCATGTCTGCTGAACCTTCCATTGAGAAAGCTATCAAGGCCCTCCAAGCCCAGAATGCCCAATTCCAAGAGTTGGTCATGAACCTAGCTAAGTGTCAGCAGGACTTGAAGACCTTGATTTTGAAAGAGAGGAAGAAGAAGAAGAAGAGAATCATCTTGTTCAACATCGGACGCAGGTTTGGAAACGGGTTGCAGAATGAAATTGATCTGGCCACCCCGTCTGGAGAGAAAGACAGTCCACAAGAAAGGAGGGCTCCTAGCCCTATGGTCTCCGACAACGAGACGGACTATGATGAAGAACAATATCCTCCTGCTGAGGATAAGTACAAACAGCTGGAAGACCGTTTGAACACTATGGAAGTACAAAAGGTGCCCGGTCTGGACTTCGGGGATCTGGGTCTATCATCTGGGGTGGTGATTCCCCATAAGTTCAAGGCACCTGCCTTTGCCAAGTATGACGGAGCTTCCTGTCCAAAGCTGCACCTTCGGTCATATGTGAGGAAGATCCAACCTTACACTGCTGATAAGAACTTGTGGATCCATTTCTTTCAAGACAGTCTTTCAGGGACTCAGCTTGAGTGGTTCTATCAGTTGGACGGAGTCAGTATCCACAACTGGGAGGGTTTGGCTGCTGCGTTCTATAGGCAGTATCAATATAACTCCGACCTCGCTCCTACACGTACCCAACTCCAGGGTATGTCAATAGGGACGGGTGAAGGATTTAAAGAGTATGCTCAAAAATGGAGAGACCTGGCCGGAAGGGTGCAACCACCTTTGGCTGACCGTGAACTGGTTGATATGTTTCTGGGGACCCTATCTGGTCCATTCTTTAACCATTTGATTGGAAGCTCTTCAGCCGAGTTTACAGACCTCATCTTAACTGGTGAGAGGATTGAAGCGGGTATTAAAGATGGGAAGATACAAAAGGGTGCCTCATCGAGCACCGAGAAGAAACCATTCAAGAAAGAGTCCAGTGCTGTCTACAGTTCAAGAAGACAGAGTAGACCTAAACACCGCCAAGATGTCAATGCAGTTGTTATTTCAAAACCTACTGGTGCTCCTCAGCATCACAATCAACAAAGGGACGAGAGACCTCGAAGGCAGTTCACCCGTCTCAGCATGACTTTGTCTCAGATATTGCCACAGTTGCTGAGTACCAATCTGGTGACTCTAAAAGAAGCTCCAAGGAATCCAAATACTACGTCATCAAAGTATAACCCCAACGCCCACCGCGCTTATCACTCTGAGAGCCCGGGGCATAATACAGATGATTGTTGGAGTCTGAAAAACAAGGTTCAAGACCTAATCGATGCAAAAGAGATTGAGTTTGAGGCGCCCGAGAGACCTAATGTTGTGACTGCTCCCATGCCCAAGCATGGAGTGAATGCTGTAGAGGAAGACTTGTTCGTAGTTTTTGTGGATGATGTTGTTACCCCTCTGATGACTATCAAGAAGAACCTGTTGCTAGCCGGTTTATTTCCGGGTTGTGGTGAAGGTTGCCCTATGTGTTCTGCTTTACCTACTGGTTGCCCATCCCTAAAGTCAGGTATCCAAAACCTGATGGATAGTAAAGAGATTCTTTTTGAGAAGACTGTTGTTCCACCAGTTCATTCTGAAGAAGTTTCAATCATTACCATTTTCGACAATTCTTCCAAGGCTCCCTTGAGGACGCCTGTTAGAATTACATCTGTTCCGAAGACCACACCTATAATCATCACTATTCTGGGGCCCATCCCCTATACGTCTTACAAAGCTGTCCCTTGGCACTATTGGGCAGATGTTTCTGTTCTTGGAGTTAAGCAAGAGTTCGGTGCTGATACCGGCGTCATCAACATTACAGGACCTGCTAAAGTCACCCACAGCGGTAGACTTTTCTCACCTGATATTGCTCCACCAATCGTCCGAAGACCTGTTGTCATTAAGCCTGCAAGTGTACCTGCTGCCATTCCTGATCAAGTCCCTGTTCCTACCCTTGTCTCCGAGTCATCTAACGCTCGAGGCAAAGGGATCACCACTGATATGCCTGCCCAGACGGAGGCGCCAAAGACAATCACTGTTGAAGCTTCCAAACAGGAGATGGAAGAGATTCTGAAGATTATCAAGAAAAGTGATTATAATGTAGTTGAGCAACTGGGGCAAACCCCATCCAATATTTCTATGTTATCGCTGCTGTTGTGTTCAGAGGCCCATGCCAAGGCTCTGATCACCTTCCTAAAGACGGCCCACGTGCCACAAGAGACATCAGCTGATCAATTTACCGATTGTGTGGCCAATTTAACTGCTGATAATGGTTTGGGTTTCTCCAACGTTGATCTAACTGCTAAAGGGAAAAACCATAATGATGCCCTGCATGTCTCCATTGAATGCAGGGGCACTACTCTTGCACATGTGTTGGTTGACACTGGTTCCTCGTTGAACGTCTTTCCCAAGAAAGCTCTAGACAGGCTGGATTGCGAAGGTTTGGAGCTAAAGCCGAGTAACATTGTTTTCCGGGCCTTTGATGGGTCTAAGAGGATGGTGCATGGTGAGGTTGATATTCCAATCAAAGTTGGTTCTCAGGTCTTCAATTCTACATTCTATGTGATGGACATTCGGCCATCCTATTCTTGTTTGATGGGTCCTCCATGGATCCACAAAGCTGGAGCTGTAACCTCAACGCTCCACCAGAAGCTGAAATACCCGGTCAGAGGGAAGATTGTGACAGTTCAAGGGGAGGAGGAGTACATGGTCAGCCACCTCAACTCGTTCCGGTACGTAGAGATGGATGGGAAGTTCATTGAGACCCTATTTCAGCACTTTGAAGAGGTTCCTCAGACACTGGCGTCAGCTGAGACTGTGATGGAAGATTCTCCCATGAAGATAGCTTCCTTAAAGGATGCCCGGACTGTTATCGAGAAGGGTGAGTATGCAAACTGGGGCCGACTTCCTGATTTCACTCAGAAGACTAACAAGTTTGGGTTGGGTTTCACTGCAGAAGCTCAAAGGGCTTTTCGAAGTGCAAGGATTGGAAGACCTCCTGTGTTCATCAGCAACTCGGGAGTAAATGCCATCGAAGATGACGTGGAGGAATCTGAATTCGACAGCTGGATCTATCCTACGACCAACGGTGGACCAAACAACTGGACAGCAAAGGATTTCATCCCTATTACTTTTGTTACCCAGTAATGAACTCTTTGTTTTAAATTTGTAACAGACAATATTGTAAAATTTTATGGCCCGGTGTCTTACCCGGGCCACCGTGGCTTCACTTGTGAGGGCTTTTGTGTGCCACTTTCATATATCATTAATAAAAGCATTGGACATTTTGCATTTCAAATTTTGCGCTCCTTGTCTTTCTTTATTATATATTGCAAAACAGCTATTTTACACACACTCACATATACAGGACTCAATCCACTCTGGATCTCACTGGTAACGACTCTGCTACTGCCAGTTATGACTTCGAAAATCCGATCAACTTAGCCGACGATGAAGGTGAAGATGATTGCGAAGTGCCTGGTGAGCTTGCAAGACTGCTACTTCAGGAAGAGAGGGCCATTCAGCCACATGAAGAGCTAGTGGAAACAGTGAATCTGGGTATTGAGACAGACAAAAAGGAAGTCAAGATCGGTGCAAATCTGGATCTTAGTGTAAAACAACGGTTGATTCAGATGCTGCATGACTACGTGGAGATCTTTTCCTGGTCTTACAAAGATATGCCTGGGTTGGATACCGACATTGTGGTTCATCGCCTGCCTACCAAGGAAGACTGCCCTCCGGTAAAACAGAAGGTTCGTCGTATGCGTCCAGAGATGTCTGAGAAAATCAAGGCCGAAGTTATGAAACAGTTTGATGCCGGTTTTCTAGCAGTAACTTCTTACCCTCAGTGGGTTACCAATGTGGTTCCGGTACCGAAGAAGGATGGTAAGGTCCGAATGTGTGTTGACTACAAGGATTTGAACAGGGCAAGCCCTAAGGATGACTTCCCTCTACCTCACATTGACATTCTGGTTGACAACACTGCTCAGCACAAGGTATTCTCCTTTATGGATGGTTTCTACGGTTATAATCAAATCAAGATGGATCCTGAAGACATGGAAAATACCACTTTCGTTACCCAATGGGGTACCTTTTGTTACAAGGTCATGCTTCTTGGGTTGAAGAATGCTGGGGCAACATATCAGCGTGCCATGGTTGCTCTATTTCATGACATGATCCATCATGAGATTGAAGTATACGTCGACGATATGATTGCGAGGTCCCAAACTGAGGAGGAACACCTTGACCATCTACAGAAGCTGTTTGACAGGTTGAAGTTATACAAACTGAGGTTGAACCCGAACAAGTGCACTTTCGGGGTGAGGTCTGGCAAACTGCTAGGTTTCGTCATGAGCGACAAAGGTATTCAAGTGGACCCTGCCAAGGTGAAAGCCATACAAGACATGCCAGCTCCCAAGACAGAGAAAGAGGTTAGAGGCTTTCTAGGACGACTGAACTATATTGCCCGATTCATCTCGCACCTAACTGCTACTTGTGAGCCAATCTTTAAGTTACTGAAGAAAGATCAAGTGGTATGTTGGAACGATGAATGTCAGGCTGCTTTCGAGAGAATTAAAGAGTACCTCCAGGAGCCACCTATTCTTATGCCACCAGTTGAAGGGAGACCTTTGATCTTATACTTAACCGTACTTGACAACTCAATGGGGTGTGTGCTGGGGCAGCATGACGAGTCTGACCGAAAAGAGCATGTTATTTATTACCTTAGCAAAAAGTTTACCGACTGTGAGACCCGATACTCACTGCTCGAGAAAACTTGTTGCGCTTTGGCATGGGCTGCTCGCCGGATGAGACAATATATGTTGACTCACACTACTCTGTTGATTTCAAAAATGGATCCAATCAAGTATATCTTCGAAAAGCTTGCCTTGTCCGGAAGAATAGCGAGATGGCAGATGATCTTGACTGAATATGACATCCAGTACACGACTCAAAAAGCAATCAAGGGAAGTGTATTGGCAGACCATTTGGCACATCAGGCAGTGGATGATTACCAGTCTATGAATTTTGAATTCCCGAACGAGAATATCATGTTGATAACTGATTGTGAAACACCTGGACCGGATGAAGGACCTGAGGAAGGATCCCGATGGTCTATACATTTTGATGGAGCTTCAAACGCTTTGGGTAATGGCATTGGCGTTGTGATCATATCTCCTAAAGGCTCTCATACTCCATTTACCGCCCGGCTATGTTTCAACTGCACCAACAATATGGCAGAGTATGAAGCCTGCATTATGGGTCTTCGAGCTGCAATTGACTTAAGGATTAAGTTTTTAAGGGTCTTCGGAGATTCCGCTCTCGTGATCAGTCAGATCAAAGGAGAGTGGGATACGAAACACCCAAATCTTATTCCTTACAAGGAGTATGTATTGACGTTGCTTCCCCATTTCGAGGAGATAACCTTTGAACACTTCCTAAGAGAGGAGAATCAGTTGGCGGACGCGCTAGCTACGATGTCTTCTATGTTCAAAGTCAAGTGGGACAACGAGGCTCCCCGGATCATTATTTGGAAGTTGGATGAGCCTGCACATTGCTGTGATCTTGAGACCGAAGAGGTAACAGAAAAGCCTTGGTATCATGAAGTGAAGAGGTACCTTGAAACTCAAGAATACCCCGAGGGTGCATCTGTTAATGACAAGAAGTTTCTGAGAAGGTTCGCGGCAAAGTTCTTCATCAGCAATGGCATTCTTTACAAACGTAACCATGATTCAACCTTACTGCGTTATGTGGATAAAATTGAAGCAGAAAGGATCATGGCAGAGCTGCATGAAGGTACTTTCGGAACTCATTCCAGTGGACATACCATGGCAAAGAAAATCCTTCGGGCAGGATACTACTGGTCCACAATGGAAGCCGACTGTTATCAACATTCTCGGACATGTCACAAGTGCCAGGTCTATGCTGATAAGGTGCATGTTCCTCCAGTTCCTCTAAATGTTTTGACAGCGCCTTGGCCTTTTGCAATGTGGGGCATTGATATGATCGGCGAGATCAGACCTACGGCATCCAACGGGCATCGTTTCATCCTGGTAGCAATTGATTACTTTACGAAGTGGGTTGAAGCAGCTTCCTTTGCTACCGTAACCAAGAACGTCGTGGCACAGTTCATTCGGCACAACCTGATCTGTCGATACGGTGTACCAGAGAGGATCATTAAGGATAATGGTACCAATCTTAACAACAAGATGATCACTGAGCTCTGCGAGCAATTCAAGATACAACACCACAACTCTTCTCCCTACCGGCTGAAGATGAATGGGGCTGTCGAAGCAGCAAATAAGAATATTAAGAAGATTGTGCAGAAGATGACAGTGACATATAAATACTGGCATGAGATGTTACCATTTGCTCTTCATGGGTACCGTACCTCAGCACGAACGTCAACAGGGGCAACGCCCTATTCCTTGGTTTACAGCATGGAGGCAGTCTTGCCCGTTGAAGTTCAGATACCCTCTCTTCGGATCATGAAGGATGCAGGTTTGAGCAAAGACGACTAGATTCAGACCCGGCTTGATCAACTGAACTTAATCGACAAAAAGAGACTTACTGCTATCTGTCATGGTCAAATGTATCAAAAGCAGATGATCAAGGCATTTAACAATAAGGTTAGACGACAAGAGTATCAAGTTGGGGATCTGGTGATCAAGCGCATTATCTTACCTCAAGGTGATCCCAGGGGCAAATGGACCCCTACTTACGAAGGGCCATTTGTGGTTAAGAACATCTTCTCAGGAGGAGCGATCATTCTAACCACCATAGATTGTGACGACCTTCCTCACCCCGTCAATGCAGACATAGTAAAAAGATACTACGCATAATCAAAGACCCGCTAGGTAGACTGGCCTAGGAAAAAATGGGTATCCCGGTGGACTGAAAACCTGAAAGGGCGGTCCAGGAAAAAGTTAGGGATAAGCATAACACTATGTCTCATTGGATCACCCTGCATCCAGACTTCGGTATCAACTATCAGGCTCGGACGGCACCAATCAATCAGATTCATCTCCAACTAAGCAACAAAGTGATGAGACGCTTGAAGATATAAAGGCAATAGCATAGTTGGAACCCAGTGGGACTATTCACATAGCTGTTTTATTTTATTTTCACAAAGTGTATAAATTCTATTTGTTCGGTGGCGTTCTCTTACTAGGACGTCAGCCTCTTGTACAAAACGCCTATTTACAGGCCAAACTTCAAAAATCAATACAAATTCATTTTCAGACAAATTTCAAACTGTTTTCCCTTTATCTGTTTTATTTTGCAAATAACGTCCAATGTTCATTTTTTATATATGCATTTGACATTAATTGCTGCTCATAAATATTTACATGCGAAACAAAGGACTAATTACGGGTGATATCAGAAACAGGGGCAATAAGATTTGTCCGAGCTGTCTAGTTGCTCTGTCCACCAAGGTACCGAGGTATATTCAGCTGAAGAATATGGCTAAGATACCTTCACTCCCCGCAGAATAAAAACGGTAATGGTAGTTCTCCCCACTGATACTTGCAACCATGAACAAATCAGCAAGACTCTTCCCAAGCAGAGTTGATCTACCATCAGCCCGAAAAGGCTTGGTATCCCCAAAAGGTCTTAATATTCCTCAACGGAATATAAGAATGTTCCCCAGCGGAATACAAGATACCCCTAATGGAGCCATTTCCCCAGCGCAGTCTAAAAAAGCTTCCCCGCCAGGATTAAGTCATCTTACCCAGTGGATTCTGGAAACTCATCCCCTGCAGAGTACAAGATAAATCTCCCCAACCAAACTCAGAAGGTTATCCTCACAAGAGTCTAACTGGGTTATCCTCAGCAAGTTGAAACTGAAAGATCATCCCTAGCGAAGTTCTTTCTTTCCCCAAGCAGGACTTCTATCCTCAACAGATTCAACATCGCCAGCAATGGTAATCCATCCCCAGCAGAGTTCATCATTGAAACCCCCAACAGAGCTTATCAATGAAATTCCCAGAAGAGTTATCGTTAAAATCATCAGCAGAACATCTCCCCCCCACAGAGTAATTCCCCAATGGAGTCATCCTCTCCTGCAGGTTTATTCTTGCAATCATCTTCGTTCGTCATCCCCAGCAGAACCGAAGAATTCAACTCTATTCTCCAGCAAGTTATCCGGGATTTATTTTCCCCAGCTAAAACATTACATTTCCATACATCATGATACATGCATACACGCATCATACCACACAATCTCATTTATGTTGAGAACATCATTGCTTGATCCATATCATGCATTGCATATGACTGACCTTTACCTTTCAGGAAGGACATAGTTAAATTCTCAGCCATATCAAAGGCCTTCTCTGGTCCAGTTAAATCGATTCCTAAAGATCTTCCTGATGCCGATCCAGTTGAAGATTCCAAGACCTGGTCTGGTCTAGTTAAATCGATTCCTAAAGATTTTTATGAGGCAAAGCCAGTCAATGGAGACAAAATCAGTTAAATCGATTCCTAAAGATTTTTCTGAGGCGAAGCCAGTCAATGGAGACAAGGTCAGTTAAATCGATTCCTAAATATTTTTCTGAGGCGAAGCCAGTCAATGGAGACAAGGTCAATTAAATCGATTCCTAAAGATTTTTCTAAGGCGAAGCCAGTCAATGGAGAGAAGATCAGTTAAATCGATTCCTAAAGATTTTTATGAGGCGAAGCCAGTCAATGGAGACAAAGTCAGTTAAATCGATTCCTAAAGATTTTTCTGAGGCAAAGCCAGTCAATGGAGACAAAATCAGTTAAATCGATTCCTAAAGATTTTTCTGTGGCCAAACCTGTCAATAGAGACAACCTGTCAATGGAGATAACTCGTCAAAGGAGACACCCTGTCAATAGAGACAACCCGTCAACGAGGATAGAATCACCTTCCAACAATCTCCAAATGGCATCTGTAAGCCCATTCCCGACATCACAATGCTAATACTACACCACGCGAGTGCAAATTTCTGGGCACTCTAGTGTTCAATCATCTTCCACCTTTGGATCACGAAAGGCACGCAAGCCAATCTACATCCTCAGGTTTAAGAAGATTTAACAGGGGCAACTGTTGTACCCCAAAATTTTCCCTCTCATGTTTCCCAAAGTCTTCCCCCTGCATGGTTGATCACAAACTCTTGCCTAAGGAAAAGGAAAATTTTTGAGTGTTGCTTCAAGCAATTCGATTGACATTCTGAAAGACCCTTCGATTGGCATTCTGTCAAGCTTTTCAATTGGCATTCTGTCAAGCTCTTTTGATTGGAATTCTTGACAAGTGCTTCAATTTGCATTCTGAAAGATCCTTCGATTGGTGTTCTGAAGGAGCCTTTCGATTGGCATTCTGGACAAGCCTTTCGATTGGCATTATGGACAAGTACTTCGATTGGCATTATAACAGTTTCCTTCGATTGGAATTCCAAAAAGGTCCATTTGAAGAAGCATTCAAAGGGTCCATTCGAAGAAGCTTTGGAAAGCATTCGAAGGAGGCCATCAGCCCATTCGAAGGGGAGCATTCGAAGGAGGCCATCAGCCCATTCGAAAGGGAGCATTCGAAGGCCAGTTACATGTCATTCAAAATTCAAAAAGGGACAGGATCCCATGTGTTTAGCCAACGTTACAAACTCTCATTCATGGCTTTCAAACACATAATTAATGTTACAAATTCTCATTCATGGCTGTCAAACACATAATCAAGGTCATTTAAACCTTTGTCTTCCTGTCCCCTCCACCCCCTCTATATAAAGAAATCACAAATGTTGCCAAACACACGAAAATATACAGAAAAATAGAGAACTTGGAGATACACTGCCAAAAGTCATCAGCACTTCCAGGAAGCCATACCCAATCCTTGCACCAGCCAAAGCTGCCACCCAGCGAACACCTCCATCCTCAGAACTACAGATCAAAGCACCTCTGTTTGGTAAAAAAGGATCTAATCTCAAACTCATTTTTAAATTCATTTTGATTGCATATTCATATTATTACTGCTGTTTGTGAATGATTTAATGTGCTACATATAAGCTACAGCGCAGAGTTGAGATTGTGCCATTGCTTAGGCACAATCTGAGTTTCACCTTCGAATCCCAGGATAAAACAAACCCAGACCCAGATTCAGCAGGTGCGAATAAGGGGGAGATTCGAACCAGGGGGGTAAAATCCCCCCTGGACCTTTAACATGTGCTTCGTTTCTTGCAGGAAATACATTCTCAGATTCCTGTTCAGAGTTTCGAAGCTCAGCAGTTTAGCTTCGAACTGGACCCAGAATTTCCAGATCGAAGGATGACATGTCCAGATCGAACACCCTTAGAGTGAAGCCCCTCATGCACCTTCGATCCAGCCTCTTCATTGGGTCGAAAGACAACCTGCACCTCTTTCGACCCAGGCCTCTAGAATTATTTTTTTTTTCTTGTTTTGCTGCCTGGCCCATTTGTACTTCGTTTGCGTTATTTTTGTTTATTTCTTTTAGCTTGTTTTTTTTTAATCAACATAAAAATCATAGAAATAAATAACTTAGAATTAGGATTTAATTTAGTTAATTATTTTAACTTATTTTCTTCAATTTTAAAATCAGTAGACTTAGGATTTATTTGAATTCAATCCTTTTCATAAACAAAAAATGCAAAAAAATATTAGGTATGTTTTAGAATTAATTTTAATCAGTTTTTTTTAATTAATTAAATTTGACTTAAAGGAACATTTAGCATTTTCCCAAAAAAATAAAATAAAACAACAAAAGTTCTTATTCTTAGGATTTTTCAGATTCACGCGCGTTTATTTTATTGTAACTGCTTACTGGGATGTAATAGCTTAAACTAAGACCTTTTTTTACCGCTTTTATTTCCCCAATTTTTGGACATGTAGATAATCCCCCTTCCCGAAGCCTTATAATAGCGTAGGATTTACAATTTACGCTCTTTAAATTCCTGTACATATATTAACTATTTAGATGTATGCTAACTAGGCTATGCATGACAAGATTAAACTCCTAACTTAAAATCAACAGTAGCTCACCATGACATGCAAAGATAATATAACTGAAAATTGACACACTTGCACATGCCCCTCCTAGGGTACACCTCACTTGGTTGCCTCGAGTGTGGTCATTAAGTATAGGATGTTTTAGAGGTCGTCCTTTTGTCCCAAGATCATAAGTTGCCTTAAAATGGTTGCCTCGATAAAAATGATCTAAGACATTAGGATTACCACTAAAGCGTCCTAACGTTGTTTTAGTGACCACACGTCCCTAAAATCGAATTGACCCGAAAAACTCCAACGACGGTGCTACCTACTCCTCAATAGTGGGATAGCACTGTCTAAAGGACAATTGCACAGTTTAATTCCTTTTTTAGTAGGTAGATGTTTTTAAGTACTTGTTCTCTTTTAAAAACAAAACAAAACTTTTCGCACTTACACTCTTTTCAAAATAACAAACTCTTTTCAAAACCCACAATCACAAAGAAAAGCAAACTTTTGAAAACATAGTGAGGAAGTACCTAAGAGCCCGTGGATAACCACGGATAGAAAGGGTGCTAATACCTTCCCTTTCTATAATCTACCTCCCGAACCCGAGAAAAATCTCGAAAAGGAATTTTTCTGTGCTTTTGTCCTTTCCTTGTTGGATAAAATAAAAGACGGTGGCGACTCTTGCTTACCGCAACATTTTGCGAAAACAAATGCAAACGCGAACCAGCATTAAAAAACAGTCAGTTCTCATTCCCACCGATCACACTCACACTGGAATTCTTGAGTTCATGCCGTTTCTAGCCCCACACCCAACAACGACAAGAAAAATGCTTGGCCACATATAGACTCTTTGTCCAGGATTACCGTCTCACCAATAAAGAGTTAGCTAGATCCCTTTCTTTCTAAAATAGCCACAAAGCTTCTTCAAAAGTGCCATATGATATGCAAGGCGAATTAGAATTTTTCTAGGGAGGAATCGTTGAATATCTTCACCCTGATAATGAGGCTATGAATAATACTTTCATCCATAACCCTGCCATTCGGTACTTTCATATGGTTACACCTAATTATTCTTCAAGAGAGCACCAAACTAAACTTGTGTGAGCAAAGACGAGTTGTTCTTCATCATGAGTATTTTCCAGAACCTCTCAATTAACTCTGTAACCTTCCTATTGAAAAATCTAAACAAGGTTCCTAATCAGATCATCAAAAACATTTATGTAGGCGGACTAGTAACTCATAATGCTATGGAACTAGGCTCACTTAACACCAGCCTTTAGGTACAACCTGCTTGATATCAATCATTATTTCAACTATAGTTTGATAAGGCATGAAGGACCTAACCAATTTAGGTTTCTCATTAATTATGAAGTGGTCCATAACTTCACCTTACCAAACCAAGAGATTACTAATGTCCATGACCAAAAAAATTGGCGGTACCAATTGGAAAACCCAGATAATAACCCTGCACCACCTGAGACTCCTCCAAATCCCGAAGATGATTATACTCCTTATCCATAGTCGCCTTTGTAACGCCCTTATTATTATATTTTCTATTTAATTATGTTGTTGTGATTTATTTAATTCAATAGATGGTTTGTTAGTATGTATGGGATAGAGTTGGATTAATATAATATTTAGAATTGTTTTTAGTTTAAAATTTTTAGTTGGAATTTTTTAGATTGAAGAATAATTATTTAAATATTATATTAATGATTAAGTGAAATAATATGTGTGTTAATATAGAGGGAAAGGTGTTGTAACCGGTTTGAAAATTTAGAGTCACCACCCTTAATTTTTATCCTCAGGAAGGGAATATATGTTAGAACATAGTTTGATTCTACAACCCTTGTAACAGTTTTGATGATAACAACCACTCAAAGAACAATTATGCTCCCTAAATTTGTATTTTATTTTGCAGAGAAGTTATGATGGAAGAAGCACAGAAGATGAGTTAAATAGCTATTTCAACTCTGATTCTATACATATCTTAAAGAAGTTCTAACACTGCAAACAGGACTCTGTGTTTCTGATCCATAAAGTTCTGGAAAGAAGAAACGATAAATTTCATCTTCTGAAGGAAGCATGTTCTGAAGCGTCACAATTCAATTATTGATATTCAAAAGTAACGGCTGAAAGGGAACAATGATCTCTACTTTTGGAAAGCTCTTTAATTATCATTGATCAACAATCCAAAAGCTCCTACATGCATCACCTATTTAAACAAAGTTTGAAGGAGAAATCGCTTACGATTTTTCACGCATAGCAAAGAAGTCATCTTCATCATCTTCAAACATCCTAAATCTAATTTGTGTAAAACATCACTTGTGATACTATTTTATTAGAAAACATTTTTGTACACTCTCTTAAATATTGTTTAGTGTATTTCCTTGAGAAAATCGGATTATGGTTTAAACTCAAAAAGACTTTGACGGTTGTCATAGTAGTTTCGTAATCAAGTTTGATTAGTGGATTAAGACCTCGTTGAGAGAAGTGAAATCACCTTGGCGGGTGGACTGGAGTAGTTTGAGTTCAAACGAACCAGGATAACCAACATGTTCTTTTATTTAAGTTTTAAAAACCCCATTTCAAAGCCCCCTTCTTGTGTTTTTCCATTCTTCAATTAGCATCAGAGCGCCTAGTTCTGAGTACAAGCACTTAACCGTGTCACAAAAAGATCCAAGCAAGAAAAATACTATGGTTAGACCAAGTCAGAACATCAGCAATGACTACCATGATGAGAAAGACAAAATCAGTGGCAAACCTCCTATTTTTGATGGTGAGAAGTTCGATTACTAGAAAGATAGCATCAAAATTTTATTTCTAGCTCATGACGCTGATCTCTGGGACATGGTGACTGATGGGTACATATATCCTGTTGATTAAAGCAATCAAAAGATTGATAGAAAAAGAATGTCAGATCATCAAAAGAAAGATTTCAGATATCATCACAAGGCTATAACTATTCTCTTGACTGATATCTCATACAAAGAGTATGAGAAGATCATAAACAGAGAATCAGCAAAACACATGTTTGACTCCTTGAGAATGACGCATGAAGGCAACACGCAAGTCAAAAAACCAAAGATCATGTGCTCATTCATAAATATGAAGCCTTCAAAATGGAAGAAGATGAAACCATTTAAACAATGTTCTCAAGGTTTCAAATTATGGTGGTTGGGTTAAAAGTTCTGGATAAAGGGTACTCAACTGCTGACCATATAAAGAAGATCATCAGAAGTTTACACAAGAAATGGAGACGCATTGTCACAGCTCTTAAATTGGCCAAAGATCTGAACAAAATATCTCTCGAAGAACTTGTCAGCTCCCTGAGAAGTCATGAGATAGAGTTAGAAGAAGATGAGCCCCAGAAGCAAGGTAAGTATTTAGCTCTTAAATCTAACAGAAAATATTAATCGAAAGTTTTGCGGGCAAAAGAGGAAAACTTTGGTGGATCCTCATCAGAAGAAGAAGAAATGTATCTTCTCACCAGAAGATTCAATCAGCTGTGGAAGCACAGGTAAAGGAAGTTTAGAAATTCCAGAAGAATAGGAAATCATTTTGAACCATCTTCTGGATACATAAAGTCAATCAACAAAGAAATTATCTGCTATGAATGCAATGAACAAGGGAATTACAAAAGAGACTATCCAGATCTTCAAAAAGAGAAACCTGAAAATAAGTTCTTTAAGGAAAAGAAGAAAAGCCTCATGGAAACATGGGACGACTCAGACTCTTCTGAAGCTGAAATAGAATCAGAAGATGAAAGAGCCAACATGGCCCTAATGGTCAACATATCATAAGACATTGGATCATCCGGATCAGAATCAAACTCAGAGGTAGAAGAGGTATTTTCTAACTTTTCTAACTCTGAGCTGAAAGTAACAATTTCTAAACTAAAAAATAATTTACAAAATGCTCAGAAATAAACTATCTCATAAGTTCCTAGTAACTCGGATAAGATCATAAAGGAATATGATTATAGCTTTCAAAAATTTCTTGCTAAAAACATAGATAGAAGCAAGATGGCTTCAATGATCTATGGAGTTAGCAGAAATGGTAGAAAAGGAATAGGATACAAGGGAAAAACATCTCAATAAAAGAAAGTTAAGGATATGGTCATTAAACATACACCTTTGTATTCTCACTTCACCTATGGGAACACACATGACAAAAAGTATACTAGTAATGCTTTTTCTGCTAAACCAAAATTCAAACAGAACTTTGGTAACTCTAACAAACAAGGACCCAAAAAGATATGGGTACCTAAGGATAAAACTTTCTATGTTGTAGATATCTTTAACAGCAAGACTAAAACACCAATCTTTGTACCTGGACTCTGGATGCTCTCGATGTATGACGAGAAGAAAGCATATGTTCCAAAGCTTGGAGCTTAAATATGGAGGATACGTAGGTTTCAAAGGCAATCATAAGGGGAAGTTTATTGGTTTTGGAACTATTGGTAACAGTACGCTTCCCTCTATAACTAATGTTTTGTTAGTATATGGATTAATGCATAACTTGTTATCCATAATTCAATCAAGTGATAACAATTATGATATAATCTTCAATCAAAAGTCCTGCAAAGCAGTTAGTCAGAAATATGGATTTGTCCTCTTTAATGGAAAGAGAAAGAACAACATTTATAAAATAAAACTTTCTGAACTAAAAAGTCAGAATGTAAAATGCATATTGTTTGTTAACAATGAGAAATGGGTCTGGCATAGAAGATTGGGGCATGTTAGTATGAAAAGAATATCTCAGATTAACAAACTCAATCTGGTCAGAGGACTTCCTAACCTGAAGTTCAGCTCAGATGCTCTGTGTGAAGTATGTAAAAAAGGCAAGTTTGCAAAACCTTCTTTCAAAACAAAGAATGTTGTTTCTACCTCTAGATCATTAGAACTTAGGCATATTTAACTATTTGGACCAGTGAAAACTACATCCATTAGTGGTAAGAAGTATGGATTAGTGATCTTAGATGACTATAGTAGTTGGACATGGGTAAAGTTCTTAAGACACAAGGACGAGTCACATTCTGTGTTCTTTGCATTTTGTAACCAAGTCCAAAACGAAAAAGATCTTAGAATTGTTAAAGTCAGAAGTGATCATGGTGTAGTATTTGAAAAAAAAATTTGAACTATTTTTTAATGAGAATGGCATCTCTCATGACTTCTCTTGTCCTAGAACTCCTCAACAAAACAGATTTGTAGAATGAAAGAACAAAACTTTACAAGAAATGGCCAGAACCATGATGAACGAGACTAACATTGCTAAGAACTTCTTGACAGAAGCAATCAACACAACGTGTTATATTCAGAATAGAATCTTCATAAGACCTATTCTGGATAAGACATTATATGAATTGTGGAAGAACAAAAAGCCCAACATCTCTTATTCCCATCCATTTGGATGTACTTGTTTTATTCTAAACACTAAAGAACATTTGAACAAGTTTGAATCTAAAGAACAAAAGTGTCTCATATTAGGATATCCTGAACGCTCAAGAGGCTATAGAGTATACAACACAGAAACAAGAATTGTAGAAGAGTCCATCAGTGTCAGATTTTATGATAAGCTTGGCTCTCAAAAGTCAAAGTAAGATAAATTTTTTGCAGATATAGAAGTCCAATTTACAGGTACTAAAGACATTACATCATAAGCTTCTCACAAATAATCACATTCATCTCCAGAAGAAGATGTCATAAACATTACAGCAACATCGGAAGAGCCTCTCCAGAAAAGATAATCCATAGGCAGCTTAGCTCATCTAGAAAACAAAATTCTGGGAAAGAAAGAAGACCCAATCAGAACAAGATCTACATTAAGAAACTCAGAAGAATCTCTCATGGGATTAATGTCTCTAATTGATCCAACTTCCATTGACGAAGCCCTTCTAAACAATGATTGGATACTTGCAATGCAGGAAGAATTAAACCAATTCACTGGAAACAATGTGTAGGATCTGGTTCCTAAACCAAAAGGGTTCAACATTATTGGAACCAAATTGGTATTAAAAAACAAACTGAATGAACAAGGAGAAGTCGTCAGAAACAAAGCACGACTGGTGGCACAAGGTTATAGTCAGCAAGAGGGGATAGACTATACAAAAACCTTTTCTCCAGCTGGCAGGTTAGAACCTATCAGACTCTTAATTTCTTTTGCTGTAAATAATGGCAACACTCTTTATCACATGGATGTTGAAAGTGAATTTTTAAACGGTTACATTGACGAAGAAGTTTATGTGTATCAACCCCCTGGTTTTGAAAATTCAAAACATTCAGAATATGTCTATAAACTAAAGAAATGACTATATGGTCTAAAACAAGCTCCCAGAGCTTGGTATGGAAGACTAAGTAGTTTTCTCTTAGAAAATGACTTTACCAGAGGGAAGGTTGACACTACTTTATTCTGTAAACTATTTAAAAATGACATTCTAGTTTGTCAGATTTACGTAGATGATATTATTTTTGGATCTATTAAAACCTCTCTGGGAAGAGAATTTTCTAAGTCTATGCAGACAGAGTTTGAAATGAACTTGATGGGAGAACTCAAGTTCTTTCTGGGCATCCAGATCAATCAAACTCTAGAAGGAACATACATATATCAAAGCAAGTATGTTAAAGAACTTCTGAAGAAATTTGACCTATTTGAATGTAAGTAAGCCAAAAATCCCATGCATCCCACATGCATTGTGGAAAAGGAAGAGGTAAGTAAGAAGGTAGAACAGAAGATCTACAGAGGTATGATTGGTTCTCTCTTATATCTAACATCTTCAAGACCTGATATTCTGTATAGTGTATGTTTGTGTTCTAGATTCCAATCCGATCCTAGAGAATCTCACTTAACAACTGTTAAGCGGATTTTTAAGTATCTGAAAGGTACTACTAATCTTAGTCTTTGTTATAGAAAAACCAAAGAATACAAATTAGTAGGGTATTGTGATACTGACTTCGCTGGAGATAGAATAGAAAGAAAAAGTACTTCTAGAAGCTGCCAATTTCTGGGAGAAAATCTTATCTCGTGGTCCAGCAAGACGCAATCCACAATTGCATTGTCAACTACTGAAGCTATATATATAGTAGCATTTGGGTGCAGCACGCAGATGCTCTAGATGAAAAGTCAACTTGAAGACTTCAACATATTTGAGAGTAACATTCATATACTCTGTGGCAACACTTCTGCTATTTATTTATCAAAAAATCCTATTTTACATTCTAGGGCTAAGAATATAGAAATAAAACATCATTTCATTAAGGACTATATTTAGAAAGGAATTCTTTTATTAAAATTTATTGACACAGACCATCAATGGGTAAATGTTTTCACTAAACCCATTTCTGAAGATAGGTTTAACTTCATTCTGGAACTTCTCAGCATGAAATTATGTCCAGAATGATTGTTTTATTTATGCATGTTAATCCTCAGAATTTTGTATTTTTTGGTGAACATCTAATCAATAATTCTTTAGAAGTTAGAAGGAAAAGTTGTATCAGGATCTATCTAAGAAGATCTGAACAGTTTCTAAACGATTCATTTTAAAGATAGAAACGTGCAGTTTACAACATCGATATTTGTCATCTCCTCACAAGAGTTTCTTCTAAGGCTGAACACGTGTTCAAATTCTGAAGAGACTAAAGCGTTGATTGGATGCATTGAGACTTGTGTGGTATCGGTAATTGTTTCATATGTCTACGCCATCCCCCTATTTTCAGGAATCATTAATGCTTTGTAATAATTTCTTATAACCCTTTTCTTATTAATTAAGTTTCCTACTTTTCTATAAATTCTTTTCTCACTTTCAATTTTACTTTTTCACTCTCACTTCTTCTCTCTATTACTTGTGTTCTATTTTTCTCAAAAACCCTCAAAAGTCTGTGTGAACAATGGCTTCTTCCCAAACTGCTCAATGCTCTCAAAATGTTCCTGGCTCTTCCTTTTCGACAATAGAAAGGTATGAAGAACCCTCAAGAATAATCTTGACTCCCATTGACTCGCTAGAAGTTTTGTGTGAACTCATTGTAAACTTTGTCAGCATGAAAGAAAACGGTTACGATTTAACACATGACATTGAATTTCAAGGATGGAAAAAGTATTTTGATTGTCTACTGGGTCCAATTTTCCAAGACTAGTTAAAGAATTATGGATTCACGCTACTGCTTCAAATCATCAAGTCACTTCTTTTGTGATGGGAAAGAAAATAGTTATCTCTAAAGATATCATTGGGAATTTGATAGGTCATGACGGCGGAGGTATTTCATTGCAGTGAAATGGTAGACAAAAGCTCTGACCTAACAAAGACCTCAAAAGATTTTTTTTTCTTCTAGCCAACCTTCAAACAAAATCAAAGATCTAAAATACTACCTCAGAATTTGGTAAAAAATTATCTTGGGTTGCATCAACCATAGAAAACCCACAAGTTCTCCAGACTATATCAACATTGATCAGTAGTATCTTTTGTAGTTTATAGAAACCAAGGCAAAGGTCAATCTTCCTCATCTTTTATTTAATCATCTGAAGACCAGCATCAAAGAGACAAGAGAAGAAGAAAGAACAAAGAGAGACTGGATACTCTTGGCAGGCTCATATCAGATATTCTGACAAAAAACAAACTGGTAGAACATCTGACTGAGGCTCAACAAGTCAGCACTCTGGAAGCATGTACTAGTAAACCTCTGAATGTTAATAATACAAAGAAGATGAAGATCATTGAAACCATAAAAAAGGATCCAACAATAACAACCAAAGAAGTTATCACAACTAGAAGAGTACCTCTGAAGGATTTTCCTCTCTTCTCTCAAACAGATGCTTCTCTAGAAATTATTATCAGATATCTGGATGCATGCAAAAGGGACGGAACAGATCCAGAAGTGAACATTCATGATCTGAGACAACAACCTATGGAGATTACCCCCAGAAAATAAAGGAAAAGAAAAGCTACTGGAGAAGGATCTTCTCAGATGATTCCCAAGGCTGCTAAGAAGAAAAGTAATACACCTTTATTTCTATTATGGAATCAGTTCTCTTAACAAAATCTGAAACCACTTCCTCTCCAAAACCCACAAAAGTCCCTTCACCACAAACTTTTGATGACTTTGATATTGAATTTGACCCCTCACTTACTCTAGATAACATTTTAGACGAACCACCTTCTTCAAACCTTAACCAAAATCAGGCTGAACTTGCTCAAGTTCGTTATGATATTGATTAATTTTATCCGTTGTTTCAAGCTCCCCACTTAGAAAATCCAAACTTTCAAGCTACCAGCTCAGATAATCCAAACATTCAAGCTCCCCGCTCAGAAAATCCAACTTTTGACTCTGATACCACAACATCCATTCCTATAATCACCTGCCCTCTCATGGTCTCACAACAATCATAATCCACGACATCCCAAATATACCATCACCCTATCATTCCACTCCACCAAAATTACCACATTCACCCATTATCATCTCTGATTCTCCCTCTCCAAACAACCATCCAGAAGATACCCTTTGCACAATTATAGACTTAGAAGCTTTGGACAATCTTGTCTCATGCTCTCAAAAAATTGTCGTACCAAAACTAAAACCAAAAATCAGCAAAGCAGATGTTGGTAAGAATTTGGTGATTTTTGAAACAGAAATACTTGAATGGGTTAACTCTCTGAAGCTAGCTTGCTTAGAGAATCTTAATCCTTCTGCCTTTGATTCACATTGGAACCAATTTACAAAATGGTTCACTTCTGAATATCTTCAAGGATCAAGTTCTAAATCACTGGGAAAAGAAACCTCTTCTTCTGCTGGACAATTCCCCTTGTGAAGATCACCAGCCTTTAGAATATGATGAACCATCCTTTGATCCTCTGCCTCTGGTTAGCGTTCTAGACAAAGGCAAGGAAGTTGAAGAAGCTAATGAGTCATATTCAGCAGCAGCTTGCTTTGAAAAAGTGGTATCTTCTGTTGATATACCCTCTTCATCTCTTGTTCTGCAAACTCTGGAGGAGTTGAAGAAAGAGAGCAGTGATCAAGGAAAAACTGGAAAAGTAGGATGATACATGCAAGGAAATCAAAGGGATGCTGGGAAAACAAGAAGAGTCAAATAATCAGATTAAGCACTTGTTAGAAGCCATGTTCACACGACTTCCTCCACCTCAATATTAGTTTTGAAATTTGTTTTCTTTACTGTATTCATTTTATTTGTTTCCTTCAGAATGTGTTTATTGCAACCTTTTGAAATCCTCTTTTATTGCTTATAGTGTTTTTTATTGCTTTTTGATTCTTGACAAAATGGGGGAGAACGTAAGATATTTCTTATATAACAGTATCGAGACGTAGTCTTAAACATTTTGAATATCAAAACTTCTGTTATTTTTTTCTAAAAGAAAAACAGGAACAAACTCTGTTAAGGACATAAGTGGATGCATCAAATACTCTAATCAGAATAAACTTCAGGGAAGTATTTCTTCTCTATTTGAGTATTCAACTCAGGGGGAGGCCTTAAATTCTTTATGTTCTTTATGTGTCTATTGAAATATCCAAGTTTTTGTCATCATCAAAAAGGGGGAGATTGTTAGAACATAGTTTGATTCTACAACCCTTTTAAAAGTTTTGATGATAACAACCACTCAAAGAACAATTATGCTCCCTAAATTTGTATTTTATTTTGCAGAGAAGTTCTGATGGAAGAAGCATAAAACATGAGTTAAATAGTTGTTTCAACTTTGATTCTATACATCTCTTAAAGAAGTTCAAACGCTACAAACAGGACTCCGTGTTTCTGATCCACAAAGTTCTGTAAAGAAGAAATGGTAACTTTCATCTTCTGAAGCAAGCATGTTCTGAAGCGTTACAATTCAATTATTGCTATTCAAAAGTAACGGCTGAAAGGGAACAAAGATCTCTATTTTTAGGAAGCTCTTTAATTATCATTGATCAACATTCCAAAAGCTCCTACATGCATCTCCTATTTAAATAATGATTCAAGGAGAAATCATTTACGATTTTTCATGCATAGCAAAGAAGTCATCTTCATCATCTTCAAACGTCTAAAATCTAATTTATGTAAAACATCACTTGTGATACTATTTTATTAAAAAACACTTTTGTACACTCTCTTAAATATTGTTTAGTGTATTTCCTTGAGAAAACCGGATTGTGGTTTAAACTCAAGAAGACTTTGACGGTTGTCATAGTAGCTGTGTAATGAAGTTTGATTAGTGGATTAAGACCTCGTTGAGAGAGGCGAAATCACCTTAGCAGATGGACTGGAGTAGTTTGAGTTCAAACAAACCAGGATAACCAACGTGTTCTTTTATATATGTTTTTAAAACCCCAATTCAAACCCCCATTTCTTGTGTTTTTCCATTCTTCAATATAAAGGATAACCCTAATATGGTCAGTGATTCTAAGTTGTTGGACTCGTTCTTAGACGAAGGGAAGGTGTTAGGAAACCCTCATCTACCTTGTTCAGAAGGATACTAGGGTTTAGAAACCAGATCTTTAGGAAATACGATTTTTATTTTTATTAGGGGAACCCGCCACGATTTTAGAAGTATGTCCATGTACCCTCTTATGAGAAATCAGAGTCCAAATTCATAGTTCGCAATGTTGGTTGGTGTTTTATATAGGATTGAGTAAAATTTCTTTCGAATTTATCTTTGAACCTTGTCTGGGTTGTAAGTTGAGTGATCGTAGACGTAGTTCACAGTTAATTTTGAAAGTAATTCTCCTTAATCCTTTTTCGAAAATATCTTGAAGTTTTGATTAAGTTAGTAGAAAATGATTTGATATTGGTTAGCTATTTTTATATTTGATTGGTTAAATAGTATAGTAATACATAGAGCAGAGGGGACTGATATAGTCTCTTCATCATGTGGTCAGATATTGGCCACGTGTCGCTCGCGGCTAGAATATTTAGATTACATGGGTTTTAATATTTTGATTTAGAATAATAAACCGGTAGACGATGTGTCAGCCCATTTAATTACTCTAAGATAAACATTCTATTATTTATGAAATGTTTGAATTAATTAGATAAAAAAAGTGTTTGAAATTAAGCACAAATTAATTAATTTATGTAAAACTAAAAGTATATTTCTTAATGTTTTATAGTCTTAATGTTTTTTTCTATTTTTTTTATTGATTTTTTTAATAAATTAAGCGTCCTAATTACAATTAGTTAGTTAATTAAAACTAATCAAATAACATGGCATATTGACTAAATTATTTTAACTAAAAAAACCAACAAATTAAGTGATGTAATTAAAGAAAGTAAACTAACAACAACGAGGATGCAAACGAAAATAAAAGATGATGTACTAATAGTTAATAAAATAAAAGCCTAAAACAACATAAAAACCTTGATATACATACAATAAATGATAATGATAAGGAATGAATAAAATTGAAGAAGAAAGAAAAGAAAACCATCACGTTAGTAACGTTACAGGAAGTTACTAGAAGTTAAAAAAATTATTTTTCTTTTCCAAATTATCTCCAATCAATATACTCTTGACAAGTGGCATGGTAAGTGATAGAAAAAGAAAAAATTAAGAAAAACTCATATTAAAGAAAATACAACATAGCATTATAACTTAGGATCTTTCATCTCTTTCTCAACCAGAATATTTTCTTTATAACTTCATCTTGCTTTTTTCATTCAAATCACAGTAAATAAGGAATAGAGACAAAATCAAAGCAATATTAGAACCCATTTTTTCTTTGGGTTGTAATTTATGATGATGAGTTTGTGTTCCTGTCAGTTTCAAATCTGTTTTGTTATAAATTGTTCCTGCAACTATGTTTCTGTTATTATTTGTTTGAATTGAAGGTGGTTTTGCCTTGAATTTTAGTTAAGAAACCTAATATAAGGTCATGGTTAGATTTTAGAAACTTTGGTATCTATTAAAAAGCGACAAAGAACTTATATGTTTAAAAGGATTTCAGTGTTGTCCGTATATGAAAAAAAGGTTTGTACTATATCTGCAAAAACATATACATGAGTTTTATATAATAACACGAACGCATAAATTTTTAACAATCTAACTAATGGAAAATTTGCCAATGCAATTGAAGAGGAAGAAACCTAACTTCATTGCTAAGAAGAAAAGTTTTTTATTAATGACATTTTTTGAATAGATTCTACAGCCTTTGTAATAACTATGTTTGGGTAGATGATACGAGTTAAAATATAAGTTCTTGAAACCATTAGAAAAACTTGCAAATTATTAGTAAAAAGAAAAGAAATAACTAGTATAAATTAATAAAGTGAATTGGTGTATGAGCGTAATTGTTAGCAAGTAAAAAATACCATCAGATATATCAACATATTAAATTTAAAAGTAAGAAAACATTGAAAACTAACGGGGCTTCGTATTGAAATCCTCGGCCGAAAAATACTATAAGAAAAAGAAATTCTTCTTAGATGTGAAGAACAACAACTCTAGTGAACTGTCAATGGTTGTGAATTTCTCGACATGTGAAATTGATGATTTGTGAAATTCTTCATGAAATTGTTGATTTGTAAGATGAAATTGTTAATGAAAAATGTAGGACAATAATGAGTCTTATTTATAGAATTAGAATTAAGTTAAAAATACTTGGAGACTAAGTTATCCAAAATAAATGATAAGCCCAAATCTTAATCTCCAAAAAAGGAAAGAAAATTAGTGACAAAAAGTAATAGAAAAATGTTGAAAGTGCACCACAAGAGATACAAACCCGTGTCCTTATGCTTTCATGATATGCTTCCTTACCAATTATGCTTTGTTACTTATTTGAAATAAAAAGCCAATTGAAAGTATATGAAAACGAACAATTATTTGCTTTTTTTTTAAAATAAAAATAATTATATTTTTAAATAGACTCGAAAGAAAATATTTATTAAAACACCAAAATGTTAATCTAATTAAACCAAAGTAATTATAAATCCCAAGTTTGAAAATAAATTTGAAGGTAACACTAAGGGCGAGAAAATTTAGGGTATGACCGCTGCCCTTATTTAATCACTTTGCGATTGAATGGTGCGAGAATACGCGGGTTTTGCACATTCGAGTCAGAGGGTTAGTAAATAATGGAAGACCCAAAAATTTGGACATACGAATTATTAAATAAAGATATACTGATATAGCATACCCAAGAGCACCGAGAAGTAGGCCAAGATGATGATTTATCGTCCTACCAGAGTTTGAACAAAGAAATAGGCAAAGATGATGATGTATCATCCTATCAGAGTTTGAATGAAGAAATAGGAAAAGATGATGATGTATCATTCTACTAGAGTTTGAATATGGAGATATGATTGAAGAGTAAGTTTAACCTAGATATAACAACACGGATAACTCGCCAATACCTAGAAAAGAGACCGTCGTAGGTTTCTGCGTATTTACCATAACCTAGGTGGTAAATGGCACGACTTGAAAGAATGATAACTTATTGCTACATTGAGATTGATGCAACAAGCTATATCGTAGTTACAAAGTAAACAATATCAGTTTGAAATTTCGCTCACTAACGCTTTGAGACTAACATAGTAATCTAATGACGCAAATTTTGCATATTCATCGCAGCCTAGGAGATGAATAACACAGAGTTTGATAATCCATTGTCGCATGGAGACTAACACAATGAATTATATTGCAGAGAGACAGATAACTTATTGTTGCTTCGAGACTAACACAATGAGTTATATTGCATATTTCGTACATCTACTGCAACTTAGGGAGTAGACAATACGGGTTGAAAATATCTTACCAACGCTTAGAGACTAACATAGTAAGCTTAAGACACCAATTCTATTCATCACAACCTAGGGGATGAATAAACCAGTTTAAGGATGAACCTGCACATTTATCACAACCTAGGGGATAAAAGACAGAAGTGGTGGGCTTATGTTATTGATTATAACCTAGGGGATGAATAGTATAATCCTGAAAATGCGCATACCTATCATAACCTAGGGGATAAATAATTAAAGAATATTAATAGCACATTGCTGCATGGAGACTGATGAAATAAGTTATATGCAGATTTTGTCATGTTTACCACAAGAGGATGAACCTGTGCATTTATCACAACCTAGGGGATAATGGACAACAAGAGTAGGTTTATGTTATTCATCACAACATAGGGGATGAATAGTATAACCATGAAAATTCTCATACCTATCACAACCTAGGGAATAGATAATTGAAAAGGCTTGATAACACATCGCTGCATGGAGACTGACACAATGAGTTATATCGCGGATTTCGTCATGTTTACTACAACCTAGGGAGTAAACATTACGAGGTTGAACCTGTGTATTAATCACAAGCTAGGGGTTAAAAGACAACAGGGAGGGGCTTATGTTATTCATCACAACCTAGGGGATGAATAGTATAACCCTAAAATTTTGCATACCTATCACAATCTAGGGGATATATAATTGAAGGGTTTGTGTATTTACCACAACCTAGGGGGAAAACGGCACAAAGATGAATTCACGTATTCATTGCAACCTAGGGAATGAATAATATGAATACGGTAATTCGCACACCTACCACAACCTTGGTGGTAGATGATTGAAAAAGTGTTTTTGATGTTCAAATCTTAGATAACTAGATCAAAGATGATATCAGATTTTTTATTGGTTATGTCTATTCAAAACCAAGGTAATTGTTTAGCATGAATAATGCTAGGTTTGATGATTAAAACCGAAGTTTCGCTGATGATGTCGGTTGTTTCTGTTCTTAACCAAGGCTTGATAATCAAATAAAATTGAATTTTTGGAAAGGTTTGAAGTTGAAAAGTTTGAATTTGATAATTGCAAGTGTAATGCTCGGAGGCTGGTGATGACTAGGCTTTGGATATGAATCATAGGTAAGTTGCCTAGTGAAGTTTTGATAGCGGTACTTTTGACGGTTGTGTTCGTTCTCAACTGAGGTAGCTATAGTGATAATAAGATGAATGTATAGTGTTGAGCTTGGATTTGAATTTGGGTTCATCTTATGTGGTAGTCATTCCTTGATATTTTCCGCAACTTTCATGGGCATATATGATTGAATGTAATGCATGTATGCATGTTTAATATGATTATGCTTGATGTATTCATGATGCATGATATATATGCTCAATATGATAATATTATGAATTGAAATGATGCAATGATTGATAAATGTAATGCCCATTTTATTTAAACTACGGAATCAGTGCTTAAGGCAGGCTACCAACCAAGAACTTTTGATAAGGATTAACTTCCAAATGAAAATTGGAACACTGCCAGATGAGAACTGGACTTTACACCAATGTCAGTAGGGCTATTGGAATAATATCAACTTGATGGCTTAGAAAGGTGGAACAAATGGAAAGGTTTATAACATTGATAAAGTCACTGGGAGACGTTAATCAGGTGATTCAAAAGTGTTAGGCTTCTCATGACTTGGATGGCTGTATGCAAGGCTGCTTACGATTTAGTTTGATGAAGAATGCTTGTATCATAGGATCACTGTGAGGGATAGTCAGAGACTGTTACTTACTTAGCTAGAGATTGTACCTTGATTGAGAATAGTGACTCCCTTGGAAATTGACTCTACATTTTTACGGGTTCCTAAGTCTTGATTTATGATATGTCAAGTATGCATGCAGATATAGGCGTTAATGCATAGAATGACTGACCAATGCATGTAATGCATAAGTCGAATATATATATATATATATATATATATATATATATATATATATATATATATATATATATATATATATATATATATATATACATGGATGTTGGACTTTTGAGGTGCCAATCAAGCATAAGGGTTGACTCCAAGTGAGATTGGGCCCTTTTTTAGATCCATGCTGTCAGAATTTGTCAACAGGATAAAATGATAGGTAAAACTTGATTCTAGATCTAAGTAACCTAATGAATGCATGACAATGATTTATGCCAACTCATATGCTTTTGACTGATGCAGGTGGTTAAGACGTAGAGAGGTTGCATATGCAACAAGGTTTCTTGTCACATAATGGTTAAATGTTATGCTATCATGATTTCCCAATACTCGATTTGAACTCGAAGATTGCTGGTGTAGGAGAAAGATCCACTAGAAGTTTAAAAGTTACGCAGAGAGATTGCCCATATATGGAATATGTTAGGTTTTTGAGGAGATTCTCTTTGATACGACATTGGAAATAGTTTTATCATAATATGAATGGCCGGACTATCTTTAACTATGCCCCTGATTAAAATACTCTTGAAAACGTTTGGCATTGATGAACCATTTTGAATCAACTCCTTTTGATCAAGCCTCGCATTGGTTTTCCCCAACATTCGAATTTTGAAAGATGTTTCCCTCAATCTCCAGGATCTGGAGGAGGTACCCTCCGAAAGAACTTAGACCTCACCATTAACTTGACATAGATTGCCCCAAGTATTCGAAGCTTGAAAATTTTTGTTCTTGAAGTTGTTTAAGAGGGAACTTGAACCCTACACGTAGAAGGATGAACTTGGTACATACTGCCCCAACATTTGAATCTTGGATGGTTTCACCTGATTATCAAGGCCTTGAGAAGTTTGTTAAAACAAAGAAACCGAGGCATACATTGTTGTGATATGACTTGAATAAGGAATTCTCCATCAAAAGGTATTCCTCTGATTGAACAACATTTTAAAACTTGGTCCAAGTTGATTGAATCTAGAAATGATCACCCCTTGTTAGTAGTTTCTTCATGTGATATACCCCTACGATCATTAGTCTTGCCTATGACAATAGGGTTCATTCTTAGATGCTCCCCCCCCCCCCCCCCCCCCCAGTTAGGAGAATTTTAGAAGGGGTCACTTTTGATTAAACCAAATCTTGACATCTCGTTTGATTCTAAGTGTCTATTCGTATATAAAATTGTACATTTTTGAAAAGTAATTATGTTTGATGCACATGCAAGTTTTGAAATCGAAGTTTGAATAGAAATGGACGATTAGAGATGGAAATTCTAAGTTGCAAAGTGGTTAGTAATAATTATAACAAACATAGGAGATTGTTTAACACAAATTTTTCCGACTATGCTTTCATAGTTAACCTTGCTTCAATTAGGACTTCTGAAGGTTGTAACGTGGCCATGGTTCGTGCTTTAAGAAACAAAAGATATAAGGCTAAAAATTTATTTAGCTCACCCCATTATCCTTGATGTTATCCAATACTAAGTCCAATTAACCCAAAGGATGTGTTCAATCTCCAAGAGAAATTATGCAGTCCCGTAGATGATGAGAAGCGTAGATAAATATCCAAGAACCGATGGCAAGCATTGATAAGATCCAAGCATTGATGAGAAGCTTTGAAGATTATTGAGGTGGCAGTCATAAAGTTGTTCTCCAATTTATTTGTTTTCAATCCCTTATTTTTGCATGGACCGGTTCTTTTGAATTTTGGTCAATCGGGATGCCCTAACTTTTTCCTAAGGCAAGTTTTTTTTTCTTGTTACTTGACTTAGCAGGCTTTCTTTTTTTGGAATTTAATTTTTTTTTGCTTTTGATTTTTAAAATTTATGACTGCCTATGCTGATATTGTAAGCTTTGTCTTTATCGTTTCCTCTATCTTGAAGGATGTTCAAAGGAAGAGGATGTTGTGAACTTTGTCTTTGTTGATTGCTTCCTCAATCTTTATTGATGTGAGAGGAAAAGGATGTGCTTGAACCTTTGCTTATACCAATTTGATTCTCCTGATATTTGAATGCACTATTGAATTAATTGAAATCTACCCTGCCCCTGGTTAAAATTAAATTTATTTTTTACAAAAAAAAACTCCAACTCCTGGCTCGAGGGGGTTAACTATGAATTATCTCCTTATATCTCCACTATGAATTATCTCCTTATATCGCCACCATTGAAGCATAGTTTAGCAAAGTTTAGTTATTTAGTTTTAGTCATTCTCCCTCGAAGTTTGTTAAAGTTGTGCAATGGAAGATAGAAAAGAAGAGTGAATATGGAAAGAAGTTGATTATTTATGGGAAATGATAGAAGAGTGAATACGAATGGATTGATTTCAAAACATGCATGTTCTTTTTATTAGTATTATTAATCAAAAGATACAAATTTACACCAAATACAACTTAGCAACTTGGAAATTACAAACTGAAATTGAAAAATCTAATGATCATATAGAAGAGATTCTTCGTTTGATCCACTTGACTTTAGAAGATACTTCTTAGTTCTTGGACTTGTCAGAGCATGAGGGTGACCCTGGAATCTTCTTGGGCATACCAATTCTGTTGATAGGGCAGTTATTCTTGATGTAGAGGAATCACCAGTAGTAGTGGCACTTGAGGTGATATGTAGGAATGTAGTTTTCATGGTGAAGGGATGCCTTTTATCCCCAATAAGATTTATAGGACCAAGCTCGAGTGAATTTCAAATGCTTAATCTCCTCCTTCCATAATTTCATACTTTCTTAAGTTTGTTTGCGGTTACCAAGAAATCGGCTAGCATATGGGTAATAGTTGGATAAGAGCGAAGGTGGAAATGCATGAGATGCAAATGTATGAATGTATGTGAATGCAAGGGTATGCAAAAATATTTTGTTTTTTTATGGGTATGCTAAAAATTTCATGGAGATGCAATGCTGAACTAGGAGAAAGTCTGAGTGAAATTCTGGAAAGATATCAGCAGCTTCGAGTCAAATTCAGAAACCTGAAAAAGGATCTTGCTTATGACTCTGAAGAAACTGAGAGTCTGAGATTAGAAAACACTGAGTTGAAAGAAAAGATTTCAAAACTAGAAAATGATTTACAAAACTCTCAGAAGGAAATAGTCTCAGAGGATCTCAGTAATGCTGATAAGATCATAAAGGAATATGATCAAAGCTTTCAGAAGTTTTTGGCTAAAAACATAGATAGAAGCAAAATGGCTTCAATGATCTATGGAGTTAGAAGGAATGCCAGAATAGGTATAGGATACAAAGGCAAAGTATCCCAACCTAAGAAAGTTAAGGATCTGGTTATCAAACACACTCCTCTCTGTTCTCACTTCACCACTGGGCAAACACATGATATAAAACATGCTGGTAAGGCGTTTTATACTAAACCAAAATTCAAACTGAATTTTGGAAACTCTAACAGCCATGGACCCAGAAAGATATGGGTACCAAAAGACAAAATCATCTATGTTCTAGATATTTTTAACAGCAAGGTTGAAACTCCAGTATTAACACCTGGACTCTGGATGCTCTCTACACATGGAGGAAAGAAAGCATATGTTCTAAAACCTGGAATTTAAAGGATTCGCAGATTTTAGAGGCACTCAGAAACAAAAGTTACTGGCTCTAAATCTATTGGAAACAAGAATGGAAATACAACATTAGAATCTCTCTAACGAATCTCAGATGTATCCAGGATCAGATGTCACACATTTTCAAGCAACTTCTGACAGAGCAAGCCAAACAAAGTCTTTTCCACTTTTTGATTCTCGACAAAAAGGGGGAGAATGAAGAATATTTTGACTCATAATCAGAAGATCTTCAGGGAAGTATTTTTTTTCTCGTTAGCTGAGTACTCTACTCAGGGGGAGATTTCTTTTTAATTTTTGTTCTTTATATACCAGTTTTTGTCATCATCAAAAAGGGGGAGATTGTTAGAACATAATTTGGTTCTACATCCCAGCAAGAGTTTTGATGATAACAAACACATGATATAAAGAACAAATATTCTCGGTAATAAAAAGTATCTTTATATGCAGGATGTTATGATGTTAAAAAGATGTTCTGATGCAACTAGAAGTTCTGCCAGAACATCACCAGAAGTTCTGATTATGCGAGCACAAAAGTTGAGAGGACAATGAAAGATTCAGACACATCAAATATGCATGACACTCTTATATGAAGAAGTTCTGATTGAACTTCTGAATGCACCAGCGCTATGAAACAGAATCTCTAATACTCTGATGTGCAAAATTCAGATGAAGCTGTAAAGAACTCTCAATGGTAATATTCATCCTCTGATGTGAGAAGCTCTGAAGCGTTACAATTCCATCAGTGCAAGATCATAAGTAAAGGCTACAAACAAACAAGGATCTCCTGATTTGGAAAGCTCATTAACTCGTGTTATATACATACCAAAAGTATCTTCTTATGTCACTATTGCAAGGCCTATATAAAGCTGACAAGAAGAAGATTTTAAGATGATGAACAACTTGGCTCATAAAGAAAAGATCACATGAAAAAGTAAACAACGTAACTTTCATTCTTCATATTCAACGGTTCAATATTAAACTGTGTAATACATCACAAGTTTGTGATACTGTTTATTTATAAACATCATTGTACACTTTTATTCAATTAACTGTTTAGTGAAATTCCTTGAGAAATCCGGGTTGTGGTTTTGGACTCAAGAAGACTTTAACAGTTGTTAAAGTAGAATTGTAATAAGTTTTGATTAGTGAGTTAAGTCCTCGCTAGAAAGAGGTGAAATCACCTTAGCGGGTGGACTGGAGTAGTTTGAGATTAAACGAACCAGGATGAAAATAAACGTGTTCCCTACTCCATTGATCTTTAAGTTTCAATTCAACCCCCTCTTCTTGTGTTTTTCACTTCTTCAAAGTTCACTAGAGAGGAATATAATAAGAGATTGAGTTGAAAATCAAGGAAAGACTGAATTCGAAAACTCAGAAAAGTGAGTTGTGAAGAGAAAGTGGCAGATTAATTTTGGCAATCCAAGATTGAGGAAATGAGTGAGGGATGATCCTTATTTGTAGTTGGACATGATGCAAAGCTCAAGCGTGCGAATTGGATAAAAAATCAATGAAATCGTGTGAACTTGCTAAATGGAAAAAGTGTAAGTTCACATGATCAAAAATTAGCAAATTGGATAGTTTAAGGGTCGTTTCTCATTATGGAAAGTCCCTAAACATGATTAGACATGAAATTGATCCTTACAAAGGCTTGTAATTGGGTTTAAATTGATTTTCAAATCTGACTGAACATGAAACACTAGCCTCAAGATACCAACTTTACAACCATGGTAGTAACAATGTATGGAGCTTTATGAGCTCATTATTTTTGCAATGGAAATATTTCACCACAAATTTCACATGGTTCCAAGAACGGTAGCATCTGGATGCTTGAGTAAAAAGTTATGATCAATTGAAATCGTGAAAAACACACTGAATTATGGACTTATAATCTCTTGTCTTCAAACATGGACTCAAAATTATGTTTTAGTCAATGAATATGGAATCAAGTAGACTTCTTAAATAGCATTTTGAAACTTGAATCATCCAAAAACTCCAAAAACTGAGAGAGTTATGACCTTGTGAAGTTGATGGAAATCCATAAAGTGACCTATAATCGTTTGAACTCTTTAGGAATCTTCTAACCATTTTCAAGGTTTGTATATAAAAGAATAGTTGAATCTCACACTCTTAAGAACACTGGAAAAATAATGGGCTCAAGGAGATAAAAATTGACCAAGTTATGATCATTTGAAGTTAAACCCAAAAATTCAAAGACCTTTCAAGGAGACTTGTAATCTTTCTCAATCATTAATGATATTCAATTAAAAATTATCCTTATATTTATGAAAAGAGCTTGTTAAGGACCCTTTAAAGAGAATTATTGCTTTGGATTCACTCAAAAATCTCAAAAAATGAGTAAGATATGGTCCTTGGAAGTCAACAAACCCTAGTTCAGAGAGTGCCAAAAATGACTTGAAAACGTTTCAACTTTTGGTGATTTTTCTTGCACAATTGGATCTTTTCATATGAAAGGAGTTTGTTTTTTATGATGATAAGAACCCATACCAAAAAGAACCAACTCAAAATGATGAAAATTGAGAGTGTTATGCATTTGTGATCACTAAATCAAGCATTTACTCAATTAGGTCAAACTTGTTAAACCAACCTTGAATATTTTGTTCTTTCTTGTCAACATAGAGACTGATTAATCATAATAGGTCTTGAAATAATATTGTCTTGAATCACACTAAAATAAGGTGCTCAAGTATCAAGGAAGCTTGTCTAAGAAGGCATGAAAATAAACACATGAACATATCTCTTTGATGAATGTCAACACCAACTTTGAAGAAAATTTGACCTAAATAAGGTGAGTGAATTATTTGAGCCACAAATATTTTACATCATGGACATAGCCTTGAAACTTGAGCTCTTGAAATCCATTGAAGATTCATTTGATTGAGAACCAACCCTCAACCTTAGGTTAGATGGTGTTATGAGTGCAATTGTATCACCACCTACAATATGAACATTAAAAGAAACACATATACATATTTTGTTGTTTGTTTAAAGAACACATGTACAATTTACACACTTCAAGGTGCTTAGTGATCCCTCAAGAGAAATCTTAAATGTATTATGAAGATAGGGATAACCAACCCTAATGTGTGATCTTGTTGTATTGATAAAAGTGAGATGATGAAAAATCTTAGGGGCAAAAATTGGGGTATAACATCTTCCCTTATTTAAGTGTCTTCTATCTGGAGATACGAAGGTAAAATATTCGTCTCGACGTGATTGAAGATACTTAAATACAAAACAAGCCCTATTTTTGGCCCTAAGATTCCATGAAATGCTTATGATTATGCATGCAAACAAACCAATCCAAAGTTACCACGAAACACCACTGGGGAAGCGGAAAATAAAACAAGGGATCTAAAGAAAGTTTGACCAGGAAAATAAATCATTGGGGAACATAATACTCATCTCTACTGGGGTAAAACCCAAGGAATAGATAAGGAATCATCAACTCAAATAATTAGGAAAAAAGCAATGGATTGCAACAATCAACAGATAACTGCAAATTATCCACTCTCAGAGTTGATAGCAAAAAAGTAACATCGACTAACAGGAAATAGGAAATTAACAACCTGAAGGAAATACCAATATTAGGATTGGTAACAACTGATTGACATCAGTACTTATGATTGAAAACAAATGAACTTGTTTAGAGCAAAGTGAATATCAACTACAAAGTATCTCCCATAATGACCATACTACCATCCATCATAGTAACAAATCTCAACAATGAACTATCTCCCATAATGATGAGACAACCATTCATAGAAGTAACAAATATCAACAACAAACTATCTCTCATAATAACGAGACTACCATTCATCAGAGTAACAAATCTCAATGACGAACTATCTCCTGTAATTAAGAGACTACCATCCATCAGAGTAACAAATCTCAACACCAAACTATCTCCAATAATGATGAGACTACCATTCATCGGGGCAACATCTCAATAATGAACTATCTCCCATAATGACGAGAATACCATTTGTCGCAGTAAAAACTTCAACAACAAACTATCTCTCATAATGATGAGACTACCATTCATCAGAGTAACAAATATCAATAATGAACTATCTCCCACAATGATGAGACTACCATTCATCAGAGTAACAAGTCTCAACAACAGACTATCTCCTATAATTATGAGACTACCTTTCATTGGAGTAACATCTCAACAACGAAGTATCTCCCATAATGATGACAATACCATTCGTCGGAGTAACAAACCTCAACAATAAACTATCTCCCATAATGATGAGACTACCATTCATTGAAGTAACAAATCTCAACAATGAACTATCTCCCATAATGACGAGACTACCATTCATTGGAGTAACAAGTATCAACAAAAAACTATCTCCCAAAATGACCAGACTACCATTCATCAGAGTAAACATCTTCTCTCGCATTAGTAGACTTACTGGGGAAGAAAAGGGTTGCTTAAATAAAGAGACCTTGCACTTGTTATTTACGAAGAGGATTGTGATAACATTGTGGGAAAATGAATATGGACTTTTTGGGGAAGTGCCAATACATTCTAGCTGAGAAGATGAAGTCTTCTCGTGTAAAATAAATGCTCATTCTCAATCCAGGGCTCAAAAAATCAGAATAATAATGTTGCTGGAGACTACATTTTCAAACATGAAATAAATCGGCGTGAAACAGTCAACCATGACAGCCTCTAATGAGGAAATATATTCAATAGGGATCACGTTCCATCCAGATAATGAGTTGAATAGGAAGGCTAAAGTTAAATTCTTCTACAAGGGATAACTCAGTGGGGAAATTGAAAGGATATACATTTTCTTCTTAAGGTTGACAACCTATTGGATAGAGGGTAACATAACTCTGCAAATAGGGTAATATGCCAACAAAACATCATTGAATGAAAATGAGCAATGAATTTAAATTCAGATATGCATGATGAATGTATGAATGTATGAATGTTATCATGTATATGCTTGTAAAATAGACATACAACACTGGGAATAACCAGACAAAACCAACTTCGGTAAAGTCAATACTCGGCTATTTCATATTCAGGATGAAGATTCCATAAGAGAGAAAGCACCAACTGAGGAAACAAATCCCTACTTCACGGCTTAACTCCATTGGGAAGAAACAAGGCTTGAAAAATAATCACATCATAATCTGATAGAAATAGACCAATACAAGATACAAGGATATAACATCCTCCTCCAGGCTTCACCGAGGAATATCATACAGATTTCAATAGGGAAGACAATTTCTCATCGTCTAGGCTTCCACTGAAGATTATAATACTGACTTCACTTGGGAAGCTAAAAACCATATCGTCAAGACATCAACTGGGGATTGTGTGTCGACTTTATTGGGGAGTACAACACCACAATCATCGAGGGGAGCCCAAATATATTATTTGATATCAAAAGTAGTGATCGTGCAAACTTCTTTGGAGAGGAAATAAGAAACTTTATGGGGATAACAAGTTTCAAAGAGAAGCATTATCACGCCTTCATTTGGGGATCTAAGAAATTTAAAATTACACCAAGAAACAAAAATTATGGGGATTTTAAATCAAACTCAACACTTGGCGAGAGAAAACCCAAAAAGTTGACAATTGTTTTAACACTTCTTAGAAAATATATTGCCCTTGTCTGGCTACTCAGCTGGAAAAAAATCCACGTCAAGTCCTTACTGTGGAATATGGGATAGAGGTATCAAACCACCCAAACTAAATAATCAACCTGGAGAAAAATCCGACCAAGACTTAACTAGGGAAAATGAGACTATAGTCCCAACATTGTTCCATATATCAATTGGTATAAACTCCAACTATCAGAGAAAAGAAACATAAGGAGATCATGCATATATCAGCAAGAGTTACCTGAGAAAGCTTTCTTGGGGAATCATTTTTCAAAATTTCAGAGTTCTTCCATCATTGGAATCACTACTTTTGTTCTATTTGAATCACAAAATATGAAGTAAAAAGTAATTTGTAATTTCTTTTAAAAAAACGTTTTTATTATTAAATCTTTTTGTTTTGAAAATTACTATCGATAATAAATGAAATCCTTGCAAGAAAAATAAAATAAGAACTACAAAGAATTTCATAAAGGATCAAACTTTATTAACAGAATTGTAGTCTGTGAATGGCGAGACTCCACTGATGATTACAAAAGTTGGAATATGGTAATAATATGGAAAAGATACATTGAAATACAATGACCAATATTATCCCTAATAACTTTGAACTCCTGAGAAGAGACTTCAGTTGAAGTGTGATGAGGATCCAAGAATATTGTTGCTTTAATGATCAAGTATTGTCTAACGCAGTTACTTGCCAAGAAATCCCTAACTTTTGCCTAACTTTCCCTCGTGGGTTTTCAACCTAGCGGGAAAATTTATTTTGTTTGTGTTTCTTACTTTTTCCTAGACATATCTTTCGGGTTTTCAGCCTACCGGGACATCCTTTTTTTCCTAAGCCTCCCATTCGGGTTTACAGCTTAGTGAGATGTTCTTTTATTTCTTTAGGCGAAGTATTTCTTGATTGCGTCAGTATTCATGGGACATGGGAACTCCTCGTCATCGATAGTTTTCAGAATCAACGCACATCCAAAGAAGGCTTTCTTGTCAACATACGAGTCTTCATAATTGGGAGTCCACTTGCCCCTATAATTAGTGTTAAAAGACATGATCATTCTGAGCATAAGGTCACCTTCTCCGAATTCACGAGGCTTGACCTTCTTATCAAAATCTTTCTTCATTCTTTTCTGATGTAAAGACCATGACACAAAGCTGTCATTCTCTTTTCTTCAATCAAATTCAATTGGTCAAACTTGTTCTCGACCCATTTAGCCTTTGACAATTAAGTTTCCATTATCACACGTAAAGAGGGAATCTCAGCTGTATTGGAGAGCACTGCTTCCATACCATACACAAGAGAGAACGAGGTTGCCTTTGTTGAAGTGCAAAAGTATATATGATACCCATGCAAAGACAAAGGAATCATCTCATGCCAATCCTTATAGGTAACAAACATATTTTGGATGATCTTTTTAATGTTTTTGTTAGCAGCTTCAACAACCTCATTCATCTCAGGCTTGTAAGGAGACGAGTTGTGATGGTCAATCTTGAATTCTTCATAAAGTTATGTCATCATCTTGTTGTTCAAATTCGAGCCGTTGTCAGTGATAATCCTGCTCGGTACACCATATCGACATATAAGATTATTCTTGATAAAGCGTACTACAACTTTCTTGGTGACATTAGCATAGGAATTTGCTTCCACCCACTTGGTGAACTAGTCAATTGTGACCAAGATGAATTGATGTCCATTCGATGCCTTGGGTTCAATCATTCTAATCAGATCAATACCCTACATAGAAAAATTCCACAGAGAAATAACATTGAGAAGCGACGGAGGCATATGAATCTTGTCAGCATAAGTCTGACACTTATAACACTTCTTCGCAAATTTGTAACAGTCAGATTCCATTGTCAGCCAATAGTAATCTTCTCTAAGCATCTTCTTTTCCATTGAATGTACATTGGCATGGATACCAAAGGAACCTTTATGGATTTCATGCATCAACATGTCCGCTTCGTGTCTATCCACGCATCTGAGAAATACCATGTCATAATTTATTTTGTATAGTACATCTTCGTTGAGGAAAAAGATAACTGCCAACCTTCTCAATGTCTTTCTATCTTTGTTCGACGAACTAACCGGGTATTCTTGAGTCTGGAGAAAGTGTTTGATATCATAATACCAAGGTTTTTCGTGTGACGTTCCCTCTCTTGCAAAAACATGAGTTGGCCTATCCAGACATCAAATTGTGATATGAGGTACATTGTTCCAAGAATTTACATGGTACATAGAAGCCAACGCGGCCAGTATCTCGTTCTCCTTTAATCTAATTTATTACCAAATCTGAATCGCGATATACATCTAGAATTTTGATTTTGAGATTTATAGCCTCTTCAAGACCCATGATACAAGCTTCATAATCTGCCATATTATTGGTACAATAAAATTCCAACCTTGTAGTAAAAGGGATATGCGACCCATAGGGAGTGACAATCACAACAACAATTCCTTTCCCATAAGCATTTACAGGTCCATCAAACACTATACCCCACTAGGATTCAGGATCAGGACCTTTCTCAGGAAAAGGTCCATCAAAATCTTTTACTTTCAAATACATCACATCCTCATCAGGGAAATCATATTTGATAGACTGGTAATCATCAACTGATTGGTGAGCAAGATAATCTGCCAACACACTACTTTTTATACCTTTTTTAGTACGATATTCAATATCATATTCAGACAACAACATCAGCCAACGGGAAATTCTTCCAGTAAGAGCGAGATTTTAAAAAATATACTTGATTGGATCCATTTTGGAAATCAACCAAGTGGTATGATTAAACATATATTTCCGCAATCGCTTTGCCTCCCAGGCCATAGCACAACATGTTATTTCCAACTTAGAATATCGTGACTCATAGTCAGTAAATTTCTTGCTGAGGCAATAAATTGTATATTATTTTCTTCCCTTTTTCTCTTGTTGTCCCAAAATACAACCCATAGAACAATCTAACACAGTCAGATACATAATTGATGGTCTTCCTTCAACAAGAGGGAGCAAGATACGAGTTCAACCAGATATTCTTTAATGCTTTCAAATTCCTTTTGGAAATCTTCCATCCATACATAACCTTGATATTTCCTTAATAGCTTGAAGATCAGTCCAAATGTTGTAGTCATGTGGGAAATGAATCTAGAAATGTAATTTAAACGTCCAAGGAACCCTCTAACATGGCTTTCAGTTCCTGGTGTAGGAATTTCTTGAATTCCCTTAACTTTATAATGATCAACTTTATTTCCTTTTTAGACAACAATGAAACCTAGAAACTTTCTTGAACGAACACCAAAAGTACACTTATTTGGATTAAACAGAGACGATACTTCCTCAAACGCTGAAACAATTTCAACAAATCTTCTATATTCCCTTCCTCAGTTGGAGATTTCACAATCATATGATCAACATATACCTCAATTTCCTTATGCATAAGATCATGAAATAGGGTTTTCGTAGCCCTTTGGTACGTTGCACCAACATCCTTTAACCCGAAAGGCATCACTCGGTAACAGAATGTTCCCCAGGGTGTGATAAACTTTGTTTTTTACATGTCCTCAAGAGCCATTCTGATTTGATTGTATCCAGAAAATTCTTCCATGAACGAAAAAACTTTGAATTTTGTTGTACTGTCAACCAACATATCAATATGCAGCAACGGAAAGTCATCTTTTAGCCTAACTTTGTTTAAATCTCTATAATCAATACACAATCAAACTTTTCCATCTTTCTTTGGTAGTGGAACAATATTGTTAATCCATTGAGGGTACATTGATGTCGCAAGAAAACCGTAATCAATTTTCCTTAAAACCTCTTCTTTAATTTTCACAGCCATGTCGGGATGAGTTCTCCGCAACTTCTGCTTGATTGGTGGACACTCCGGCTTTAGCAGCAAATAATGTTCCACAATATGAGTATCCAGACCAGGCATGTCTTGATAAGACCAAGAAAATATATCCATATACTCTTTTAACAATTCAACCAACCTGCTCTTCACCTCGGGATGAAGCACAACTCTAATCTTGATTTCTTTTGGATCTTCCTCTAAACCCAAGTTAATCATCTCCAATGGCTCTTTATACAACTGAATAGTACATTCCTCACACTCAAGAAACCGTGAAACCTCTTCTGGGATTTCAACATATTCTTCTTCTTTAGCCACATACAAAGGATATCCGAAGTTGAGAGAGCGTGCAGGGTCATTGTATTCAACGTGTTTTTTAATTAATCTGTACATATGATTTATGATTGATTTTAGAAACTAACACATGTAATAAGTGATTATGCATATTTATTTATAGTTATTATGTATTTTGCAAGGATTTTTCTAATTACCCTTTTCCAAGAACAACCATAAAATAAAGACATAATTTTGGAATCAAAAACAACTTTTATTAATGATTTTAAAAATCAAAACAACAGATATGCCCTTATAACATCAATATTTTAACCTTGGGTAGAGTAAGAGATTTTTTAAAAGACTAACAAAAAAAATACTTTGAAATGTGAATGCAAGAGGAAACATCAACTTTGATCCAAATCTGGACTCTGACTTCATGCATCATTAAGTTCGGCACCTATTGCTTTGATTCATCTTCAAGAATATCAGTGATCCTTGGAATATTTAGATGAAGATATCCTGCACTGTGAAAGATATCTTGGTATTTACTCAAAGCAGACTTCGACTTCACGATTTCCTTCTTCATAGAGAAACCCAAACCAGTGCCATTCCTGTTCAAAGGAGGATTAATAAACTTCCCCCACACCTTTCCAGGGCCTTTTGGACTACTTATTGTGCATCCTTAAACGAGGCGATAGAATTATCATTCTTTCTTATATTACCAATGGACAAAGCTTCGAACTGGGTTCCAACAACGGATTCTTCAGCTTCTACAATGCTAAAGGAAGACAAATGAGATATCAACAGAACTTGCTCACTGTTCACAATGACCACATTTCCTTCACGAACAAATTTCAGCTTCTAGTGTAAGGTTGAAGTAACAATTCCTACTTAATAGGCGGGGACAATATCCATATCTTGGAAAGTAATTTGGAATAAGTGAATATCTATGTAAATAGTAAAATCCATTTCTCCGATGAGAGACTTCCTCGAACCATCAAATGCTTTCATTATAATGCGACTTGGGCGCATGTGAGATCCCTGGTACTTAAGCTTCATGAGTGTACTCCTTGATATGAAATTCAAAGAAGACTCATTGTCAATCAACACATTGGACAAAGATTCATTCTAACAATTTATGGAAATATGGAGAGCCAGGTTATGGTTTCTTCCTTCATCGGGAAACTCGTCATAAAAAAATCTCAGATTATTACAAGATGTAATATTCCCCACAAAACTGATGAACTGATCCAGAGAAATGTCTCTTTCAACAAAAGCTTAATCCAACACTCTCATCAAAGATTCCCGATGAGCAGAAGAGTTCATTAGCAAGGCTTGAATGGAAATCTTACATGGAGTTTGCAACAACTGATCCACAATCTTGTAATAACTCATCTTAATGATTTTCAACAAGTCATCCACATCCTTTGTCAAAGCGACGCCACTAGATTCTCCCATCACCTTCTTAGGTTAAATATTCATAACAATCTTTTTATCATAATTATCATATCCTCGAAAGGTAGGGGCGAAGACACAACCCCTGCAGGTTATTCGACTAGCTTCGGTAATATTCTTGACATGAGATATAAGGTTGGATTAGAATCTCCACACCATCTTCCAGGATATTTACATTGTACTTATAAGGCAGAACTTTGTCAGATTCATATGGGACAGGACCAGGAAGACAAATAACCACGGGATCAACAACATGCTTGCTATGGTACTCAATCTCTATAAGGGTAGGAACACCAAAACACGGAACAATAACATTCACAACTTCCTCGGAATATTTAGGCATCACATAATCATTATCGAAGAACATACCTACATTAGAAGAAAATAACTCATCAGAATAGATATATTCATCATCAGACATATCCTCAACTGAGTAATCCCCAATCACATTAACTTCATGATAATCATCACTATTTCCCGTGACTTTGATAGTTCCATTATCTAAAAATAATTGAATGCCTTTTCTTACGATAGAACAACCACGAGAATCCCTACAACAGATCTGAAAGGACCCCTAATGATGTTTTTCTTGGTCGCCCATCTAATAAAATGTAGTGTGCAGCTGTACCAGATCATCATTCATGTAATTTACATCGAAAATCCATAATTCGCTGGGACATCAATAAACCATATTCACATCTTCTTCATACTCATCCCTTGGTATGATTATATGGATAACACCTTCATACATCATTTATTGAAGATCAACTATCACCTTATCATATCCATGGATATTTGTACTGCAAATACTGCAACCAGCATAGTCATGTGTATAATAGCTGAATTCTCCAAGATTAGCATGCATCTTCACTAAATCTCCTCTCACCAAGTTGATATCAAAAATCCAGAAGTCCCAAGGACAACCAGCAACCATATTTACCGCATCTCCACCCCCAAGTTTAGGTAATGGATTATCTTTACCGTTAGGGCAAACATCTTTAAAAGATAGAAGACCATATCTCCCCATCTTCTACACTTCGAATTTCAAGGGATAACAATTTTCGATGTTGCACCCTCGGGCTCCTTGATAAAAAGCACAACTCTTATCCACCAATTTATTTTGAATTAAAGTCGGAAACAATTATGCATAACTCATTAAAATAGGGTCAAAAGCTTCTCTACTCTGACCTTGCCCTTGATTTCCTTTAGGAAGTGGTCTCTGATAGGCAACAACAGTCGGAGCTTCATTGACGACTGGAGTCATAGAAGCAAACTATTATTGGTACTGATAGCGTCTTCTCATAGGTCTATCTTTCTTTCCTAAATGACAACATTTGTTTCACTTTCTTTCTTTATAGAAAACCCATATGACGATTTCTCCGTTCCTTCGTATTTTTTCAAGCGTCCTTCCTTGACAGCTTCTTCCAGACGAACATCCATACTTACCATCTCACTGAAATCACTTGGCACACTGGCAACCATCTATTCATAATAAAATGATCCAAGAGTTTTTAGGAAGACCTTGCTCATTTCTCGTTCTCCCATCGGGGGTACCACATGGATGGCAATATTGCACCAACGTTGTGCATACTCTTTGAGTGACTCCTTATCTTTCTGATCCATTGCTCTCAATTGGTCATTGTTGGGTGCCATAAACATATTATACTTATACTTCTTGATAAAAGCTTCACCTAGATCATTGAAAGTGCGGATATTGGTGTTGTCTAAACCCGTATACCACTTTAAAGCAGCGCCGGTTAAACTATCCTAGAAGATATGAATAATCGAGTGTTGGTCATCAGTATGGGTGGATATCATTTTAATATACATCACTAGGTGGTCACAGGGGCAGGAATTTACTTTATAACTCTCAATTCTAGCACCATAAACTTCGATGGCACTTTTACGTTAGGAACTAAGCAGAGTTCACTGACGTTCTTTCCGAATAATTCCTTTCCTCAAAGAGCCTACATTTCTTTATGCATTTCAATGAATTGGTTTTGAAAGTCATCCAATCGGTCATAGAAGGCCACCCTTTCATTTGGTGGAGGAGTAGGACGATAAACTTTATTATTATTAAATGGAATAACATTCATCGTAGGAGCCGCAATATGATGGATCTCATTTTTAGTAGCATGAGAAACGTGAACTAAAAAAGGTGCAGGAATAATAGCAGTTTGAGTAAATGGAGCAACTTAAGCATCAGGATTGTAACGTTCTAGCATAAAATTCTCAGGCATTCCCCATGGGTAACCTTGTGGCATACGGTATTGAGCAGCGGTAACTAGAGTAACATAAATGGGAGCCGTAATAACCTCAGAAGCAATAGTTATCTGTCGTGGCTGAGTAGCAAGAGGAGACATAGGAGCAGGTGGTGGCTGATTCTGAGCAGCCACCAGTGATTCCATCAAAGCAGTCAGATTTTCCATACCGACCCTCAAAGCATTAACTTTTTTGCGTAACTTGCGATTCTCTTATTCAAGATACCCCATTTTCTTCCTGAAATTAGCCAAAGTATTGTATCGATGAGACATCTTGCTGACTGAACGAAGTAGAGAAACATAGTAAGACACTTGGGTATGATTAGAAATGAAAAAAAAATAATGTGCAAAATGATGCATGTTATGCAATGCATATGTTTTACCTATTATCATTATTATTACTTCAAGGAACTCAAATAATTATAGACGATTTGCAAATATTAAAGTACTAACACATTTTGAAGTACTGAAATTTTTTACTATAATAACTTCAGAATGGATTACAACTTTTAGTACAAGTTTCAATAATCCTAAGTACAAGAGAATAAAGATGGAATCTAAAATCCTAAGGAGCCAAAGTTGATGAAGATCTCTCCACACACTGACGCTTTCCCATGAGTCTTGCAACTTGGGCCTTCAACTTCTTGTTCTCTTCGGCATCCCTGTCGGTGACTTCTTTCCAACCACCACAGTCAGAAAGTGAGCAACTAGGTCTTAGCTGAGCTCTAGAGGAAAATAAATTATCTTGCTTCTCCATCATCTCCACAGCACGACTCTCAATAATCTCGATCAAGTCATCCTTCTTGAAACTACGCGGCCGAGACCTGTCATTTGGATGTAATGAAACATAAATGAAGTCGCCATCGAACGTCTTTTATCCCACCGAGAGGGAAAGGTAAACATAGAGAAAACCTGAAAAGGGAGAAATCACGGTCTTTCGACTGAGAGATCGGGTAAGGGAGTCTGTTACACAAGGGGAAGGTATTAGCACCCCACACGCCCGTAGTACTCTACGGTATCCACTCTTGTTGTCTAATCTAATGGGTGTGCTCAAATCCTATGTTTATGGCTTAAAACTGAAAAGGGAATGCATGCGAAAGAAAAAAGAAAATAATGTAGGGAAAATAAAAGTTGTGCTTGGTTGGGCCCTACCCCAATGCCTACGTACCCCTTTTAAGGAATCAGAGCAGCCGTAGTTCGGCTTATGTGTTTTGGTTGGTTTGTGTTTTTTAATTAAGACAAACAAAAATAGTTAAGATGGCAAAACATCGAATGAAACAACAAACAAGTGAGATGGTCAAACATCGACTACATAGTAACAAATTAACATGTCAAAGATGGCGAGACATCGAATGATAAAACAACACACCTAGCAGTGACATTGAGAGTCAAAGTTAGATAATCAAACATGTGCGATAGCGAAACATCGGCTTCAAGATAACAAGATATCATGGAAAAGATGGTGAAACATCAATAAAATAGATGACAAAACATCACACCTAACAATGATATTGATAATCAAAGTAGGATAACAAGCATGTGGGATGACAAAACAACAGCTTCAAACAAATGTGCGATGGAGAAACACCAGCAAAAAGATAACAAAGATATCATGGCAAAGATGGCGAAAGATCAATAAAACGGATGGCAAAACATCACACCTAACAATGATATTGAGAATCAAAGTAGGATAACAGACATATGCGATGGCGAAACATCGGCTTCAAACAAATGTGCGATGGCGAAACATCGGCAAAAAGATAACAAAGATATCATGGAAAAGATGACGAAACATCAATAAGTTGGATGACAAAACATCACACCTAACAATGACATTAAGAATCAATGTAGGATAACAAACATGTGCGACAACGAAACATCGGCTTCAAGATAACACAAACAAAGTAAGATTGGTTTGTATCTTTTATTCTAAAGAGGAGTTTGAATTCATTAGAGGTATTCTTATGATTTTCCAAGAAGACAGATTTTTGTTTTAAGATACAAAAATGTAAAGAAAATAACTAAGGGAAACTAGCCTAGTACTATCCCTAGTGTTATCATGCAATGGTTGACCCTAAGGTTGAGTGTGATACGGTGAGAGAACTGACTATGGTTTTGCGTTTGTTTTCGCAAATGTTTCGGTTGAGCAAGAGTCGCCACCGACTTTTTATTTTATCCTAAGGAAAGGTTTAAAAAGCACAGCAAAAACCTTTGAGATGTTTTCTTGGGTTCGGGGAGTAGATTATAGAAAGGGAAGGTATTAGCACCCTTTCTATCCATGGTTATCCATGGGCTCTTAGTTACTTGCTTAGATCAACTTGCCTTATTTTTCAATTGTTTGAAATGGTGCTTTGTGTGTGTGGATTTGAAAATGTTTTGAAAAGAGGCCAAATGTGGTGGCAACCTTTGTAATGATCCATGTTGGGATGTATACAAAGGTGTATGTCTTTTGAAAAGGTTTTCATTTGTTTTTGAAAGTTTGTTTTTGAAAGTGTTGTGAGGTGTGGTTTTAGAAAATAGGCAAGTGTTTTGTTTTTGCAAGTTTGATTCAAGTAACTAAGAGGTTATCTACTCCTAAATTTCTCAAAGATTATTGCTATGTTTTTAACCCTTTTAACAAGTTTGTTCCACCATTGTATTTGGTGGACAATCTTGTGTTAGGATGTGAAAGGGACGGGCGCGGGTCATCGTTTAGACCATAATTGCAATGGTGCCAAGTATCTTTGGGCAATTTCCTTTTAAGGGACTTGATCATTTTTTAGGCAACTTTTGAAAGCGTCATCGAGGGACTATGATCATTTGAATTGTGTTGTTTTGCCCAAAGAGACCTAACATGCAATATGGCCCCTTTATTGAAGGCAACAAGTGGAATACCCTAGGGGTGCAAGTGTGATTAGTGTTGTCCATTTTCATGCTTGATTATCTTGAAGTTAGGTCAAACTATTTTTGTTGTTTTCGATTCGCATACAAACCCTAATTCTAGCATGGTATATTTAGAAAGCAACAAAGTGCGAAAAATAAAGTTACTAGGCTATTACAACACAATATATGGGAAGGGGGGTACAAATGTTCAAATGGGGGTTTTTTGACAAGGAATTTAAACCTAAACTATTACATCAATATTGAATTATTTACAAGATATTAATTGCACAAATTAAATAGAAATAAAATAAATATGCAAGATGCAAAAAGGCTTTTTATATGTATGAAAAAAAAGTATTTTTATGTGTCAAATAAAAAAAATAAAAAGTATTATTTTTGGTGTTTTTTTATGTTTAGGGCAAAACCCTAATTTCATTAAGTAAATGTATTAATTATTAATATATACAATATTTAATCAATTATGTACACAAATAAAATAAAAATGAAGTATATTTGTCAAAAAGGTATTTTTAATATTAAATATTAATAAAAAAAATAAAAGTGTGTATATTTTGTATTTTTACCTAAATATACTAATATGTATATAAATATTTGTATTATTTACTAAATATATATTATATATACAAAATAATAATGTTTAATATTTATAAAAAAAAGTATATTTTACATAAAATATTTTCAGAAGATAAAACAAAATAAAAATGAAAAATGAAATGTGTTTGCATTATTTTAGTATTTTTCAAATAAAAGTATGTTTATTCATTTATTTATGTACAAATGTTGATCTAAACAAATAAATACCTAATAAATATGAAAATGGTGTAAAAAATATTTTTTATATTTTTAATAATATAAGGAAAAATAAATAAGTCAGAATAAAAAAAGAAAAGTCAAAAAATCATGAAAATAAGCAAAATGGGCCTAGAGGGTGTCAAAGTGAAAATGGTGTGTAAATAGAAATGACAAACAAAGCCCAGCCCAGAAGGTTGTTGTCTTCAACCTTCAGACAAACAAATTCAAAAACACGCGCCTTTCTTCTCAAATCCCTAACTCCTGATTCTTTGATCTTTTGCCAAATCTTCCAACATGAAACCTGTAGAGCTTGAAACCACGATTCTAGACATATAAAGAAGTCAATCTAACTCTCAGAAATGAGAGAGAATTTCTTCTCCCCCAATTCCTGACCTAAATTTTATTCAATGTTCAGACTTAAAATTCTCTAAGCATACATAATATAAATGAAATCTAATTACATGGGCATGTTCAGGGCTATGAATGTGACATGTTTTCTTCACAAACCTAAAGCTAACAATGCCTGGATAGAGAGATACGTGTTCATGAACTTACATATTCAGTTGAAGTTGTATCTGGTGATGGAGGTGTCTTCAATGCAAGGTGATGATTGGTACAACTTCCTTGATGTCCAGGGATGCTATTCCAAGCTTTACTTTGTCCTGAAACCTTTTGAATCGTGCTATGGAACTTCAGCTGCAAAATAAGAAAATGAAAATGGTGATGTTGCCTGGGAGTGTTACAGGTCGTGTTTGAGGTTTGGATTAGCTTCAAGGGATGTTGTGGGATGTGTTTGACAAGTTTTTAGCAAGAATGCATGGAAGGTTTGAGCTATGGAACTCAAACTGCAACAGATGCTCTGTTTGGGCAGTTTAAGGGTGATTCTGGGAATGGGGAGGCAATGGAGATATTAGGGTCGTGTTCTAGCTCAGAATGGATGTGTAGAATATGTTTGACAAGTTTTCCTAAGCATGTGTTAGCTGATATGAGAGTTGGTGGATGATATGCTATGTTTCTTCACACTTAAGCAAAAGATGGCCACTTGGTGTTCTAGACTGATGCAGGCCCCCAAGCTATGCTGCTAACCTTCCCCTTGATCAGTGTGTTTTGTTCATAAACTTGTGCCTCAGAGATTTTCTTTGTACCTTCTTGATTTACCAATTGACATAAAGTGTAACTTTTCAAGAATGGCTATTTTACTTTTTCTATTTATGGCTTAGTTCAACATGTAATGCTTAAACTCATAAAACAAGGCCCTGGCACAATGAATTAGCATTAAATTATTGAGTGCTGGATGGTTTAGAGGCCTGTAATCAAGGAAAGCATGCTGAATTCAAAATGGCACAAATGTATGAACATGTAACTTGGCCAAATCAAAAGTGAGTTTTTCCCATATTGCAAAATTCGATTCTCTCTAACCATGAGGTTGTTTGATGAGTTATTTGAAATTTTTGAAAGCTTGGAATGTGTACTACAATCCATCTTGGAAATGCAAATTGAAATTCCAATTGGAAGTATGTGAAAAATGGTCTTGAAGTTAGGTAAAAACCTTGCCTAAAATAGGTCAAATTTTCTCTAAGTTAAGAATGGTTTGGTATCCTTGTTCCAAAAATTGTAACTTGAGCTACAAGCTTCTTTTGGGAAAACTTTGTGAATCAAAGTTGTAGATTATGCAATATGCTACAACTTTCATGTTTTGACTTTTGCTTGAATCCAAATGAATCTTGGTGAGAAAGTGGGACAAAGTTAGGAAAAAATTAGGGTTTTTCATAACTTAGAAAAATTCTAAGTTATGAAAAATCTTCATTTCAAACCCTAATTTGCAATTCTTGATTTCTTGATGAACAAGTTTCATGATTTGGCATGTTTTGATGAAAAATGAATCTTGACACTTGATTTTGACCAAAAAGTCAAAGTTTGACTTTTCAGTATACAGTCAAAATTGATCAATTGACTGGGAAATTCAACTGTCAATCTTGTGCATTTGGGATCTTTTGAGCTTGTTGAGCATGTCAAGATAATTCCATGGGGTCCTTGAGTCCATATGTGAGCTTGGTTTGCCATTGGCTAGGTCAAACAGTCAAAAATTGCCTTTGTGCAGTCAAAACCCTAAAAATGACCATTTTGCCCTTTTGATGATCTGATCAAATTTCTTGTGGAATTGTGATCCAAACTTGATCAAATGGTCCATGTGAGTTCATAATGTTGATGTGGGTCAATTTTCATGAGATTTGACTGTCAATTGGCCACAGTTGACTTTTTCCCCAATACAGTTGATTTCTAGGTCAACTGTCCAATTGACTGGGCAAAATTTGGAATCAAGACTTGAAACTTGGTATGGATAAACTTGGGAGTCCAACATGAAGCATGAAAGTCATCTTAGGCATTTTAGGTCAAAATATCTTTGTTCAAACACAAACCCTAATTTGGGTCAACAGTGCAAGGAGAAGTCTTGAGCAGAGGAAACCCTAATTGGATCTTGAGCTCCAAGGGTTTTGTGATGAGAAAATGTTGAGGAAATGGGAGGGCAAATTTTGGGGTACAACAGTTGCCCCTGTTCAATCTTCTTGAACCTGAAGAGTTAGATTGGCAAGTTTGCCTTTCGTGACTCGAGGGTAAAAGGAGATTGGACACTAGAGTGCCCGGAAATTTGCACTCGCATGTTGGAGTAACAACAATGTGATGTCGGGAATGGGCTTATAGATGCCATTTGGAGAGATGGTGGATAGGGAGATGGGCTTATAGATGCCATCTGGAGATGTGACAGAACCTTGTCGGGAATGGGCTTATAGATGCCATTTGTAAGTGTTGATCGCATAAGAGATTCCTTAGCGAGAACTTGTGTATTTGAGAAAGACAGATGTTTTCCTGGCTTGTTACAGGTGTTTGATCTTCAATCTCCTCATGCAGATATGCCCTGGCTAGATACAGGTGTCGAATCTACAATCGGTTGCTGACAGATGTGCCCTGGCTGGATACAGGAATCGAATCCGGAAATAGTCGTCAACAGATATGCCCTGGCTGGATACAAGAATCGAATCTTCGAACTCTTCAGACGTGCCATGGCTAGATACAGGAATCGAGTCTAGAAATATGGTCAACAGATATGCCCTGGCTGAATGCAGGAATCGAATCTGGAATTGTGATAGTTGATAGATATGCCCTGGCTGGATACAGGAATCGAATCTTCAAACTCTTCAGACGTGCCCTGGCTAGATACAGGAATCGAGTCTGGAAATGTGGTCAACAGATATGCCCTGGCTGGATACAGGAGTCGAATCTGGAATTGTGATAGTTGATAGATATGCCCTGGCTGGATACAGGAATTGAATCTTCAAACTCTGCAGACGTGCCCTGGCTAGATACAGGAATGGAGTCTGGAAACCGATCACTCACAGATGTTCCCTAGCTAGGTACAGGAATCGAATCTGGAAACTGTGACAGTTGAAGGTAGTTGTCTTTTGGGTTGTCTTTTTCCTGAAAAGGCAAAACATCAGTTGTATGCAATGTCATGATGTATGAAATGCATGATGTCATGATGTTCAACATGAGATAGTGTTGTATGTATGAAACATGAAATGTTTATGAATGTATTTTTGTCTAGGAAAATAAATCTTTGACGACCGGCTGGGGAATTAAATCCTGGGCTGACATTGAAGAGTAGAGCTCTTTGCTTCCGTTGGGGATGATGGTTGCAAGAATACACTGGTAGGAGAAGATGACTCCGTTGGGGAATAAACTTGTTGGAGAGATTACTCTACGAGGAATTTCTCTGTGGAAGAGATACTTTGCTGAAGTTTTGATGAGAGGCCCGCTGAGGATTTCAATGATAGATTCCGCTGGGGATAATGATGATAAACTCCACTGGGGATACCAAAGATAAACTCCGCTGGGGATTGTGTTGATAAGTTATGTTGGGGAACTTTGATGAACTCCGTTGGGGATTGAAAGAACTTTGCCGAGGGCGATCTTCCGTGGCAATTAGCTGAGGATAACCCAGTTATAAAACCTTATAAGGAATAACTTTGAACAAAGCTCGGGAGAGACGTCTGTACTCTGCAGGGGATAAGCTTCCAGAATCTACTGGGAATAAGCTTCAAGACCTGCTGGGGATATGGATTCCACCTTCCTGGGGAAACTTTTGGAATTGCACTGGGGTGTCTGTATTCTGCCGGGGAACAATCTTAGATCAAGACTGCCGGGGATGCTTGCTGATGAATGCCTATACTCCGCTGGGGAATGTTGCTATCTTGTCTTACTCTGTGGAGAGTTGAGATAACTTGATCACATCCTTCAGTTAGATCTACCTTGGTACCTTGGCAGACAAAGCAACCAGACTGCATCAGACAACTTTACATTGCCCCTGTTTCTGATGTCACCTGTAATTAGTCTTTTGTTTCATATGCAAATATTTATGAATCAACAATTTAATGTCAAATGCATATATCAAAAATGAACATTGGACGTTCTTCGCAAGACAAAACAAAAAAAGGAAAAACAATGGGCAATTTGTTTGGAAAACTGAATCTGTATTGATTTTGAAATTTGCCTGTGAATAGGCGTTTTTTGTACAAGAGGTTGACGTCCTAGTAAGAGAACGCCGCCGAATAACATAGAGTTTATACAATTTTGAAAAGGAAACAAAACAGCTATGTGCACAGTATTCCCACTGGGTTCCAACTCTGCTACCGCCTTTATGTCTTCAAGTGTCTCATCACTTTGCTGCTTGGTTGAAGATGAAGCTGATTGATCGATGCCGAGATCTGAGCCAGATAGTTGATGCCGAATTCTGGATGCAAGGTGATCCAATGAGACATAGTGTTACGCTTTATCCCTAACTTTTGCCTGGACCGCCCTTTCGGGTTTTCAGTCCACCGGGATACCCATTTTTTCCCAAGCCGCCTTTTCAGGTTTTCGACTTGCCGGGTGTACAGATTTTTTTTATTTCATCCCTTATTTTTGCCCGAACCCTTTTGGTTCGCCGGGAAGCCCTTATTTTTGCCTAGGTATGTCAACCTAGCGGGTCTTTTATTTATGCGTAGTATCTTTTTACTATGTCTGCATTGGCGGGGTGAGGAAGGTCGTCACCATCCATGGTGGTCAGAATCATGGCTCCTCCTGAGAACACATGTTTAACCATAAATGGCCCTTCGTACGTAGGGGTCCATTTGCCCCGGGGATCACTTTGAGGAAGGATGATGCGTTTGATTACCAGGTCCCCAACTTGATACTCTTGTGGTCTGACTTTCTTGTTAAATGCCCTGATCATCCGTTTTTGGTACGTCTGACCATGACAGATAGCGGTGAGTCTCTTTTCGTCAATCAGGTTTAATTGATCAAGTCGAGTCTGGATCCAGTCATCTTCACTCAAGTCTGCATCCTTCATTATCCAGAGAGAGGGTATCTGGACTTCAATTGGCAAGACTGCCTCCATGCCATAAACCAAGGAAAAGGGTGTTGCCCCGGTTGACGTCCTTGCTGAGGTACGGTACCCATGAAGAGCAAACGGTAACATCTCGTGCCAATCTTTATAGGTCACTGTCATCTTCTGCACAATTTTCTTGATATTCTTATTGGCTGCTTCTACAGCCCCATTCATCTTCGGCCGGTAAGGAGAAGAGTTGTGGTGCTGTATCTTGAATTGCTCGCAGAGCTCAGTGATCATCTTGTTATTGAGATTGGTACCATTGTCCGTAATGATTCTTTCCGGGATGCCGTACCGATAGATCAGGTTATGCCGGATGAAACGTGCCACAACGCTCTTGGTTACCGTGGCGTAGGAAGCTGCCTCAACCCACTTCGTGAAGTAATCGATCGCTACCAAGATGAAGCGATGCCCGTTGGATGCCGTCGGTCGGATCTCACCGATCATATCAATGCTCCACATTGCAAAAGGCCAAGGTGCCGTCAGGACGTTCAGAGGAACCGGAGGGATGTGCACCTTGTCAGCATAGATCTGGCATTTATGACAAGTCCGAGAATGTTGGTAACAATCAGCTTCCATTGTGGACCAGAAATATCCTGCCCGTAGGATTTTCTTTGCCATGGTGTGTCCACTGGAATGTGTTCCGAATGTACCTTCATGCAGTTCTATCATGATCTTCTCTGCTTCAGCCTTATCCACACAACGCAATAGAGTTGAATCATGATTCCGTTTGTAGAGAATGCCGTTGCTGAGGAAGAATTTTGCAGCAAACCTCCTCATGAACTTCTTGTCATTGATCGATGCACCTTCAGGGTATTCCTGAGCTTCCAAGTACCTCTTCACCTCATGATACCAGGGTTTTTCAGTCACCTCTTTGGCCTCAAGATCGCAGCAGTATGCCGGTTCGTCCAATTTCCAGATAATGATCCGGGGAGCCTCATTGTCCCATTTGACTTTGAACATTGAAGACATTGTAGCTAGTGCATCCGCTAGCTGATTCTCCTCTCTTGGGAAGTGTTCAAAAGTTATCTCTTCAAAGTGGGGAAGCAAAGTCAACACATACTCCTTGTAAGGAATAAGATTTGGGTGTTTCGTATCCCACTCGCCTTTGATCTGATTGATCACGAGAGCGGAATCTCCGAAGACATTCAGAAACTTGATCCTTAAGTCGATTGCAGCTTGAAGACCCATGATACATGCCTCATATTCTGCCATGTTGTTGGTGCAGTTGAAACACAATCGGGTGGTGAGTGGAGTATGAGTTCCTTTGGGAGATATGATTACAGCGCCGACGCCGTTACCCAAAGCGTTGGAGGCTCCGTCAAAATGCATAGACCATCAGGATCCTTCCTCAGGTCCTTCATCCGGTCCAGGCACTTCACAATCAGTTATCACCATGATGTCTTTGTCCAGAAATTCAAAGTTCAATGATTGGTAATCATCCACAGGTTGGTGTGCCAAATGATCTGCCAGTACACTTCCTTTGATTGCTTTCTGAGTTGTATACTGGATATCATATTCTGTCAAGATCATTTGCCATCTTGCTATTCTTCCAGACAGAGCAGGCTTTTCGAATATGTACTTGATGGGATCCATCTTTGAAATCAAAAGAGTGGTGTGAGTCAGCATATACTGTCTCAGCCGGCGAGCAGCCCATACCAGAGCGCAGCAAGTTTTCTCGAGCAGTGAGTAACGAGACTCACAGTTGGTAAACTTTTTGCTCAGGTAATAAATAGCGTGCTCTTTTCGGCCAGACTCGTCATGCTGCCCCAGCACACACCCCATTGAGTTGTCAAGTACTGTCAAGTATAGTATTAGAGGTCTCCCTTCCACTGGTGGCATAAGAATGGGTGGCTCTTGGAGATAATATTTTATCTTTTCGAAAGCAGCCTGACATTCATCGTTCCAACGTACTACTTGATCTTTCTTCAGTAATTTGAAGATTGGCTCACAGGTAGCAGTTAGATGTGAGATGAATCGGGCAATGTAATTCAGTCGTCCCAGAAAGCCTCTGACTTCTTTCTCTGTCTTGGGAGTCGGCATCTCTTGTATGGCTTTTACCTTGGCAGGGTCCACCTGAATACCTTTATCGCTTACAATGAAACCTAGCAATTTTCTGGACCTCACCCCAAAGGTGCATTTGTTTGGGTTCAACCTTAGCTTGTATAGCTTCAGTCGGTCAAACAGCTTCCGCAGATGGTCAAGGTGTTCCTCCTCAGTTTGGGACCTTGGAATCATGTCATCAACATATACTTCAATCTCATGATGGATCATATCATGAAATAAAGCAACCATGGCGCGTTGGTAGGTTGCCCCAGCATTTTTCAACCCGAATGGCATGACCTTGTAGCAAAAGGTCCCCCACTGAGTCACAAAGGTAGTCTTTTCCATATCTTCCGGAGCCATCTTGATCTGATTATACCCTGAAAAACCATCCATGAAGGAGAACACCTTGTGTTGAGAAGTATTGTCAACAAGAACGTCGATGTGAGGTAGGGGGAAGTCATCCTTGGGGCTTTCCCTGTTTAGATCCCTGTAATCGACACACATTCTGACTTTACCATCCTTTTTCGGCACTGGCACCACATTGGCAACCCACTGAGGGTAAGAAGTCACTGCTAGAAACCCGGCATCGAATTGCTTCATAACCTCAGCCTTGATCTTTTCGGACATCTCTGGACGCATGCGGCGGACCTTTTGCTTTACCGGAGGGCAGTCTTCCTTGGTTGGCAGGTGATGAACTACAATGTCGGCATCCAAACTAGGCATGTCTTCGTAGGACCAAGCAAAGATCTCCATGTAATCATGCAGCATTTGGATCAATCGTTGCTTCACGCTGAGCTCTAGATTGGCACCAATCTTGAATTCTCTTCTATCTGTCTCAGTACCCAGGTTTACTGTTTCCACCGACTCTTCATGCGGCTGAATGGCCCTCTCTTCCTGGAGTAGCAGTCTTGCGAGTTCACCAGGCACTTCGCAATCATCTTCACCTTCGTCTTCGGCCAAGTTGATCGGATTCTCGAAGTCATAACTGGTGGTAGCAGAGCTGTTACCAGTGAGATCCAGAGTGGATTGAAACCTGTATAAGTGAGTGTGTGTAAATATAGCTGTTTTGCAATATATAACATAGAAAGAAAAAGAGCACAAGATTTGAAATGCAACAAACGTCCAATGTTTTGATTGATGATATATGGAAATGTCATACAAAAAGCCCTCACAAATGGAGCTACGATGCCCCGGGTAGGACACCGAGCCAATAAAAGTTTCAACATATTGTTTGTTACAAATTGAAAATCAAAAGAGTTAATTACTGCGTGACAAATGTAATTGGTGTAAAATCCTTTGCCGTCCAGTTGCTTGGTCCGTTGCTGGTGGTTGGATAGATCCAACTGTCAAACTCTGCTTCCTCTACATCCTCCTCGATAGCATTCACCCTTGGGTTGGTGATAAACACTGGAGCCTTTCTGATCTTTTCCTTGCGCACAACCCTCTGAGCCTCTGCAGTAAAGCCCAGCCCAAACTTGTCATTCTTTTGAGTGAAGTCAGGAAGCTGACCCCAGTTTGCACATTTGCCTTTCTCGATTACAGCCCGGGCATCCTTCAGGGAAGCCATCTTCAATGGAAAGTCTTCTTCAACCACTGTTTCAGCTGATGCCAAAGTTGGAGGTACCTCCTCAAAATGCTGAAAGGGGGTTTCAATAAACTCCCCGTCCATCTCGATATACCGGAATGAATTCAAGTGACTAACCATGTATTCCTCCTCGCCCTGCACGGTAACAATCTTCCCTTTGACAGGGTATTTGAGCTTTTGGTGTAGAGTGGATGTTACTGCCCCAACCTTGTGAATCCAGGGTCGACCCAACAAGCAGGAATAAGATGGACGAATATCCATTACATAGAACGTTGAGTCGAAGACTTGGGAACCCACATGAATAGGAATGTCTACCTCACCATGCACCATCCTCTTAGAACCGTCGAAGGCTCTAACAATGATGTTACTAGGTTTCAATTCCAGGCCCTCACAATCCAAGCGATCCAATGCCTTCTTGGGAAAAACATTCAGGGAAGAATCGGTATCCACCAACACGTGTGCGAGAGTAGTGCCCCTGCACTCTATAGAGACGTGCAGGGCATCATTGTGATTTTTTCCTTTGGAGGTAAGATCAGCATCTGAGAACCCCAAACCATTTTCAGCCGTCAAATTAGCCACACAGTCAGTGAATTGATCTACAGAGGTCTCTTGCGGCACATGGGCCATTTTCAGAAATGAAATAAGGGCTTTTGCATGGGCCTCTGAGCATAGCAGCAATGATAGCATAGAGATTTTGGAGGGGGTATGCCCCAGCTGTTCAACAACATTGAAGTCACTCTTTTTAATGATTTTAAGAATTTCCTCCATCTCTTGTTGGGAGGCTTCAACAGCAGTCTTTTTTGGTGCCTCCGTCCGGGCAGGCAAGTCGATAGCAACTTCTTTGCCCCGAGCATCAGAGGACTCGGTGGCAGTAGTAGACACATGAACTTGATTTGGAACATGCACACTTGCGGGTGTGATGATGAGAGGTTTTCGGATAACTGGTGGTGCAATGTCAGGCGAGAAAAGCCTGCCACTGCGAGTAATCTTGGCGGGACCAATGATGTTACTGATACTGGTACTGGTGTTGAACTCCTGCTTCACTCCAAGCACATACACGTCGGCCCCATAATGCCATGGGACAGCTTTATCAGACTCATAGGGGAGAGGCCCCGGAACAGTAATAGTAATGGGTGCAACAGACATAATTTGGACTGGCTTCCTCGGGGGAGCTTTGGTAGGATTGTAAATTGTGACAACAGATACTTCTTCAGCGGAAACAAATGGAACAACAGTTTTCTTGAACAAAATTTCTTTGTTATCCATCAGGCTTTGGATGCCTGATTTCAGCAGCGGACAACCGGTAGGGATAACAGCACACAGGAGGCAACCCTTGCTACAACCCGGAAATAAACCGGCTAGTAGTAAGTTCCTCTTAACAGTCAAAAGAGGGGTAGCAACATCATTCACCGAAACAGCATACAAATCTTCCTCGACGACATTTACTCTATGTTGGGGCATAGGAGCAGTTACAACATTTGGCCTCTCAGGCGCCTCAAACTGAATTTCCTTCGCATCGATAAGGTCTTGCACCTTATTTCTCAAGGCCCAGCAATCATCAGTAGTATGCCCGGGGCTATCGGAATGATAAGCACAACAGGCATTTGGGTTATACTTAGGAGACACAGTATTCACGACCTTCGGAGCCTCTTTGATGGTCACCAAGTTGGTTGATAACAGTTGCGGTAAGATTTGTGATAAGGTCATACTCAGCCGAGTATACTGCCTCTTGGGCCTTTCAACTCTTTGTTGATTGTACTACTGAGGAGCAGCAACAGGTTTTGAAATGACAAAGGCATTGACGGCTTGGCGACTTTCTGGCTTGACTTGTCTTCTAGGACCATAGACGACACTTTCTTCTTTCTTGAAAGGCCTCTTCTCAGTACTTGTGGAGGCAGTTTTTTGTATCTTTCCTGACCTGATGCCGACTTCTATCCTTTCACCCGTCAGAATCAAATCCGTAAACCCAGCGGAGGAGTTACCTACCAAATGATTGAAAAATGGACCAGACAAGGTCCCTAGAAACATATCAACCAGCTCACGATCAGTCAATGGAGGCTGCACCCTGCCAGCCAAATCTCTCCATTTTTGTGCATATTCTTTGAACCCTTCACCCGTTCCTAGAGACATACCCTGAAGTTGGGTACGCGTAGGAGCGAGATCAGAATTGTATTTATATTGTCTATAAAATGCGGTTGCAAAATCTTCCCAATGTCGGATACTAGTTCCATCTAGTTGATAGAACCACTCAAGCTGTGACCCCGAAAGGCTATCTTGGAAGAAGTGGATCCAAAGATTTTTGTCTGCCGTGTAAGGTTGGATCTTCCTTACGTACGACCTTAGATGCAGCTTTGGACAGGAGGCCCCGTCATATTTGGCAAAGGCAGGCGCCTTAAACTTGTGTGGGATTACTACCCCAGAAGATAACCCCAAATCTCCGAAATCTAGCCCTGGCACATTCTGAATCTCCATGGCGCTCAAGCAGTCCTCTAATTGCTTGTATCTGTCAGCAGCTGGTGGGTATTGTTCGTCATTGTAGTCCGTCTCGTTGTCAGAGACTGTAGGACTAGGAGCTCCTCCCCCTTGGGGACTGTCTTTCTCTGCAGAGGAAGTAGTTGGATCAGCCTCATTATGGAGTGTGTTCCCAAACCTGCGTCCGATGTTGAATAACGCAGTCCTCTTTTTCTTCTTCTTCTTCAGGAGTAGAGCCTTCAACTCTTGCTGACCTTGGGCCAGGCTCAGGACCATTTCTTGAAACTGGGCACTTTGGGCCTGAAGGGCCTTAATTGCTTGCTCACTGGATGGATCTGGATTCATGATGACTGTTTAAATAAACAGCGAAGAAGATTAAGCAACCTGTGAAAAAGGGTACCTGTTATGCATATGGTGCAATGAGATGCGTATGTTTTATGTTTTCAAAGACAAACAAGATTCAACTTTGTAGACAAAAGGGAAACACACTTCATTAGATTCAAATTTTAAATTGTTCAACAACTTGCCCTTAGGCATTACAGGAATGAAAAATACTGAAAAGGAAATAAAAGCTGTAAAAAGAAATATCCAAAGCCCATCAGTGCTCCCATGGCCTCCTCTTCTCAGTGTGGATGTAGTTATTCAGGACCCGCTCCTCCTCCAATTGTTTAGTCAGCCTCTGGATCTTCCGTTCCTGTTCGTTGAACTTTTCCCGATAAAAATCCCGTTCTTCCTTTAGCTGCGCCCAAGACCTCTTCAGTGTGTCAATATCAGTGGGTATCTGAGGAGGGAGGACAGTTGGAGGAACCCCATCTTCATCAGGAGATTCAAGAATGATAGGTCTGACAGCTTCGTACGGCATACCTAATTTCTGAGCACGGATGCGGACTCATCTGCAATAGGTTTCCATTGGTAGAGAAGTCTTTGGTCCCAACTCATGTGGGTCAGCTTTATGAATTCTGTCCCAAGCCTTAATGAATCCATGGCGTAGTTTGTCACTGTCTTCCTGAAATTCAAAATGGAAGTGAGGAACCAACATTTCATGGGCCCCTACTCTTCTGGCTCTTCCAAACTGGCGGAGAGCTAAACATGGATTATAGGAGATTCCTCCTTGGATACCAATCAATGGGACATTAGGGTATTCTCCGCAACGATCAATAACAACTACCTCATCCAAACCTCTGAGAGTCCAAGTGATGTCATTATCAGTGAGAGACATTAACCTATGAGCCCAACCCTTTCCTTCTTCATTCTTCAGCACGAACTTAGGAAGGTGCGAAATAAACCACCTCACTAGCAAAGGAGCACAACACCACGGAGATCCCCGTTTTCGGGCAGTACGAGTATAGAGTTGTTGCAGGATATCACCCAAAAGAGTGGGTACAGGATTCCGAGACATGAAGATCCTTATGGCATAGATACTGATAAAGGTGTCAGGATTGGGAAACAATACCAGGCCATAGATTAAAAGAGCCAGAATGTCTTCGTACGCCTTGAAGTCCAAGTCATTCCAGAAATCATTAGCTTTGCCAACCAGAAATTTGACCAAAAAGCCCTTAACTCCACTTTTAGTTTCCTAGTTAGCCAATACCTCTTCTTTGGTCAAGGGGAGAATTGCAGCAATCTCTTCAAGCCTAGGAGTCTTTTCCCAACCAGTGAATGGAGTTTACTCCAAAACAGGAATACCAAGCAAATTAGAGAATTCTTCCAGGGTAGGGACCAGCTGGAAGTCTTGAAAGGTAAAGCAATGATACAGGGGGTCATAAAACTGGGTCAGGACACTTATCAGTTGTTGGTCCCACTTTGCAGTGATCAAGCCAAGGAGAGAACCATGCCTTTTGATGAAGGAAGTAGTGTTTGGAATCCTATCAACCAAACCTTTGAGCAAAGTTGGTGGTTGAACAAAGTTGAGCCGGATAGTATTCCTACGCACGGGCATCATGATGTCCTACAAAACAGAGCAAAGATGAAACTTTTTTATCTTTGAAATGGGTTAGTCCTTTATACAGGATGCATGCAATGGTATGATGGCATGATGCTATGATGAAGCACACCACAAGTATTCACACAGGCAAGCATGATAAGGCACACAAGTCACACAAGACAACCCTTAGGTTTCAGGCCAACATGAAGTTTAGGTATTACCCTCTTTTAGTTTCGTTGGTTAGAACCTGTCCTATCAAAAGTAACCGGGTTATAGAGGATCTCAAATCATTGACTACCCTCAATCGGTCATAACTACAGCATCGCAATCTTTTCTTGCGGCCAGAACCATCGCGAGAGTTTAGCCTCAATGAGTGTAGCATACTGCTACTGTTCTAATGTCCAAGTTTGGTCAATTTAGGGTTCTAAGGTCGGTTGGTGTTTAATGACTCCTTAGAAGACCCATATTCTCCTTGTTGCAACACAAGGGATATAGGTACAGACCAAGGTGCCACACCAACGTAGCCACTGCTTCACCCATGTCGGTCTATGCCGGACAGGTCCCTCACAGATTATGCTACCTAAAAAGGGTATTCCCCATATCCGGGTTAGGATCTATGAAACTCCGATGCAAAGCCCATAAATATAAAAGCAAACAAGGCAAACAATTGAAAACAAAGGTGATATAAGCCCTAAGGTTACTCCACTTTTAATATTCCCCAGAAGAGTCGCCAGTTCTGTGGTACGGTGGGAGAACTGACTATGGTTTTGCGTTTGTTTTCGCAAATGTTTCGGTTGAGCAAGAGTCGCCACCGACTTTTTATTTTATCCTAAGGAAAGGTTTAAAAAGCACAGCAAAAACCTTTGAGATGTTTTCTTGGGTTCGGGGAGTAGATTATAGAAAGGGAAGGTATTAGCACCCTTTCTATCCATGGTTATCCATGGGCTCTTAGTTACTTGCTTAGATCAACTTGCCTTATTTTTCAATTGTTTGAAATGGTGCTTTGCGTGTGTGGATTTGAAAATGTTTTGAAAAGAGGCCAAATGTGGTGGCAACCTTTGTAATGATCCATGTTGGGATGTATACAAAGGTGTATGTCTTTTGAAAAGGTTTTCATTTGTTTTTGAAAGTTTGTTTTTGAAAGTGTTGTGAGGTGTGGTTTTAGAAAATAGGCAAGTGTTTTGTTTTTGCAAGTTTGATTCAAGTAACTAAGAGGTTATCTACTCCTAAATTTCTCAAAGATTATTGCTATGTTTTTAACCCTTTTAACAAGTTTGTTCCACCATTGTATTTGGTGGACAATCTTGTGTTAGGATGTGAAAGGGACGGGCGCGGGTCATCGTTTAGACCATAATTGCAATGGTGCCAAGTATCTTTGGGCAATTTCCTTTTAAGGGACTTGATCATTTTTTAAGCAACTTTCGAAAGCGTCATCGAGGGACTATGATCATTTGAATTGTGTTGTTTTGCCCAAAGAGACCTAACATGCAATATGGCCCCTTTATTGAAGGCAACAAGTGGAATACCCTAGGGGTGCAAGTGTGATTAGTGTTGTCCATTTTCATGCTTGGGTTATCTTGAAGTTAGGTCAAACTATTTTTGTTGTTTTCGATTCGCATACAAACCCTAATTCTAGCATGGTATATTTAGAAAGCAATAAAGTGCGAAAAATAAAGTTACTAGGCTATTACAACACAATATATGGGAAGGGGGGTACAAATGTTCAAATGGGGGTTTTTTGACAAGGAGTTTAAACCTAAACTATTACATCAATATTGAATTATTTACAAGATATTAATTACACAAATTAAATAGAAATAAAATAAATATGCAAGATGCAAAAAGGCTTTTTATATGTATGAAAAAAAAGTATTTTTATGTGTCAAATAAACAAAATAAAAAGTATTATTTTTGGTGTTTTTTTATGTTTAGGGCAAAACCCTAATTTCATTAAGTAAATGTATTAATTATTAATATATACAATATTTAATCAATTATGTACAAAAATAAAATAAAAATGAAGTATATTTGTCAAAAAGGTATTTTTAATATTAAATATTAATAAAAAAATAAAAGTGTGTATATTTTGTATTTTTACCTAAATATACTAATATGTATATAAATATTTGTATTATTTACTAAATATATATTATATATACAAAATAATAATGTTTAATATTTATTAAAAAAAAGTATATTTTACATAAAATATTTTCAGAAGATAAAACAAAATAAAAATGAAAAATGAAATGTGTTTGCATTATTTTAGTATTTTTCAAATAAAAGTATGTTTATTCATTTATTTATGTACAAATGTTGATCTAAACAAATAAATACCTAATAAATATGAAAATGGTGTAAAAAATATTTTTTATATTTTTAATATTATAAGGAAAAATAAATAAGTCAGAATAAAAAAAGAAAAGTCAAAAAATCATGAAAATAAGCAAAATGGGCCTAGGGGGTGTCAAAGTGAAAATGGTGTGTAAACAGAAATGACAAACAAAGCCCAACCCAGAAGGTTGTTGTCTTCAACCTTCAGACAAAAAAATTCAAAAACACGCGCCTTTCTTCTCAAATCCCTAACTCCTGATTCTTTGATCTTTTGCCAAATCTTCCAACATGAAACCTGTAGAGCTTGAAGCCACGATTCTAGACATATAAAGAAGTCAATCTAACTCTCAGAAATGAGAGAGAATTTCTTCTCCCCCAATTCCTGACCTAAATTTTATTCAATGTTCAGACTTAAAATTCTCTAAGCATACATAATATAAATGAAATCTAATTACATGGGCATGTTCATGGCTATGAATGTGACATGTTTTCTTCACAAACCTAAAGCTAACAATGCCTGGATAGAGAGATACGTGTTCATGAACTTACCTGTTTAGTTGAAGTTGTATCTTGTGATAGAGGTGTCTTCAATGCAAGGTGATGATTGGTACAGCTTCCTTGATGTACAGGGATGCTATTCCAAGCTTTACTTTGTCTTGAAACCTTTTGAATCGTGCTATGGAACTTCAGCTGCAAAACAAGAAAATGAAAATGGTGATGTTGCCTGGGAGTGTTACAGGTCGTGTTTGAGGTTTGGATTAGCTTCAAGGGATGTTGTGGGATGTGTTTGACAAGTTTTTAGCAAGAATGCATGGAAGGTTTGAGCTATGGAACTCAAATTGTAGCAGATGCTCTGTTTGGGCAGTTTGAGGGTGATTCTGGGAATGGGGAGGCAATGGAGATATTAGGGTCGTGTTCTAGCTCAGAATGGATGTGTAGAATATGTTTGACAAGTTTCCCTAAGCATGTGTTAGCTGATATGAGAGTTGGTGGATGATATGTTATGTTTCTTCACACTTAAGAAAAAGATGGCCACTTGGTGTTCTAGACTGATGCAGGCCCCCAAGCTATGCTGCTAACCTTCCCATTGATCAGTGTGTTTTGTTCATAAACTTGTGCCTCAGAGATTTTATTTGTACCTTCTTGATTTACCAATTGACATAAAGTGTAACTTTTCAAGAATGGCTATTTTACTTTTTCTATTTATGGCTTAGTTCAACATGTAATGCTTAAACTCATAAAACAAGGCCTTGGCACAATGAATTAGCATTAAATTATTGAGTGCTGGATGGTTTAGAGGCCTGTAATCAAGGAAAGCATGCTGAATTCAAAATGGCACAAATGTATGAACATGTAACTTGGCCAAATCAAAAGTGAGTTTTTCCCATATTGCAAAATTCGATTCTCTCTAACCATGAGGTTGTTTGATGAGTTCTTTGACATTTTGGAAAGCTTGGAATGTGTACTACAATCCATCTTTGAAATGAAAATTGAAATTCCAAGTGGAAGTATGTGAAAAATGGTCTTGAAGTTAGGTAAAAACCTTGCCTAAAATAGGTCAAATTTTCTCTAAGTTAAGAATGGTTTGGTACCCTTGTTCCAAAAATTGTAACTTGAGCTACAAGCTTCTTTTGGGAAAACTTTGTGAATCAAAGTTGTAGATTATGCAATAGGCTACAACTTTCATGTTTTGACTTTTGCTTGAATCCAAATGAATCTTGGTGAGAAAGTGGGACAAAGTTAGGAAAAAATTAGGGTTTTTCATAACTTAGAAAAATTCTAAGTTATGAAAAATCTTCATTTCAAACCCTAATTTGCAATTCTTGATTTCTTGATGAACAAGTTTCATGATTTGGCATGTTTTGATGAAAAATGAATCTTGACACTTGATTTTGACCAAAAAGTCAAAGTTTGACTTTTCAGTATACAGTCAAAATTGATCAATTGACTGGGAAATTCAACTGTCAATCTTGTGCATTTGGGATATTTTGAGCTTGTTGAGCATGTCAAGATAATTCCATGGGGTCCTTGAGTCCATATGTGAGCTTGGTTTGCCATTGGCTAGGTCAAACAGTCAAAAATTGCCTTTGTGCAGTCAAAACCCTAAAAATGACCATTTTGCCCTTTTGATGATCTGATCAAATTTCTTGTGGAATTGTGATCCAAACTTGATCAAATGGTCCATGTGAGTTCATAATGTTGATGTGGGTCAATTTTCATGAGATTTGACTGTCAATTGGCAACAATTGACTTTTTCCCCAATACAGTTGATTTATAGGTCAACTGTCCAATTGACTGGGCAAAATTTGGAATCAAGACTTGAAACTTGGTATGGATAAACTTGGGAGTCCAACATGAAGCATGAAAGTCATATTAGGCATTTTAGGTCAAAATATCGTTGTTCAAACACAAACCCTAATTTGGGTCAATAGTGCAAAGAGAAGTCTTGAGCAGAGGAAACCCTAATTGGATCTTGAGCTCCAAGGGTTTTGTGATGAGAAAATGTTGAGGAAATGGGAGGGCAAATTTTGGGGTACAACATTGAGGATAAAGGAAAGTACAATCCTATGTTTGCATACATGGATTCCTACCTTAATCAGCAAATCAAAGAAAGCTTAACAAAACTATCCTATAGGGAACATGCAATGAGAGCGAAGTCGTGATCTCAATATCTAAATTGAGTGACTCATCGATCAACATTTAAAGAAGAAAAGCGATAAACATCCTATAGGGAACATGCAATGAGAGCGAATTCGTGATCTCAATATCTAAATTGAGTGACTCATCGATCAACAATTAAAGAAGAAAAGCAATAAACATCCTATAGGGAGCATGCAATGAGAGCTAAGTCGTGATCTCAATATCTAAATTGAGTGACTCATCGATCAACAACAAGCAAAATACATGCAATCAAACAAAAATCAGAGGGCCTCCTGACATATATCAGCAACTGAGGTCCCATCATGCAATCAGAGAACTATGCAAAATGAAAAGGGGAGAAAGGTGGTAGCACAATACCAAATAGATAAATATCTGTAGCAATCAAGCAAGAATAAAAGAAACCCAAAGAAACTTCAAGCAAGCTGGCATCAATAAACAAATTGAGTTAGGAATCTATCAGACATGAACAAGTCCCAGGGGAAATGTATGGCATTCACAATCATATATATGTATATCCTACATAAACTATCAAACATGCCAAGCACAAAAAACAATGCCTTGCACATTCAACAACCAAGTTAGTATTCCAAAAGGTGAAGAAGTGAGAATAATCATGGTGGCAATTATCAAATATTAGACATTACAAACAAGAGGAAACAAGCAAATGTACAGATTAGGTCAAAAGAATCAGAGGAAATGTTACTCTTTCCTATCACCATGTTGAATTGACAATTGAGTGTCAATCAAGGATCATAAGAGCTTAAGAATAATATGAACAAGAACCATGAAGGTCAGTAGCAAACACATTTCAATCATGCACAATTGATTCAAACACAACTTCATGATTACAATGGGAGATAAAACCTACATAAGGCATTAGATGGTTCAAAATATTCAAACATGAGGCTCCTGAGTGAAATGGATTGAGCTATCATGGACAAGTCAGAACCAACATGATCATTAGGTTCCCAATTATAGGCCTCACTCAAGTTCATTGGCCATCAACCAAATTGCAACAAGTCATACAAACATGATTGGGTACGTTCACTTCAAAATTACACCAAAAATAGAAACAAGGATCCATAATTCAAACCAAAAATATCTCAATATATTGGGGGTGTTTAGAAGTCAGAATGCAAGCCCTAAGTTCATGAATGATTGAGGTTGGGGGCCATGTGAAGTGCAAAGTTTAAGACTAGTTAGCAAAAATAACAAACTAGACAAGTTTTCAAAATTATTTGTGGAAAAATGTCAAACCAAGTTAAATAATTCAAGAAAAATGGTTTTCAAATTCCCAACACATTCATGAACCATGATCAAGACCCACATCTCAAGAAAAACCAGGGCAAAGTGAATTTTTAAAATAAACTTGCATCATAAGCAACAAAACCCTAAATTTTGACTTTAAATCATAAATATTGATTAAATAGGATCAAAACCCAAACAAAACAAAACAAGGTCACGCAAAATATCAAGAAACCCTAAATGTCAGAAAATACATTTTTTTCATATTTTTTGAATTAGGAAAATACAAAGAATGGAATTAAATTCAAACAATTAGGTAATTAACTAATATTCACATATCAAAATGATATTTAGATCAAAAAGTCAGGAGAATGGCCAACCAAAATTATATTCAAATATTAGGGCTAAAAAGATACATCCATGAATTTTTTGTGAATTTTTGAATAAAAGGAAAATATTAAAAACAAAAAAAATAAACAATTAATAATGAAATTATTATTTAAGTGCAAGAAAATGCAAAACATAACCAAAAATAACAAAAAAGGCAAAACAAAAATATGACCAGGTTCTATGATTAAAAACAAGATTACATGATTTATTTTGAAATTTGGGAATTAATATAATTATTAAAAATAAAAAAAACAAACAAATATTACAAATATCCTTTTGAAATTAAATTTTTAATCAAAAATAAGAAAAATGATGAACCAAAGTCAGAATCAATTTTCAAATTATTTTGGGAGTCTCAAATAATTTTTGTGGATTTTTTAGGTCAAAGGAACTATTAAAATAAAAATTGTTTTTGATCAATTCATTAATTAAACCTAAATTTTTTTAACCAATCAGATAATTCAAAAAAAATATCAAATAAATACACAAAGTCAGAAATATTATTTTGAATTTATGATAATTTTTTCAGAATTTTCCAATCCATTTTGAGCATGAAAATAAATCATTGAAAGCAACTAATAAAACAAAAATTCAAATAAACCAAAAATTCAAACAGACCAATCATGATGTGCCACCACATCATCTTCAACCTTCGAATGTTCAAAAACGCGCGCATCTTCTCAGGCCTAGGGTTCACTTTCAGATCAATGTAACTCACTTAATTTTGCATCATTTTTGATGAAATCAAAGGCAAATTAAAGCTAGCATGGCAAGGAATACATAGCAATTCGAATCAAATCAAACCATCAACCACATTATCCATAATCAAGTCATGAACATGAACAAAAACCTTCTGAATTGCTAGTTTCAGAACATTCAAACATGCATAATTCATCAAATTAAATGCTATAAAGCTTCAGAATCATTCAATTAACATCATTGAACATGAATTCAAGCTCAAACATCTCAATAAACAAGTGCATCTCAAGAATCGAAGTTTGGAATCATTACCTAAAGGTGAAAAGTGATCTACTGTCTCCTTCACTCGAGATGCAAACAAATGGTGCTGGCTTGATCTACTTGCTTTGCTGAAGCGGAATCCACAAAAATTTTGAAGAAAGCACCAAGGAATTGTGAGAATCGAATCAAATTGCAGAAGAGGAAGGAAAGTTTCAGATCTGGAATTCTTGCAAATGGCGCGTTCTCTTTCTCTCTCTTTGCTTTCTTTCACTTATATAGAGTTTTTAGATAAGGATAGAAGTGGAAGTTTGTCCTTAAATCCGTTGGAGGGCAGGATTGGGAATTTTGGCCAAAAATGGAGCGCATAGTGAATCATGTGTTTTACTCGTGCATTCTTCTGCCTTTTATGCTTTTTGTGAGCCAAATGAAGTAAGAAATGCATGCTAAAAATGCTAGCCCATGATTACTTGAAATGAGAGAGTGTTGGTGAATTGGCCATTTTGAGCAAGTTTTGTATTTTTTGATTCCAACATGTGCAATACCATATGGGGCACGAAATAGAGAGTATGATGGGCCTCAGCATGTCACAAATTACCAATGGGCTTGATTAGAAACAAGGGGAATGGCTAAAAATTTAGTTTGCAAGAAATGGTCATTTTGCACATTTGCGAAATTTCAATGAAATGCCTCGAATTTCCAAAACTCATAACTTGTTCATACTTTTGAATTTTGGCACAAATGAACACAATTTGGAAAGTTCTTGAAAATATCCACAAACCCTTAGTTTATAGTTTTTGCAATTGAATCCATTAAGGTCCTCAAAATTTGGCTTGAAATTCAATAATTTTTTAAAATGACCTATAATTTTGTAACTTCAAAAGACCATAACTCTTGATTCATTTCCAACATGAATATTAGACCAAAAGGAGGTGAAATATCATTCTCTTAGCTTTCCAAGCATATTTCATTTGCATTTTTGTGATCAAAGATGAATAAAATATGAATTTTTGAAATTAAGTCTTTATTTTCCAAAATTAGAAACCTTTAGGGTTTCTTCAAGAACAAGTTTCAACCCAAACTTCAATCTCTTTGATCCAATGACCAAAATTGACTTGAAATATGAAAAGTACATCCTTTAAATGATGTTTGGCCAAAAATTCACTTGGTCAACCTTGACTTTGACTGATTTTGACGAAAATGACCATTTTGCCCCTCTGAGTCCAAAGATCCACTTCCCTTCAAACCTGATGATCAAAACTTCAAACATATGATCTTCCAAATGTATAGAGGCCATGTACCAAGTTTCACTTCAAAATTATCAAGAAATCTTGATGAAATCCCAAACCCTAATTTTGGTCAACACATTAAGAGACTGATGAATCATCCTCAAAACCTCAAATCCTTTGGGTATCTTGACCAATTCCTTGTACAAGGACCTTTCAAATGTCAAAGAAATGTTGTAACTCCCTAAATCAAGACTTGTACATTGGAAGGACCAATAGACTTACTTCAAACAAAACCCTAATTTGACTGATGAATCCAAAGAGTGATTTCACTTGTGATCAAACACCAGCTCCAATCTTCTAGGGGTCCAAAGAGGTGAATAAAGCATCTTGAGATATGAAAAAAATTTAAGCTTGAAAGATTCAGAAGTTTAGATGATAATATTCTTCTTGTGCAAATTGTTAATGCCATCAACCTTCAAAGCTTGAGGAAAACTTGGTCACCAAAGTATTTTGATCCTATCACAATGTATGGATGCAATGCACTATGATGTTCATGATGAAATATAAGCCTAAAACAAAAGGGTAAATTTTGGGGTGCAACAGCTGCCCCTATTCAAATATATTCAACATGATAAGTGAGAAAAGTGATAACTTTCGAGCGTTCAGGGTTGACGATGTTTGAATACGAAAGAACCCGAAAATTTACACTCTTGAAAGAAACGGAGACAAAACTCCTAAGACATGTGCAGAATGAAGCTGTAACACAGGTTGAAACAGAACAAGAACAAAGAAGAGTAGACGCAACTAAACTTCCGGACAAACATGCCAGGGCGAAATTGGGCTTCAAAAGGAAGGGGTGAGACAAAACTCAACCAATAGAGTATAGAAGAAACTAAGCTCCGTAATAGCAAACGTACGCGGGTGAGGAGACGAAACTCTGAGATCGACCCAAAGCAAAGTGGCTAGAGTGCGTGATTATAGGAACACTTGCCAATCTCAACTAAGATAGACAGTATAAAGGAACTGACAGAATCTCAAAAATGAGGAACAACAGCGAGACGAAACCCGACTCAAAGACTAGTCAGACGAAACTAAACTAGATGAGTACCAAGACGAAACTGGATTTCACGCACGGGTAACGAGGCGAAACTCGACCCAAAGCGAAGTGATGAGAGTGCATGTTTCTTAGAGCACCTGCTAGTGTCAGATCAAAGGATAAACAAAGACAAAAACTGATAGGAGAATTCAAGGAACAAAGGAGACTGATTTCAAACCAGGGACACAGCACGAACACTGCACTCGGTAAACGAACACCGTCAAAGAGTCCAGGGTAGGAAAGTAAGAACGAGATGAAACTCGACTCAACAACTAGTTAGGCGAAACTAAACTAGATAAGTACCAAGACAAAACTGGATTTCATGCACAGGCGACGAGGCGAAACTCGACCCAAAGCGAGGAGATTAGGGCGTACACCTAAAAACATGCAAAAAAATGAATATCAGGACAAAACTGCTATTTGAAAGGTGCATCAATAGACATTGGAATGAACCAGAGAGGGTAGTAAAGACTAAACCCGAGAAGACTGTGCCAGTGCGAAACTGAGCTATAGTTAAAAGTAGACACTCAAACAAACAAATGACCGACGTCAAAAGGATATTGGTATAGGGAGGAAACTGAGATAATAAGGACGAAGACCTCACTGGGGATTAAACCCGAAGTATTAGCAAATCATTGGGGATGACGGAAATAATAATGGCTTATGTTCCGATGCATGTTTTGAATTCTTTTTTATAGCGCAATGCTCCATATAAAGGAAATGCTACGCGTTTTGGTAGATGCAATGTAATGATGTATGTTTAAAAGTCTCACTGGGGAATGGCCAAATGAGAAACCAAAAACTGAGGAGTCAGCATCTGACATGACTTGCAAAAATAAATTGCAAAATCCAAAGGAGAGGAGAAAATACGGGGAACCGCTATAGAGGGAACCTCGAAGAGATGGAGCTTTGCGGAGAAACAAACGAGAAATCAACAGAAATGGGCCACAAACAAAGAGAGGAGCTGCAAAAATAAATTGCGAATTCCCGGGGAAGATCAGGTCGACAATGCAACTCCCGGAAAAAGACGAAAACTTTTTGCTGGGGGGACAAAACTCTGCTGAAGAGGTGGGACTTTACTGGAGAGATAGAACTCTGTCGAAGATCATCTTGCTGGAGAGATATTCTCTTGGAATGCAACCAAATGGCGTACCCCGCAGATAGTCACACGGTATCAGAACCTTACTGGGGAATAAGAGAAGATCCTAGACATAGGGATGCCCCAGTCAACAGATCGTCTGGGAACTGAGAGGTCAAAGAGAGGGATCCCTGGCTGGAAAATCTGTTGGGGAGTTGAAACTCCTCCAAAATTTGGGTTCCAACCTAAAGACTCCATTGGGGATAAGCGACATATCCAAACTTGAAGTCTTGGCACGAGGCTTTTTGAAAGAAAATTCCTGGAGTAACAAAACTTTGCTGCTGAAATGAAACTTCACCAGGGAAAGGAAACTTCACTGGGGAAACGAAACTTCACAGGGGAAACCAAACCTCACAGGGGAAACGAAACCTCACAGGGGATAGGCAGAAGAAGAAAGCCGAACATTCCCTTTTTGGCCATCATTAAGCTCTTTACAGATATTCAACGTGTAAATTTTTTGATGTCAAACAACTGTTTTGCATACAGAAAAATGTTTATTGAGAATGGTAGACCTGATGCGATAATTATTTAAGCCTTGAAGTTTAAAACTTTAACAAAATGTCGCATCTCTGTTGTGAACGAATCACTGGCTAAAGTGCAAAAACGTTTTAAAACTTTTCTTCCCTTTTTTGAAAAACGAGTCAAAACGCGGGTGATAAGATACCAACACGGCTATGCAACACTTATTTGGGGAGTTTAGGAAATTTTATACCGTTGTAGTATGCTTTTAAGTTAAACCCTTGTTTCAGTTAGGACTTTTAAAGGTTGTAACGTGGCATGGTTCAAGGTTTTTTTGAAAAAATGTTTTTCAAGGCTCAAGTTATTTGGTGCCCACCCCCTTCTTGATATTCTCATGTCCTAAGTTCAGCTGATTTATCACAAGCATTCATATTTCAAAAGGATTTGTGATGGTTGAGTGATCGTGACGAATCCTCCAACATAATTGTCACTTAACTTCTGCTGCTTTTGTTGTCATTATTCCTCGTCTTTTGATGAAAATTTTATTGAATAATATTTTTTTTTGCCTTTTAGGCTCTCTTTTCCCTAACTTTTTCCTGGACAAAATCTCTTCTTTTTTTTGAATTTCAATTTGGAAGTCCAGCGGGATGCCCTAACTTTTGCCTAAGCGACTTGTTTTCAAGTTTTGACTTAGCGGGGCTTTTTGTTTCTTTCTTATTCATACTTTCGATTTTGAACAGGACATTATGACTTTAGGTCTTTGGACTTTTTTTTCTTTCTTCCTCTTTTTTGAAGAAATAAAATGCCTCATTCCTTGGTCGGCGATGAATAGCCATTATTGTATCGATTCGATCTCGACCTCGAGATTTTGTGAGGAGATGAACATCGTGGTTTAGACACGCATTTCCCCCTTTTTCATGATATGAAAGACAAAATGTAGCGATCTTTAGAGGGGTCATTCCTTCTGAAATTTGAATGCTTGGGCAAATCAATTTAACATCTACCCTGCCCCTGGTTAAAAAAGGTTTATTTTTCTTGAATGGAAAAGAAACTCCTACTTTGAAGGCTTAGAGGGGTTAACGAGGGTCTAACTCCCTTATATCTCCAGTGTTTGGGGATTGAAACAATGCTCGTACATCGTCAACAGGGTTCTAATCGAAAGCATACAACTACAGTCACTGTTTTTTTTTAGACTACTTCCTCCAAATTCTTGGTCATGCAAAAGAGTTGGCACAATTAGTATCAAACTTCCTAGAAAAAATGATTAAAGAGTGATACTGGATGGGTTAAATAAAATGAAACAATTTTTCAAGGAAAAAATATTCAATGCATCAGGACTGACATTCAGCTATAAACAAAATCCTATATGCAGACAATGCTAAAACAATCAATCAGGATAACACATGAAAGTGCGGCAAAGAAACGTAATAAAAGCCATTACGGGGAAGAAGTATCTTCAACCAGGTTCACCGGTCCCACTGACTTGATATTACCCTGACCCATGATTTTTACCAACGGCCCGGAGCTGTGAAACAAAATGGCAAGGCAAAAGCCAACAGAGTGAAGGAGAGATTCACCAAACAGAGAAACAAACATGCCCCTTGCACAGCGGTGGTTGTGTTGGTTATCCGCATTTCAAGCGATCAGCCAATCATGACTTGTATTACCATATCCGTGTAAGGTCCACGAAGTTTATATGCACATGCTTATCAAAAATACTGGACGTTTTTGCAAACAAAATAATAATAGGAGAGAAAAGAAACGTAAACGTATACTGGAAAGAAGATTTTCTATTGATTTTTAGAAATTAGCCTGTGAAAAAGGAATTTACACTGGGAAACAAGAAATTGCAAAATTAAAACAAACAAGTGTTTACAAATGGCAATGTGAATGTGAATATCCACCAAGTCCCGACTCTGCCATGACTCTGATGACTCTCCTCTTCCTGCTTCCGGACTGATCATTCTTGGATTAGCCTCGAGCTTATGCCAGGTGAAGGAACTAAGGAAAGAAACAAAGGATCCCATGATGAGCATAGTCATTTTCTTTAAGGCCCTAACTTTTGCCTGAACCGCCCTTTCGGGTTTTCGATCCACCAGGACACCCTCTTTTGCCTAAACTTCCCTTTCAGGTTTTCAGTTTAGCGGGTTTTTATTATTTTTTATGCAAAGTATTTTTTAACTACATCAGCATTCACAGGGAGAGGGAAATACTCTCCATCCATAGTTGTGAGCATTATCTCTCCTCCAGAGAAAACTTTTCTGACCACGAAAGCACCTTCATAAGTTGGAACCCACTTCCCCTGGGATCTTCCTGGGGAAGAATTATCCTCTTGAGCACAAGGTCCCCTGGTTTGTAACACTAAGGTCGTACCCTCTTATCAAAAGTTTTCCTCATCCTTTGCTGATATACCTGACCATGACATACAGCCGTCAACCTCTTCTCGTCAATAAATTCCAACTGATCCAGCCGATTCTGTACCCATTCAATTTCATCTAGCTCAACATCTCTCATGACCCTAAGAGAAGGAATCTCGACTTCTACCGACAATACCGCTTCTATGCCGTAAACCAGTGAAAATGGGGTTGCCCGAGTCGAAGTACGCACAGTAGTGCGATAACCATGCAAAGCGAAAGGCAGCATCTCATGCCAATCTTTATAGGTTACCACCATCTTCTACACAATTTTCTTGATATTTTTATTGGCCGCTTCGACAGCATCGTTCATCTTTAGTCTATATGGGGAAGATTTATGATGCTTGATTTTGAAGGACTCACAAAGCTCCTTCATCATCTTGTTGTTCAGATTAGACCCATTATCGGTAATGATCTTTTTAGGCACTCCGTAGCGACATATAATATTGTGCTTAATGAACCGAGTTACCACCTGTTTGGTGACATTGGCATAGGATGCAGCTTCGACCCATTTTATAAAATAATTGATGGCAACCAGAATGAAACGGTGCCCGTTAGACGCAGTCGGTTCAATCTTACCGATCATATCAATTCCCCACATCACAAACGGCCAAGGAGAGGTCAAGACAATCAAAGGTACTGGCGGCACATGCACCTTGTCAGCATAGACTTGGCATTTGTGGCAAACCCGAGCATGATTGTAACAGTCAGTCTCCATGGTGGACCAATAATAACCTGCTCGCAAAATATTTTTAGCCATGGTGTGCCCATTGGAATGGGTCCCGAAATCACCTTCATGTATCTCCTCAATGATTCTAGCCGCTTCTTTCTTGTCAACACATCTGAGCAGTAGAGCATCATGATGCTTCTGTACAACACACCACCACTGAGAAAGAACTTGGCTGAAAATCTTCTCAAGAACTTCTTATTTGTGACGGATGCCCCCTCAGGGTACTCTTGTGCTTCAAGGTACCTCTTAACGTCATAAAACCAAGGATTTCCATCTGGTTCAAAACTGGCCTCAAAACAGAAAGCTGGCTCACTCAAACTTCTGATGGTAATGGAAGGCGCCTCATTATCCCACTTAACCTTGAACATGGAGGACAAAGTTTCCAGTGCATCAGCTAGATTGTTTTCTTCTCTGGTAATGTGCTCAAACGTGATCTCTTCGAAGTACGGAATCAACTTCATAACATGCTCATGATACGGGATTAGGTTCTGATGGCGAGTCTCCCAATATCCATTAATCTGGCTGATAACAAGATTGGAACCCCCGTAAACTTTCAAGAATTTGATGCGCAGGTCAATCGTCGCTTCAATGCCATAAATGCAAGCTTCATATTCGGCCATGTTGTTAGTGCAATCAAAACAGATACGGGCCGTGAAAGGAATGTGGTATCCCTCGGGGGAAGTGATAATAGCTCCGACATCGTTACCCATGGCATTAGAGGCACCATTAAAAACAAGCGTCCAACGTGATCCCGGCTCGGGTCCTTCGTCTGGGTATGGTATGTTACAATCCCAAATATACACAATTTCCTCATATGGAAAATCAAACTTCATCAGTTCATAATCGTTCATGGGCTGATGAGCAAGATGGTCAGCAAGTACACTACCCTTAATTGCTTTTTGAGTAGTGTATTGGATGTCATATTCAGTGAGTATCATCTGCCAACGGGCTACCCTTCCTGTAAGAGCTGGTTTCTCAAAAATGTACTTGATTGGATCCATTTTGGATATCAAGTAGGTGGTGTGAGTTAACATGTACTGCCTCAAACGTTTGGCGGCCTAGGCAAGCGCACAACAAGTATTTTCCAACAACGAGTATCTTGACTCGCATTCCGTAAACTTCTTACTCAAGTAGTAAATAGCCTGTTCTTTCTTCCCAGTCTCGTCGTGCTGACTGAGGACACAACCCATTGAGGTCTCCAACACAGTTAAATACATGATTAGTGGCCTTCCTTCCACTGAAGTCATGAGTATCGGAGGTTCCTGCAAATAATCCTTTATTTTGTCAAAGGCCTTCTGACAATCCTCATTCCATTTCACTGTCTGACTTTTCTTCAACAACTTTAACATAGGTTCACATGTGGCTGTGAGATGAGAAATAAATCTGGAAATATAGTTTAACCTCCCCAAGAAACCACGTACTTCCTTCTATGTCCTTGGCTCATGCATTTCCTGTATCGCTTTGACTTTGGCCGGGTCCACCTCGATACCATTTTCACTTACAATAAAGCCCAACAGCTTGCCGGATCTCACCCCGAAGGTGCACTTATTCGGATTCAACCTTAGCAAGAGCTGCCTCAGTCTCCCGAACAATTTTTCCAGATCAACAAGATGTTCCTCCTATGTGTCATACTTGGCAATCATATCGTCTACATATACCTCAATCTCTTTGTGAATCAAGTCATGAAAGAGAGTGACCATAACGCGCTGATATGTTGCCCCAACATTTTTCAAACCAAACGGCATCACTTTATAGCAAAAAGTTCCCCAAGGCGTGATGAATGTTGTCTTCTCCATATCCTCCGGGGCCATCTTAATTTGATTGTAACCCAAAAAGCCATCCATGCACGAGAACACCTTGGAATGAGCAGTATTATCAACCAACACGTCAATATGTGGCAGAGGGAAGTCGTCTTTAGGGTTGGCCCTGTTCAAATCTCTATAATCCACGAACATCCTGACCTTACCATCTTTCTTGGGCACAAGCACAATATTTTCAATCCATGGCGAATAATTGACAACCTTTAAGAAATTTGCGTCCAACTGCTTCTGGACCTCCTCCTTGATCTTCTTGGACATCTCAGGATAAGTTATTTGGAGCTTTTGCTTGACAGGGAAACAACCTTCTTTGAATGGTAGTCGATGCACCACTATATATGTATCCAGCCCTGGCATATCCTTATAAGACCAAGTGAAGATATTACAATACTCACGGAGTAGCTCAATCAATCTGGCTTTTACACTTTCTTCGAGATCGGCCCCTATCTTGACTTCTCTTCTTATCTCTTTTGTGCCAATATTCACTACCTAAATCGAATCTTGATTTGGCTGGATAACCTTTTCCTCTTGTTTCAACAGTCTTTCTAATTCCTCAGGAAGATTACACTCCTCATATGCTTCTTCTTCAGCTTGATAAATAGGAGTATCAAAGTCATAATGAGCCATAACAGAGTCGTTATTGATAGAATTTGTGGTGGAAGTGCATCTGCATGAATGACATTTTTGCGTTTTTTAGTGACTGTGTGAAAAGAGAAACATTGCCATTTAAAAAAGAAAAAGAAAAGGAGAAAAACTTTGAATGCAAAAACGTCCTTTATTTCGTGATAAAATTGCAAAATAAACATGGTGGCCCTACACAAATGATTCACTACGCCTTGGTCAGAGCGTAGGAATTATGATATGATAATAAAAGAAACAAGAAAATTACTCCTAAGCGCTTAAAACTTGGATAACATCCACAAAAGTCCAATTGTTGAGTGTCTGGCCTGGAATACTTGGACGAATCCAATCTTCAACATTGTAACCATCAACTCTATCATCACCAACTACATTGACTTGTCCTTCCTGAGTAGCACAAGGACAAGAAAACTTCACAGGAATGGATAAACTGGATGCTTTGGGGGCTGCACTCTGCTGACCTGGGCTGAAACCAAGACCAAATTTATCAAACTTCAGAGTAACGTCCAGCACCTGACCCCAACCTTCGGGGTTACCACCTTCCACTACAGCTTTTGCATCTTTGAGAGAATACATAACAGTTTCCGATTTCTTTTTCTACTCTGGAGGAGGAAGATTGACAGCATGAACTATCTCAAATGCCTGGAACAGAGTTTCATGTATTTCGCCTTCAACTTCTACATAGAGGAATGACTTCAAATGACTCACAATGTACTCTTCTTTGCCGCATACAGTTATCACCTTTCCCTCTGCAGGATACTTGAGTTTCTGGTGAAGAGTAGAAGTAACTGCCCTTGCTCTATGAATCCACGGCCTTCCTAACAAGCAACAATATGCTGGCTGTATATCCATCACAAAAAATGTAGCCGTGAAGGTGTGAGGACCAACCTTGATTGGTAGCTCCACCTCCCCAAACACTGACCTTCGAGACCCATCAAACGCCTTCACCATCAAATCGCTAGGGTGCAACTCTAGTCCAGAATAATCAATCTTCATCAATGCTGACTTGGGCAATACATTTAAAGATTATCCGGTATCTACCAAAACTTGGGATAAAGTAGTGCCCCTGCACTCCATTTAAATATGCAATGCTTTGTTATGGTCTGGTCCCTCTAGAGGAAGATCAAAATCGGTGAAGCCCAAACCATTCCCAGCAGATATATTAGCACATACATTTTTGAACTGGTTGACTGTTATCTCATGTGGCACGAACTCATTCTTCAACAACTTCATCAAAGCACTTATGTGAGGTTATGAATAAATCAACAGAGACAAGATAAACATCTTAGAAGGAGTATGGCTCAAATGATTGATTATGCTATAATAACTCTTTCTGATAATTCGCATCAACTCTTTAACCTCATCGGGAACTGAAGAAGCTTCTGGTATCGGAATCGGTTGAGTTACATTGGCTGGCACAACCCTCGGATTACCAATCATTACCTGTTGTTTTCCTTTTTCTCTTGCAGAAGCATCCTCCGCATCTTTCACATTGGAAGGACCAAATACTCTCTCACTTCTAGTCATTCGACCCACACCGAAAAAGTTATGGACTTCCTCCTCATCACCTTCGGCACATCCTTCCTCAGAAAAACGAGCATTTACTTCCTTCTTCACCCCATGGTAATAAACATCGGCACCGTAATGCCACGGGACAACCTTCTCACTGGTATACGACATAGGACTGGGTATCGTGATCATCAGAGGGGATGCCCTTGATGGGGCAGGAATGTGTGCAGGGGTGTAAGGAATAGATATCACAACAACATCTTCTTCGGTAACATTGTGGTAGCTCGGTTTTCTATCAAACTACAGGGAGCCTTCATTCATCAACAACTGGATACCTGCTTTCAAATTATCACAGCCCTTCGGTTGCTCTCTACACTTGACACACCCAGAAGTACAACCCGGGAAAATAGAATTGACAAGCAAATACCTCTTAACACAACTCAACGGAGTAGTTACCTGTTCCACATCCATGATTAAATTCAACATTTTACCATTATCATCAATCATGTTAAAAACACCCCCTCCATGCCTAGGCATTGGGTTCTGAGTAACGTTCGGACCAGTCACTGGAGTAAACTCAATCGCCTTAGAATCCAACAAGTCTTGTACTTTACACTTCAACGCAAAGCAATTGTCAATAGAATGACCAACTCCTCCTGAATGGAATTCACATCTAGAGTTAGCATCATAGTTAACAGGGAGCCTTGCGGGAGGTGGCGGCATATTTCTCAAACTGATCAACTTCAAATCAAGCAAGTGGTGGAGAGCTTCAATAAGGGTTACTGGCAAGGGATCAAATTTTATGGGTTGTCTCTACTGTTGATTATTATACTGACGGGGAGCATCTTGCTGCCTTTGTTGCTGACGCACTGCATTTGGTCTCTGCTGCGGAGGAGCATTAACAGGAATAGAAACAACATTGATCTGTTGGTGCTGACGATCCTCTCTTCGTCCCCTATAAGAGTAAACTGCACTTGCGTCACCTTCCCTTTTCTTAGGGTAAGTGTTGAATGGTTTCTTACTGCCCCCGGATGAGCCACTGGAACCTCCAATCTAAATCTTTCCCAATTTCAAACCCACTTCAATTCTTTCAACAGCCATAACCAAGTATGCAAATCCTCCCGAAGTGCTTCCTATCATGTGCTCATAGAACGGCCCTTGCAGGGTACTCATAAACATATCAATGAGTTATCTCTCCATGAGTGAAGGTTGAACCCTCGCAGCCAACTCACGCCACTTCTGAGCGTATTCCTTGAAAGATTCTTTTGGTCCTTGTGACATATTCTGTAACTGAGTGCGATTAGACGCCATATCCACATTGTACTGATAATGTTTGACAAAAGCCCGAGCGAGATCATTCCAGCAACGAATATGAGTTTTCTCCCACTTCATGTACCCCTCTAGGGATGCCCTAGATAGGCTATCCTGGAAAAAGTGAATCAAAAGCCCTTGATCCTCGGTATGAACCGACATCTTCCAGAAATAAGCAGTTGCATGAGTAATAGGAAACGACGTTCCGTTGTACTTTTCAAATGTAGGAGGCTTAAACTTTGGAGGCACCTTCACCCCAGACACCAACCCGAGATCATTAGAATCCATGCCAAGGACTCCTTGCCCTTCCACAACCTTCAGATGCTCTTCCAACAAACGATACTTCATATCCTCAACCTGAACCCCCGGCTCTGAACGCCGCACAGAAAAATGGTCTTCATCTTGGTCAAAGTCATAATCCTGATCATGATAATTCCTTACATCGCCCTGATTAACTCTTCTGTTCCCCACAAGAAGAGGTCCAGGAGATGGAGGAAACTGCCCTACGTTGCGCACAAAAGGGTTTCCCGGCATCCCATGGAAATTTCCAGCAGGCTGATCTTGCATGTCCCCCAATCCTACAGAAACGTCCTGATAGAGCCCTTGATTTCCACCATCGCCTCGATGGCGACGCTGGTTGTTGACAATAGCAGCCAGTTCTTCCTGTCGGCGATTCATGTTTGTGATGACCTCCATGAACTGAGTCATCTGAGTAGCCATTTGGGCCCTCATTTCAGGGAGTTCAGCTTGAACCTGTTCCATATGTCTCAGCAAGTTGTTTCTGGTGGAATACCGATGAGTAGCCGTCTTGAATTCTGGATAAGAAAAGCAGTAGAATAAGAAAACCGTCTTGGGATAACCTGTAATGTTATGAAATGCATGATGTGCATGATATGTTTGTCATTTCCAGGTATCCAAGAGTCCTTTTACTCATCAATTACGGCATGCAACCACACAATCAAAAGAGGAGAAAAAATGATAAAATGAACACCTTAATTATTTACAAATAAGAGAAACGATGTCTAAGTGACCTCGGACAATTAAGAGTAAAATGATAAACAACTAAATACATGTCTTAATAAAGAAAAAAGAACTGAATAATATCAACAATCAATTGGCCCCTTCCAATAATCCTGGGGGTGACCAAATATATCACGAGTAAATAACAAAAACTAAATCTCCGGAACTAAACATGCTTCAAGGTGTTGACAGTACTCCTCATGTCTGGCTTTCTCCTTCAAGAGTTGAGATGCGACAATTTTACTTTCTTGGAACCGATCTTCTGCAACACGCTTCTGGGCCACTTCCTTCTCAAGATGAGCGTCCTTGTCTTTGAGCTGTCTTTCTAAGTTCTGAATCTTCTTCCCGTAACTATTTTCTGAGGCCTGAAGCTTCTGACACTCTTGCTGAGTCTTACTCAATTCTTCTTCCATTTCAGCATAAGACCTCTTACTAAAACTAGTTGCATCAGAAGTTTCCCCTTGAACTTCCTTGAGTCTACGAGCTAAGTCGGCCTTTCTTGATCTGCCCAATAAAGTTTCATCCCCGCCTCACGGTCTTTTGCACGAATTTGAATATTCTCAACATGCACCTGGGTGAACATCTCGGTAGGCACTGTGTTACTCAGAACAGCAGGAGGTTGCTCATATAGAGGAGCCGACCTTGAAAATGGTAACCGCAATATTTTAACCCTGGCTTTAACCCACTCCATGTAAGGTACCCTAGCGATAGGAACCTTCTTGCCCAAAGTAGCTCTATCCTTCCTGTGAATTCCTTTCCAAGCACTTGTCACTCTCTTCAACATCTTAAGATCACTTCCTCTGGCGAAATACACTGATTCAAACACCTCCTCAACCTTTGGCGGTCCATCCATTGCATATCCCAATTGTCGATAAGCAAGCACAAGATTATAGTTGATACACCCCTTAGTTCCTATGAGGGGAACATTAGAAAAATCTCCGCAACTAGTGACAACACTTCACACTTCCCCCATATCATAATTCCACTGGATATTGAAAGAAGTAAGGTTGACGAGCCTTGATGACCATCAGAGAGAATGCCTGGTATCCACGAAAGGACCACTTACTTGTAGGTGTAACATAAGCCATTGATACAACATCGGATGACATAAAACTACATTACCAACTTTTCCGTGCCTGGAATGGATGGTGTAGAGAGTATCTGCCAAGAGTGTTGGTATCGGGTTCCTGTTTCTAAAAACACAGATGGCTGCCAAATCCATAAAGTTTCTATTGTGAGGGAAGAGGACGATCCCGTATATCATAAGAGCAAACAGAGAACTGAAGTCACTCCAATTGCCTTTCTTTACCCGATCTTCAGCTTTCTTCATTAAGAAATCCAAATAAAACCCTGCAATACCCTCACTGGACTTCCAATTGTCTTTCACCTCTTTCCAACTCAAATGGAGAAGTTCAGCAATGACTTCGAACTTTGGCTTTTCTGGCACTTGGACAAAAGGAACTTCATCGCTCAATCTGATATTAAGCAGGTACGCGTACTCTTCTAGGTTAGGAACCAGTTGATAATCTTGGAAAGTAAAGCACCGTAATTCTTTGTCATAGAACTGGAAGAGAGTGATCAAAGCCATCGGGTCAACTGGAGTATTAAGGACTAGTAACAAGTTGCCGTAATTCTTGCTGAAATTGCTTAGAACATCACCCTTAAAATAAGAACTCAACCTCTTCAACTCGGCCACATCAATGGTAGGAATCTAATAAGAGAAAGTATGTCTGGTGAGCTCTTTAACACGAACTGAATCAGACTCAACTGGAGGGAGACCAGCTATTTTTGACGGAAAGTTTTCCCGCCCCTCTCACGGGTGTAGTCTAGGTCAAGGTAAGGTTAAAAGCCAAATCAGAGTACGAGAGTTCGAATGTCGGTATTATCATAAGATAACACCTATCTGAACTACCTCCAAAGTCATGGGTCTCATGGTCAGGTCTACAAAGAATCCGCCTCATAGCTGCCATGGCCACTCTATTCCTAGTTCCTATAGAATTCACTCATAGCCTGGGTATGAGGCCTTTTACCTCATGGAACAACCCACCCACCAAGAAAATCTAGAAACCAAATAGTCCAGCCAAATCCAGTATGCAGAAAGTAAAGCGCACATAGCATGCAAGGAAAACAGATAAACATGCAAAGCAGTAAAATAAACACCCAAAAAGAAAACAAACAAGAGCTAGGATTGACTCCGGGATGGACCAGCAAAAGGTCAACCTTTCCCCAGTGAAGTCGCCAGCTGAAACTACGCCGCCGAGACCTGTCATCTGGATGTAATGAAACATCAATGAAGTCTCCACCGAACGTCTTTTATTCCACCGAGAGGGAAAGGTAAACATCGAGAATACATGAAAAGGGACAAATCACGGTCTTTCGACTGAGAGATCGGGTAAGGGAGTCTGTTACGCGAGGGGAAGGTATTAGCACCCCACACGCCCGTAGTACTCTATAGTATCCACTCTTGTTGTCTAATCTAATGGGTGTGGTCAAATCCTATGTCTATGGCTTAAAACTTAAAAGGGAATGCATGCGAAAGAAAAAAGAAAATAATGTAGGGAAAATAAAAGTTGTGCTCGGTTGGGCCCTACCCCAATGCTTACGTATCCCTTTTAAGGAATCAGAGCAGTCGTAGTTCGGCTTATGTGTTTTGGTTGGTTTGTGTTTTTTAATTAAGACAAACAAAAATAGTTAAGATGGCAAAACATTGAATGAAACAACAAACAAGTGAGATGGTCAAACATCGACTAAATAGTAACAAAGTAACATGTCAAAGATGGAGAGACATCGAATGATAAAACAACACACCTAGCAGTGACATTGAGAGTCAAAGTTAGATAATCAAACATGTGCGATGGTGAAACATCGGCTTCAAGATAACAAGATATCATGGAAAAGATGGCGAAACATCAATAAAACGGATGAAAAAACATCACACCTAACAATGATATTGAGAATCAAAGTAGGATAACAAGCATGTGCGATGACGAAACATCGGCTTCAAACAAATGTGAAATGGCAAAACATAGGCAAAAAGATAACAAAGATATCATGGCAAAGATGGCGAAACATCAATAAAACGGATGGCAAAACATCACACCTAACAATGATATTGAGAATCAAAGTAGGATAATAAACATATGCAATGGCGAAACATCGGCTTCAAACAAATGTGCGATGGCGAAACATTGGAAAAAAGATAACAAAGATATCATGGCAAAGATGACGAAACATCAATAAGTTGGATGACAAAACATCACACCTAACAATGACATTGAGAATCAATGTAGGATAACAAACATGTGCGACGGTGAAACATCGGCTTCGAGATAACACAGACAAAGTAAGATTGGTTTGTATATTTTATTCTGAAGAGGAGTTTGAATTCATTAGAGGTGTTCTTATGATTTTCCAAGAAGACAGATTTTTGTTTTAAGATGCAAAAATGTAAAGAAAATAACTAAGGGAAACTAGCCTAGCACTATCCCTAGTGTTATCATGCAATGGTTGACCCTAAGGTTGAGGATAAAGGAAAGTCCTATCCTATGTTTGCATACATGGATTCCTACCTTAATCAGCAAATCAAAGAAAGCTTAACAAAACTATCCTATAGGGAACATGCAATGAGAGCGAAGTCGTGATCACAATATCTAAATTGAGTGACTCATCGGTCAATAATTAAAGAAGAAACGCGATAAACATCCTATAGGGAACATGTAATGAGAACGAAGTCGTGATCTCAATATCTAAATTGAGTGACTCATCGATCAACAATTAAAGAAGAAAAGCAATAAACATCCTATAGGGAGCATGCAATGAGAGCGAAGTCGTGATCTCAATATCTAAATTGAGTGACTCATCGATCAACAACAAGCAAAATACATGCAATCAGACAAAAACTAGAGGGCCTCCTGACATATATTAGCAACAGAGGTCCCATCATGCAACCAGAGAACTATGAAAAATGAAAAGGGGAGAAAGACGGTAGTACAATACCAAACAGATAACTATTTGTAGCAATCAAGCAAGAATAAAAGAAACCCAGGGAAACATCAAGCAAGCTGGCATCAGTAAACAAATTGAGTCAGGAATCTATCAGACATGAACAAGTCCCATGGGAAATGTATGGCATTCACAATCATATGTATGTATATCCTGCATAAACCATCAAACATGCCAAGCATAAAAAACAATGCCAGTATAATAGATTGTGTTCCACAAATAAAGTGAAACACAGAAAAAAGCCTCAAGCCAAACGTGGCAACTTTCTCAGAGTACCTCGCACATTCAACAACCAAGTTAGTATTCCAAAAGGTGAAGAAGTGAGAATAATCATGGTGGAAATTATCAAATATTAGACATTACAAACAAGAGGAAACAAGCATATGTACATATTAGGTCAAAAGAATCAGAGGAAATATTGCTCTTTCCCATCACCATGTTGAATTGACAATTGAGTGTAAATCAAGAATCATAAGAGCTTGAGAATAATATGAACAAGAACCATGAAGGTCAGTAGCAAACACATTTCAATCATGCACAATTGATTCAAACACAACTTCATGAATACAATGGGAGATGAAACCTACATAAGACATTAGATGGTTCAAAATATTCAAACATGAGGCTCCTGAGTGAAATGGATTGAGCTATCATGGACAAGTCAGAACCAACATGATCATTAGGTTCCCAATTATAGGCCTCACTCAGGTTCATTGGCCATCAACCAAATTGCAACAAGTCATACAAACATGATTGGGTACCTTCACTTCAAAATTACACAAAAAATAGAAACAAGGATCCATAATTCAAACCAAAAATATCTCAACATCTTGGGGGTGTTTAGAAGTCAGAATGCAAGCCCTAAGTTCATGAATGATTGAGGAAGGGTCCAAGTGAAGTGCAAAGTTTAAGACTGGCTAGCAAAAACAACAAACTAGACAAGTTTTAAAAATTATTTGTGGAAAAATGTCAAACCAAGTTAAATAATTCAAGAAAATTGGTTTTCAAATTCTCAACACATTCATGAACCATGATCAAGACCTGCATCCCAAGAAAAACCAGGGCATAGTGAATTTTGAAAATAAACTTGCATCATAAGCAACAAAACCCTAGATTTTGACTTTAAATCCTAAATATTGATTAAATAGGATCAAAACCCAAACAAAACAAACCAAGGTCATGCAAAATATCAAGAAACCCTAAATGTCAGAAAATACATTTTTTCATATTTTTTGAGTTAGGAAAATACAAAGAATGGAATTAAATTCAAACAATTAGGTAATTAACTAATATTCACATATCAAAATGATATTTAGATCAAAAAGTAAGGATAATGGCCAACCAAAATTATATTCAAATATTAGGGCTAAAAACATACATCCCTGAATTTTTTGTGAATTTTTGGATAAAAGGAAAATATTAAAAACAAAAAAACAAACAATTAATAATGAAATTATTATTTAAGGGCAAGAAAATGCAAAACATAACTAAAAATCACAAAAAAGGCAAAAAAAAATGATCAGGTTCTATGATTAAAAACAAGATTACCTGATTTTTTTTTGGAATTTTGGAATTAATTGAATTATTAAAAATAAAAAAAAACAAACAAATATTACAAATATCCTTTTGAAATTAAATTTTTAATCAAAAATAAGAAACATGATGAACCAAAGTCAGAATCAATTTTCACATTATTTTGGGAGTCTCAAATAATTTTTGTGGATTTTTTAGGTCAAAGGAACTATTAAAATAAAAATTGTCTTTGATCAATTAATTAATTAAACCTAACAAAAATTTTAACCAATCAGATAATTCCAAAAAAATACAAAAATGTCAGAAATATTATTTTAAATTTATGATAATTTTTTCAGAATTTTCCAATCATTTTTTAGCATGAAAATAAATCATGGAAATCAATTAATAAAACAAAAATTCAAATAAACCAAAAATTCAAATAGACCAATCATGATGTGCCACCACATCATCTTCAACCTCCGGATGTTCAAAAACATGCGCATCTTCTCAAGCCTAGGGTTCACTTTCAGATCAATGTAACTCACTCAATTTTGCATCATTTTTTATGAAATCAAAGGAAAATTAAAGCTAGCATGGCAAGGAATACATAGCAATTCGAATCAAATCAAACCATCAACCATATTATCCACAATCAAGTCATGAACATGAACAAAAACCTTCTGAATTGCTAGTTTCAAAACATTCAAACGTGCATAATTCATCAAATTAAATGCTATAAAGCTTCATAATCATTCCATTAACATCATTGAACATGAATTCAAGCTCAAACATCTCAATAAACAAGTGCATCTCAATAATCGTAGTTTGGAATCATTACCTCAAGGTGAAAAGTGATCTACTATCTCCTTCACTCCAGATGCAAACAAATGGTGCTGGCTTGATCTACTTGCTTTGTTGAAGCGGAATCCACAAGAATTTTGAAGAAAGCACCAAGGAATTGTGAGAATCGAATCAAATTGCAGAAGAGGAAGGAAAGTTTCAGATTTGGAATTCTTGCAAATGGCACGTTCTCTTTCTCTCTCTTTGCTTGCTTTCACTTATATAGTGTTTTTAGAGAAGGATAGAAGTGGAAGTTTGTCCTTAAATCCGTTGGAGGGCAGGATTGGGAATTTTGGCCAAAAATGGAGTGCATAGTGAATCATGTGTTTTGCTCGTGCATTCTTCTGCCTTTTATTATTTTTGTGAGCCAAATGAAGTCAGAAATGCATGCTCAAAATGCTAGCCCATGATTACTTGAAATGAGAGAGTGTTGGTGAATTGGCCATTTTGAGCAAGTTTTGTATTTTTTGATTCCAACATGTGCAATACCATATGGGGCACGAAATAGAGAGTATGATGGGCCTCAGCATGTCACAAATTACCAATGGGCTTGATTAGAAACAAGGGGAATGGCTAAAAATTGAGTTTGCAAGAAATGGTCATTTTGCACATTTGCCAAATTTCAATGAAATGCCTCAAATTTCCAAAACTCATAACTTGTTCATACTTTTGAATTTTGGCACAAATGAACACAATTTGGATATTGCTTGAAAATATCGACAAACCCTAAGTTTATAGTTTTTGCAATTGAATCCATTAAGGTCCTCAAAATTTGGCTTGAAATTCAATAATTTTAAAAAATGACTTATAATTTTCTAACTTCAAAAGACCATAACTCTTGATTCCTTGCCAACATGAATATTAGACCAAAAGGAGGTGAACGATCATTCTCTTAGATTTCCAAGCATATTTCATTTGCATTTTTGTGATCAAAGATAAATAAAATATGAATTTTTGAAATTAAGTCTTTATTTTCCAAAATTAGAAACCTTTAGGGTTTCTTCAAGAACAAGTTTCAACTCAAACTTCAATCTCTTTGATCCAATGACCAAAATGGACTTGAAATATGAAAAGTACATCCTTTAAATGATGTTTGGCCAAAAATTCACTTGGTCAACCTTGACTTTGACTGATTTTGACCAAAATGACCATTTTGCCCCTCTGAGTCCAATGATCCACTTCCCTTCAAACCCGGTGATCAAAACTTCAAACATATTATCTTCCAAATGTATAGAGGCCATGTACCAAGTTTCACTTCAAAATTCTCAAGAAATCTTGATGAAATCCCAAACCCTAATTTTGGTCAACACATTAAGAGACTGATGAATCATCCTCAAAACCTCAAATCCTCTGGGTATCTTGACCAATTCCTTATACAAGGACCTTTCAAATGTCAAAGAAATGTTGTAACTCCCTAAATCAAGACTTGTACATTGGAAGGACCAATAGCCTTACTTCAAACAAAACCCTAATTTGACTGATGAATCCAAAGAGTGATTTCACTTGTGATCAAACACCAACTCCAATCTTCTAGGGGTCCAAAGAGGTGAATAAAGCATCTTGAGATATGCAAAACATTTAAGCTTGAAAGATTCATAAGTTTAGATGATAATATTCTTCTTGAGCAAATTGTTAATGCCATCAACCTTCAAAGCTTGAGGAAAACTTGGTCACCAAAGTATTTTGATCCTATCACAATGTATGGATGCAATGCACTATGATGTTCATGATGAAACATAAGCCTAAATCAAGAGGGTAAATTTTGGGGTGCAACACTTCTCTTTCAATTCTATTTTGTAGAACATCTTTAAAGTCTGACACTTGTTCTTCCATGCTTCCTTCTCTTGTTGAATCCTAACCAGGGGAAGCTGAAGTTCTTCCATATCATCTAAAAGGGGATGAGTAGTCCTCACAAACATATCAGGTATAGGTTCTTCGCGGCAATATGGCATCTTCAACTGAACTTCCCTTGCTTGTACCCAACAGAGATGAGGCTCCAAGAAAATAGCTCCTCTTGGTCCTAAATCTTTGCTACTCTTCCTATGAATATGGCGCCAAGCCTTTGCAATATCTTTTTTAGCTTCCCTATGATCCTCTCCTTCTTTGAGAAATAAACCACTCAGATGCATGTTGTTTGGCTTATCTCTCATTGGATATCCAAGTTAACGACACGCAAGAATGGGATTATAGTTAATTCCTCCCTTTGTACCAAGAAGAGGTACATTGGGGAAACTACCACAACTATCAATAATCTCCACATTATAATAAGCCATGTGATACCAAACAATGTCAGAATGAGTGAGATCTATAATCTTCGGGGCCAAACGAGGTTCCTTCTTGATATCCCAAAAAACAACAGACTAAGGTAAGTGAGAAATAAACCATTAATATAACAACAATGTGAAACCGGTGATCATCCTTCCATAATAAAAATCTAGAATATGGATAGAATAATAATTATCTCCTAATAATGTAGGGACTTGATTCTCAATAAAAAAGATCCTAATGGCGTTGACATCCATAACTTTGTCGACGTCAAGAAATAAGAACAACCCATAAGCAAGAAAAGCAAAGATAACCTCAAAAGCAGTTGTACTCTTCATCTTAGAAAAGTAGAAAGCTTTCTCCAATAAAAACTGACCAGGTAATCCTCTGATTCCTCCTTTGGTAGTTATGTTAACCTCAATCTCAGGCTTCCCCAAATGAGTCATGGCAGAAATATCATGAGGTTTGGGCTCTATCTTTAAGCTGGTGAAAGGAACACGATCAATAATAAGTAAACCAAGTAAGTAAGAATACTCCTACAATATGGGCATCAACAAATAATTAGTGAAAGTAAAACATTAGCACAACAGATCATAGAACTGGACCAATGTAGAAAGAATACCCTTATTCATCTTAAGCTTCATAAGAGACACGATGGATATATATAATTATAAAGGAGGACAAATGAGATATCAGCAGAGCTTGCTCACTATTCACAATGACAACATTTCCTTCACAAACAAATTGCAGCTTCTGGTGTAAGGTTGAAGTAACAACTCCTGCTTCATGGCTCCATCGTCGTCCCAATAAATAGCTATAGTCGGGGATAATATACATATCCTGGAAAGTAATTTAGAATAAGTGTGGACCTATGTAAATAGGAAAATCTACTTCTATGATTACAGACTTCCTCGAACCATCAAATGTTTTCACTATAATGCCACTTGGGCGCATGTGAGCTTCCTGGTACTTAAGCTTCATGAGTGTACTCCTTGATATGAAATTTAAAAAAGACCCATTGTCAATCAGCACATTGGACAAAGATTTATTCTTAAAATTTATGGAAATATGGAGAGCCAGGTTATGGTTTCTTCCATCATCGGGAAACTCATCATCACAAAAGCTTACATTATTACAAGATGTAATATTCTCCATAACACTGTTGGACTGGTCTAGAGAAATGTCTCTTTCATTAAAAGCTTGATCCAACACTCTTATTAGAGATACCCTATGAGCAGAAGAGTTCATTAGTAAGGCTAGAATGGAAATCTTATATGGAGTTTGCAACAACTGATCCAAAATCTTGTAATAACTCATCTTGATGATTTTCAACAAATCATCCATATCCTTTTCCAAAGCGGTGCCACTAGATTCTCCCATCACCTTTTTAGGTTCAATATTCTCAACAACCTTTTTTCAGAATTAACATCTCCTCGAAAGCTAGGGGAGAAGACACAACCCCTGCAGGTTATCCGACTAGCTTCAGTAATATTCTCGACATGAGACAAAGGTTGGACTGGAATCTCCACACCATCTTCCAGGATAGCTGCATTGTACTTATAAGGCACGACTTTGTCTAATTCATATGGGACAGGACCAGGAAGACAAATAACAATGGGAGTAACAACATGCTTGCTATGGTACTCAATCTTTATAAGAGCGGGAACAAAAAAACACGGAACAATAACATTCACCACTTCTTCAAAATATTTAGGCATCACATAATCATTATCGAAGAACATAACTTTATAAGAAGAAAAGAACTCATCAGCAGAGACATATTCATCGTCAAACATGACCTCAATTAAGTTATCCTCAATCATATTAACTCCATTGTAATCATCTCTATTTCCCATGACTTTGATAGTACCATTATCTAAAAACAATTTAACACCTTTTATTACGATAGAACAACCACGAGAATCCCTACAACAGATCTGACAGGACCCAAAATGATGTTCTTCTTGGTCGTCCATGTGACGAAACGTACCTTGCAGCTATACCAGATCATCGTTCATGTAATTCACATCGAAAATCTGGAATTCACCAGGACATCCATAAACCATATTCAAGTATTTTTCATACTCATCCCATGGTCTGATTATATGGATAACACTTTCATTCATCATTTCTTGAAGATCAGCTCTCACCTTATCACATCCATGGATATATGTACTTCAAATACTACAACCAGCATGGTCATGTGTATAATATCTGAATTCACACAGATCAACATGCATCTTCACTAAATCTCCTCTCACCAGGTTGATATCAAAAATCTGGAAGTCCCCAGGACAACCAACAATCATATTTATGACATCTCCACCTCCAAGTGTAGGTAATGGATTATATTTCACGTTAGGACCAACATCTTTAAAAGATAGAAGACCAGATGTCACTATCTTTTGCAGTTCGAATTTCAAGGGATAACAATTTTCTATATTGCGCCCTGGGGCTCCTTGATGAAAAGCACAAGCCTGATCTGCCTTATAACAGCATGGTAAAGGTGAAGGTAAAGCAGGGGGAGGCCTAGTCTGCACCAATTTCTTTTGAATTAAAGTCGGAAACAATTCTGTATAACTCATTGACAAAGGGTCAAAAGCTTCTCTCCTCTGACCTTGCCCTTTATTTCTTTTAAGAGGTGGTCTCTGTTAGGCAACAACAGTCGGAGCTACATTGACGATTGGGGTCACTGAAGTAACTTGTTGTTGGTAATGATGGCGTATTCTCAGAGGTCTAAAGTTTCTTTACTCATTGACAACATTTGTTTCACTTTCTTTCTTTCTAGAAAACCCATATGATGATTTCTCTGTTCCTTCGTCTTTTGTCAAGCGTCCTTCCCTAACAGCCTCTTCCAGACGAACACCCAGACGAACACCCATACTTACCATCTCAGTGAAATCACTTGGCACACTAGACACCATACTTTCATAATAAAATGATCCAATTTTTTTTAGGAAGACCTTGGTCAATTCTTGCTTTCCCATCAGGGTTACCACATGGCCGGGAAATCTTGCGCCAACGCTGCGCATACTCATTGAATGACTCCTTATCTTTTTGAGCCATTCCTCTCAATTGGTCACGGTCGGGTGCCATAAACATATTATACTTATACTTCTTGATAAAAGATTCACCTAGATCATTGAAAGGGTAGATATTGCTTCCCTCCAAACCCATATACCATTAAAGTGGTGCCAGTTAAACTATCATAGAAGATATGAATAAGCAAGTGTTGGTCATCAGTATGGATGAACATCATTTTGATATACATCACTAGGTGGTCACAGGGGTAGGATTTTCCCTTATACCTCTCGAATTCAAGCACCTAAAACTTCGCTGGAACTTTTACATTAGGAACTAAGTACAGTTCACTTAAATTTTGTCCGATTAATTCCTTTCCTAAAATATCCTTCATTTCTTTATGAATTTCATTGAATTTGTCCTGAAAGTCATCCAATCGATCATAGAAGCCCACACTTTCACTTGGTGGAGGAGCAGGAAGATAAACTACATCATTAATAAATGGCATAACATTCACCGTAGGAGGCGCAATATAATGGATCCCATTTTTAGTAGTAGGAGTAAGGTGAACTAAACAAGGTGTAGGAATAACAACAGTTTGAGTAAATGGAGCAAATTGAGCATCAAGATTGTAACCTTATGGCATGAAATTCTCAGGAATTCCCCACGGGTAACCTTATGGCATACGATATTGAGCAGTGATAACTAGAGTAACATAAATGGGAACCGAAAGAACCTCGGAAGTAATATTTGTTTGTCATGGCTGAGTAGCATGAGGAGACAAAGGAGTGGTGATGGCTGTTTATGAGCAGCCACCAATGATTCCACCAAAGCAGTCAGATTTACCATACCGGCCCTCAAAGCAGTAACTTTTTTGTGCATCTCACCATTCTCTTGTTCAAGATACTCCATTTTCTTCCTGGAATTAGCCCAAGTATTGTATCGATGAGACATGTTGCTGACTGAGAGAAGTAAAGAAACATGGTAAGACATCTGGGTATGAACAAAAATGCAAAAAAATATGTGAAAAATTATGCATGTTATGCAATTCATATGATTTACTTATCATCATTATTATTACTTCAAGGAACTCAAATAATTATAGACGATTTGCAAATATTAAAGTACTAACACATTTTGAAATACTGAAAATTTTTATTATAATAACTTCGGAATGGATAAAAACTTTTAGTACAAGTTTAAATAATCCTAATTACAAGAGAATAAAGATGGAATCTAAAATCCTAAGGAGCCAAAGCTGATGAAGATCTCTCCACAAACTGACGCTTTCCCATGAGTCTTGCAACTTGGGCCTTCAACTTCTTGTTCTCTTCAGCATACCTGTCAGTGACATCTTTCCAACCACCAGAGTGAGAAAGTGAGCAACTAGATCTTGGCTGAGCTCTAGAGGAAAATAAATCCTCTTGATTCTCCATTATCTCCATATCACGACTCTTGATCAAGTCATCCTTCTCTTTAAATTCTATTTGGTAGGACATCTTTAAAGGCTGACACTTGTCCTTCCACGCTTCCTTCTCTTGCTGCATCCTAACTAGGGAAAGCTGAAGTTCTTCCACATCATCTAAAAGGGTATGAGTAGTCCTCACAAACATATTAAACGTACGTTCTTCATGGGAATATGACACCTTCAATTGAATTTCCTTTGCGTGTACCCAACAAAGATGAGGCTCCAAGGAAACAACTCCTCTTGGTCCCAAATCTTTTCTACTCTTCCTATGAATATGGTGCCAATCCTTTGAAATCTCTTATTTTTCTCCCTTATGATCCTCTCCTTCTTTGAGAAAGAAACCACTCTGATTAATGTTGTTTGGCTTATCTCTCATTGGATATCCAAGTTGACGACGTGCAAGAATGGAATTATAGTTAATTCCCCCCTTTGTACCAATAAGAGGCACATTGGGGAAACTACCACAGCTATCAATAATGTTGACATCATAATAAGCCATGTGATACAAAACAATGTCATAATAAGTGAGATCCATAATCTTCGGGGCCCAACGAGGTTCCTTCTTGATACGCCAGAAAACAAAAGACTAAGGTAAGTGAGAAATAAACCACTGATATAACAATGGTGTGCAACAAATGATCCTCCCTCCATGATAAATATTCCTAAGATGGATGGAATAATACGTATCTCCTAACAATGTAGGGACTGGATTCCCAATCAAAAAGATCCTAATGGCGTTGAAATCCATAAATTTGTCGATGTTAGGAAATAAGAACAACCCATAAGCAAGCAAAGAAAAGATAACCTCAAAAGTAACTATACTCTTCATCTTAGAAAAGTAGCAAGCTTTCTCCAATAAAAACTGAGCAAATGATCCTCTGATTCCTCCTTTGGTAGTTATGTTAGCCTCAATCTCAGACTTCCCCAAATGAGTCATGGCAGAAATCTCATGAGGCATGGGCTCTATCTCTAAGCTGGTGAAAGGAACACGATCAGTAATAAGTAAACCAAGTATGTAAGAATACTCCTCCAATATGGGCATCTACTGATAATTAGTGAAAGTAAAATATCATCATAACGGATCATAGAACTGGACCAATGTAGAAAGAATACCCTTTGTCATCTAAAGCTTCATAAGAGACACGATGGATCTATACTTCTTTCAAAAATATGTAGAGCTCTCGATCTCGGGAATCAAACTCATCAATATCTCTATCTTAGGATCCTTGAAACTGTACTTCCAAATATTTCTTTTCTCCGGAATCCATGGTCAAACAGTACCTGAGATATTTGCAAAAAGTCAACTTTAAGTCCCTTGAAACAATTGTTTTAAAGAGTGCTCACGGGTGCATGAATGCATGATGCAACAATCACACACAAGATCACAAACATGGGGGGTTCATAGGTTCGACATCACGAGAATTAAGTCAAAGGTACTACCCATAAGGTATGGACTAATAGTTTATCACCTGAAGAACAAGGATCTAAAAGGTTCCTAGAGTTTACATCCTTCCTACGGATATTACCAATGTCCCGATTAACTCGATAATTAGTATATTCTCAGGAAAAACTCGTCTCAGTGTAGTATCGTGTGACAACCATTTCCGGATTACTCTTTCATAGTTTCCGCACTACACTTAAAAGGCCAAGATGGTTTAAGGGTTCTACGATCCTCAGCTTCAGCAGGCTCCAAGGTTAAAAGCAACACATCTTCTCTATTAATCGTCAAAAGGGACTCCACTGAGTGGGAGATCTCATGCCTCCTTTTTTGGGATTACTCCCTCAAAGTTAACATGAATATACTTCCCGTCCTATCTTAAGTTTTCCCAAGTCCGGGTAAAGGACTTATGAGAAATCACCAAGCACCCTGAAAACCAGGAAAATCCAGACAAACATATATTAAACACATAATATACAATAAATAATAGCACATACACAAATAAACAAAGATAGGCTCAACCCACTTAGAGATGGACCAGCATTTGATCGATCTGTCCCCAGTGAAGTCACCATTTTTCTATAGCGGTAGAAATGTTGACATTAAGCCATTGGCTTGACTTAACTCGCACAGATCAAATAAAAATCTCCAGCGCGCTTTATTGTTTCCCAAGGAATGGGAAAAGAGTGAATAACCCAAAAAAAGAGGGGTAGAAAATCTAAGAAAGGGGGTTGGTTATGCAAAGGGAAGGTTTTAGCACCCTAAACATCTACGGTACTCCGCGGGAACCTCTTTGAAAATTTGTCTATTTTGGCTATAAATGTTGTATACAAACATATATGGTGGAGATGAGAAAAGAAGTATTTTTTTACAATTTTTGCACCCGTCGCGGTTGTGAACCTTTAGTGCCTACGTACCACCTTCTGTGTAATAGAGGATCAGGGTACTCGTAGTTCACCTTTAAAAAATTTAAAACACAAGTGTGTTGGTTGATTTTAAGAGACAAGATATCATTGTCCTATTCGAGTGGAAAACATACTTACTACCAATAATTATGAGAAAGCAGAACTTGCATCATCTCAAAATGGAGGATATAGCTTGGATTCTAAAGTTAACAAAGCCTCACTCAACACGCAGGTGGAAAATATCTCATTTCACTACATATCATAGAAGAATAGTAGCTCGCATCACTGCAAGGATTGACAAGAGTCTAATCTTTTTAGAAAACTTTAAAGTAAAAAAGCCAAAGTGGCAAAATGATTTGAATAAGGTTGATTGACTTTTAGTCTTCTCACAAAAATTTCAAAGTATATTAAGTTGGTTAAAGTTTGATGAAGAAAATATTTTTTGAAAATGCATGGAACTAAGTCCATGTGTATTTTGAAAGCAGTTCAGGTTAGAAAACAAGAAAAGTTTTGAAAAGGAGGGAGAAGATTTTGAAATTAAAGAAGATGGGGGGAGATGAAGGGACTATCCAAGAGAATAAGGTAAAAGCTAGGAAAAATAATCGTCTAACCAACAAGAATCCAACACTTGACATAAAGAGTCAATGTAGAATTCCCATCCTTTGGATTAAAACCAAGCAGGAAAAGATACTAAACCTCTAAAGAATACTAAGCTTTAAATTCATTAAGTCTTCTAAAAAATTGGGTAGAGTAACAGCTGTATACAGAGGAATCCCCAATCACACACACAACATATAATCAGAATAACCTACCCGCACATAAAGAAAAACAACCCAATGCCTTGGGGTAAACTTCGAGAGCTCCAGATAAAATAACAACAGAGTCACAAGGTTCCAAGGGTAGTCAAGGCTTCTAATCCTAAGTTTGAGAGGTCCACTATCTCTATAATGCCAAGGATAGTAACCAAATAGCCTAATTAACCTTAATATTTTTATTGTTCAAGTTGATTATTAAGTGTCTTCAAAAAGAAAATGAAAGCTCAAGTGAGCAAAGATGAAAATGACATAAAGATAAGTGCCCAAGTGAGAAAAAATGGAAATTAGCATGAAATGTAAATGTTAAGGTAAACGGTGCATAAAATTAAAAGCATAAAGTAAAGGGAATCCAATAAAAGCACAAAGTAAAAGTCAATTGTTAGTTAATTAGAAGTTAGAGGTTATTTGAATGACCATCTTGAAACTGGAATTTGAAAACTCATTAGAAGATTGATAAAATCAGAGATTCTCAACAACAAGTTTCATTTTCTCTTTGTCAAGTATATCATTCATTTCTAGTTCTCGAGGAGACAACATATGATCAAAGATGTTTAAATGATTCACTTATACCAAACATTATAAATGGTTCATTAGAGGATTGATAAGATCAAAGCCTCCTAACAATGAACTCCAAGGTTATTGGATCAAAGGTTTCAAATTAAACACACTTGGGCTTACAAACATAGGTTGTGGCCACAGATGATCATTTCTCGAATTGGGACAAAATTTAGCGCTATATTAAGCAATCATAAGTTGACTTATATAGAAGTCACGCCTATTTTGAGGTCGGTCAATAGAAATATATGTACCATATGTTTAGAGAAATGATATGTAGATTATTCTCTAACAACATCTAGCACAAGTAGGAAAGGGATAAGATGAAGAGAGAGGGGATTTAGTTTTTTAAATCTATCAACACCCAAGATCCAATGAGGTTGAGGAACTTGTCCCAAAATAATATCCAAATCAAGACCAAACAAAAATAATAAAATAATATTTAATAAAACAATGTTCAAATGGTTAATAAAAGGGAAATAAATGGTAAAATACACAAAGTATATTAAAATACCAAATAAAGATCTAAAAAATAGTCAAAAGTCAAACATCAAAATAAAAATAAGGAAAACAATACAAAAATTATAAAAAATATTAAACATCAAAATAAAAATGTAAAAAAAATTTCACAAAGTCTGAAATAGTTCAAAGTATTTTTGTATATTTTTCATAATTTCTGGATACAAAATAAAAGAGTAATAGATTTTTAAAGATAAAAGGGATTTAATAATAGTTTTGTAAAATAAATTAAATCAGAAAAAACCACACGTGTTTGATCTAACTTACTTATACACGCTGGGAGGTCTAATGGACCTCAGGAGATGGAGTATCATGAATCCAAGTCAATATGCGTGTATATAACACAAAAATGTCCAACCAAAAAAAATAAAACAAATGGTTGTGTATCATTGGTTGAATACGACACCTAGGTCGTCTTCAACTTCCAACCTCCTACAATTAGGGGAAAACGTAAATCCTTCACTCTGTAAATCTACGCAGTCACAGTGGTGCCATTAGATGTGTCTACTTGAGACGATCATAACCATATGCCCGCAACAATTTCTATAAATAACAACATAGTCGATTTCATAAATACCAGAGAGTTTTGAAATTTTTGAAATAAAAAAACAGAAACATCAAATGCATTGATTCACCAAGTTGAGTTAATAGCAAGCATCAGTGAACATCATAGACCATTCTAGTAATTTGAGTTCGAATAATTGGTTCCAAAATCTACCTGAACGAAGTAGCTGAAAAATGCTCTGAAACTGGACTTTGTTTGAGCATAATAGCGCATGATTTGGCTTTCTTTTGGCTTGAGAAGTTCCACATAAGTTCACTAGAGAGGAATAAAATAAGAGATTCAGTTGAAAAGCAAGGAAAGACTGAATTCAAAAACTCAGAAAAGTGAGTTGTAAAGAGAAAGTGGTAGGGTAGTTTTGGCTATCCAAGCTTGAGGAATGATCCTTATTTATATTTGATATGATGCAAGGTTCGAGCGTGCGATTTAGATGAAAAATCAATGAAATCGTGTGAACCTGCTAAATGGAAAAAGTGTCACTTCATATGGCTCAAAACGCAGCAAATTGGATGGTTTAAGGGTCGTTTCTCATTATGGCAAGTCCCTAAATATGATTAGGCATGGAATTGATCCTTACAAAGGCTTGTAATTGGGTTTAAATTGATTTTTAAATCTGACTGAACATGAAACTTCAGCCTTAAGATACCATCTTTACAACCATGGTACTAACAATGTTGGGAGCTTTATGACCTCAGTATTTTTGCAATGGAAATATTTCACCACAAACTTCACAATTTTCCAAGAAAGGTAGCATTTGGATGCTTGAATAAAAAGTTATGATCAATTCAAATCAAGAAAAACACACTGAATTCTGGACTTAGAAAAATTTCAAATTTTGAGTTCAAAAGTAACTTATAATCTCTTGCCTTCAAACACGGCCTTCCAATTAAAGTTATGTTTTAGTCAATGAAGATGGCAAGAAGTAGACTTCTTAAAGAGCATTGCGAATCTTGAATCATGCAAAAATTGAGAGAGTTATGACCTTGTTAAGTTGATGGAAATCCATGAAGTGACCTTCAATTTTTGAACTCTTAAGGCATATTCTAACAATTTTCAAGCTTTGCACATAAAAGAATAGTTGAAGCTCACACTCTTAAGATAACTTTGGAAAAAGATGGGCTCAAAGGAGATAAAAATTTACCAATTTATAATCTTTTGAAGTTAAACCCTAAAATTCAAAGATCTTTCAAGGAGACTTGTAATATTTCTCAATCATTAATGACCTTCCATTCAAAATTATATTTAGATTTATGAAGAGAGCTTGTTAAATACAATTTAAAGAGAATCATGGCTTTTAAGTCACTAAAAAATATCAAAAAATGAGTAAGATATGGTCCTTGGAAGTCAACAAACCCTAGCTCAGAGAGTGCCAAAAATGACTTCAAACCTTTTTCAACTTTTGATAATTTTTCTTGCACAATTGGATCTTTTCATATGAAGAGAGGTTGTTTTTGATGATGATAAGAATCCATCTCAAAAAGAACCAACTCAAATTTTGAAAATCGAGAGAGTTATGCTCTTGTGATCACTAAATCAAGCATTTGCTCAATTAGGTCAAAATTGTTGAACCAACCTTGAATACTTTGATCTTTCTTGTCAAGATAAAGCATGATGAATCATAATAGGTCTTGAAATGATATTGTCTTGAAGAAAACTTAAATATGGAGCTTAATTATCAATGAATCTTGTTGAAGAAGGAAAGGAATTAAACACATGAACCTATCTCTTTGATGAACGTCAACACCAACTTTGAGGAAAATTTGAATTAAATAAGGTGAGAGAATTATTTGAGCCACAAATCTTCGACATCATGGAGATATCCTTGAAACTTGAGCTCTTGCAATCCATTGAAGAGTCATTTGATTGAGAACCAACCCTTAACCCTAAGTTAGATGGTGAGATGAATGCAATTGTATCACCATCTACAATATGAACATTCAAAGAAACACATATACTTATTTTGATTTTAATTTAAGGAACACGTGTAAAAGTTACCCACTTCAAGGTGCTTGGTGATCCCTCAAGAGAAAACTTAAATATAGGATGAAGATAGGGAGAACCAACCCTAATGCCACATCTTGTTCTAGATAAAAGTGAGATGATAAAAAATCTTAGGGGGGAAATTGGGGTATAACAATCACCCTATGTATTCTCATGTACTATAAAAACCCTTTTAACCCTAAAATTCATTTACAAACTTTCACCACTTTCATATAAAAACCTTGAATTTGTATCATTTCATTTTCAAACTTTCTTTTTAAATCAAATGCTTCAATGTACTTAAGCACATCAAAATAATTTCAAAAAACTAAAAGTGATTCAACCTCACTCAAATGTTTTTACCACATGGCTTTTCAAGTTAAAACCTTTTTTCAAAGAGATTAGTTATAAATCCTCTTTATAGTTGAGATATTATTCTCCTATCCTCATAGTAATTTTTGAAGTAAATGTGATTCTTTCCATATGAAGATGTTAAATGGCAACTTGTTGATCTTTATATCCAAGTTAGTAGCATTTCATTCATGATGATGCAAGATCCATCTTCTCTTACTTTTGGTGGTATTGGTTGAGCTTTCTCCCTAAAAGACGATGAAATATATTTTCTCCTAAAATCAACCACAACAAACCTTTTGTTATTTTTACCACGATCTACGAGGTTTTGACCCTTAATTGGTACGTAGATATAAGATTGTGTCATTCCAAACAAAATAAATATAAATATTTTTTCCCGTCTCCACACTCACTTAACAAACAAACAACTTTAAACCAAAAATAGATATTATAAGTGGTTCCTATAGAGTACTACAAATATATAGGGTGCTAATACCTTCCCTTTTTATAACCAACCCCTGTACCTTGGATATCATCCTTATGCTTTGCTTTTAGTCTTTACTTCTTGTATTGCATGTTAAACAATAGGGTTTTGATCTTTTCCCTTTTCCTTGAAAATAATAATGTTCGGTGGTGACTTCTTAAGTCATATGATTCAATTCTCTCAATAGCTTAGTCACCTCGATTTTTCACCACGATAGAAATGATGACTTCACTGGGGACATGTATCTTCAAGAGGTCTAAACCCAACTTATTTTATCCGTTTTTTATTTTGTTTATATGTGTTATTCTGTGCTTCTTTGGGTATTGGTGTTTTTGCAAAGTATAAATCCTACACCCGAATTAAAGTAATACATAATAATTCGATTGGTGGTGTAATCAAAAGTTACATAAATGGAGTAATCCTAACATAAGTAGAATATGATAACCCCACTCAGTGAAGGCCTCCTTTGAGATCATGAGAAACTGAGAAGCAGTAGAACCCTTTTAACCATCTTGGCCTTTAGCAGGTAGTGCGGTGACAATTCAAAAGTAATCTTGAATTAGTCGTTACATGATAATACACTTGGACGAGTTTTTCCTGAGAATATTATTGGTACTCATGAGTAGTTGTGTAAACCAGTAATATCTAAAAGAAGAGTCACGACTCCAAAAGAAATTTTAGAATATTATTGTGACCTTGTTTATGATTAGTGCATAAAAACACATTCATGCATCCATGAAACCCTTTTATCATTTTGTTTTCAAAGAACTTATAGGTATTTCTTTATAAACATCATAAGTTTCATAAAACTCAATGGATTTTGGGTGTTGATGAGGTGAAAACCCTAATCCACTAAAGTGGATGATTGATTTTGATGATAAATGCTTTGGTCCAATTTAGCATTTACTTTCTATCTTCATGCTTTAATGTTTACAATTTAATATATTAAGTTCCTTGAAAGTCAAATAAAAACCAACATTTGCATATCATACCGCATGTTGCATTTGGTCTTGCTTTTGAGAGTCTTCTAGGTGTCTTATCCTTTGCTCTTGATCTATAATAGTCGAGCTATCTAACCAGTACTAAACTCCTGATAATAGAAGATGGAAAACATTAAGCCAGAGATATTTGAACTCCGCAAAGAGGGGACCACTCTAAAACCTTGTATGGAGCACAAAACTACTCTATTTGAAGCTTTGGTTATTGCTCAAGTCGATCCTCATATGAAGGAAGAAAAACTGACAAAGGTAGCACTCACGGAAAGGGGTGTCTGAGATGATCATTTACCTAAGGATGGTGGTTCTGTCAATGGTGTCTGCAATAATGAAAATGATCTCCCAAAGAGGAGGATGCAGGTTTTCAATGATATTTCACCAGGGAGGCAGAGGAAGACAACCAGAAGAAGATATAATCACTATTAGTACGAACATGTGGCATCGGTGATCCCTATGATTAATCCAGTTCTTGCAACTCCTATAATTCTTATTTATCACCCCCCTCAGAGGACTCTTCGACGATCATGTCAGCAGAATAATCAAAGACAATCTCAAAATAAGAGCATATTTGATCCCATTCTGATGAGTTACACTAAGTTGTTTCCAGCTTTGGTGCAAAGGGGTTTGGTTTGGACTTGATCTCCACCTATCCCAAAGGACATTCCATAGTGGTATAAAACAGATGCCCATTGTAAGTTTCACCAAGGAGCTTCATGTCATAGCACAGAAAACTGTTATCCATTGATGATTGAAGTATAGAAACCAACTAGGGGTGGAAATTTGTCTTTTCAAGATGGATACCAAATTATTAAAGATGATCCCTTGTTAACCTCTTTTGAGGCTTGAATTTTGTCTTTTCAAGATGGATACTCAATTTTTCGGAGATATAAGGAAGATAATTCCTTGTTAACCTCTTTTGAGCCTTGAAATGAGAGTTTCTTTTTTATATGAAAAAGCGCTCATATTTAACCTGGGGGCAGATTATTTTTCAAATTATTTGACCGGATGTTCAGATTTCAAAAATAATTTGTTTCTGAAGATCAATCACAATGGTTATCCTTCACATACCATGAGACCGGAAGATGAGAAACCCTAACGTTTATCCTTCACCCATCAAGGAACGAGGCAGTCATCGCTCTCTCATCAAGTCAAGACAAAGTCAATGTCACACATTTTGTTCAAATCAAAAGTCAGAAGAAAAAAAATCAAAATAAAAAAGCTCGCTAAGTCAACAACTTGAAGACAAGTGACTTAGGCAAAAAACTAGGGCATCCCACTGGACTATCAATTCAAAAGAATTAATCCAGGAAAAATTTAGGGAAAATAAAAAAAAAAATTTAAAGGAGGATCAAAGATATTACAAAGAAAGGACTATAAAGAAAAGTCCTCACCAAAGAACAAATTTGTGTGGCTACAAAACATGAATACAAAAAGGATGATTTCTACTCGGAAAGCCGCTTTGGTTCCTTAACCATCACGAAGTCCTTCCTGAGAGATGAATACTCATGTTGAATTAACTAAACATAGGACTCGAGAACATCACATAGAATGGGTGGGTACCATATTTCTTTTTTTATCTTTCATTAAAAAAACTCAATGTTGCGTCCTAGCTAGTGATTTACTCACAAGGATTTGTGACATCTTTTTAATAAAATCTTCAAGACTTACATAATTGTTGCATTAGAATTTTCATTCTTAAAATAAACTTCTTCTGCTTGCAAACATTTTCTTGACATCAAATAAGCTTGCATATGAGCATCAGTGATGAGCTTAATCAATTTTTAGGCTTGAAACTCTGTTGGGTAATAGGAAAATTATTTCAAAGAATGATTAAATCCAGGGGCATGTTACCTGAAGACCTTAAGCATGGGGGCAGGTTGCTTTCCAACTTGATGCTTTGATAGTTTATTTACCCTTATGGAGCAAAGTTTGAGGACTCCATTATGTCCAGTACAGTCAATCTGGGGTAGTTACGTCGAGATTCGACAAATCTCTCAAAGAGTTTGAAGATCCTAGGGAAAATTTTTATACCCCAATTTTAGCCCCTGATATCCCTCGTCACTTCATATCATCACAATGCATCAAGATCATAAATGTGGATTGGTTATCTCTTCTACTCTCTCATGTCTTTAAGTTTTCTGTCAAGGGATCACCAAGAACCTTAACTGTGTATCTTGTATGTATGTGTTTTATATTTTACTGACCTCTAATCAAAATACCAAAAATATATGCTTTGTTCTTCTTGTATATTTGTGTTTTGTAGGTATCGAGGCAAAGCATCCAACCAACAGAACTTTCTGCCATTTTCCCCGCGGAAATCGATTTCCCATATACAGGAAATCAATTTCCCTCAGTGTTTCTGCACTAGGATTCCAAGTTTTTGCAACGGAAATCGATTTCCCCTGTAGTGGAAATCGATTTCCTGGGTAAAAATTTCACCAAAAAAGGGAAATTTTCAAGTTTGCAGCATGTGGATCCAAATTTGTTTTTGAGAATATTCTTGATTATCCAAAAATAATTCCCATACCTCATCATAATTAAATTCCATCATTTTGGATCCAAAATAAATTACCAAGCCTAATTTTGGTTGCAAACTAAACTCCAAACTACCAATAATCCCAAGCCTAAAATCTATAAATAGAGCCCTCATTTCATTCATTCATCAACATTTTGATAGCTAAATTTACCTTGCAAAAATTTCTCTAAATTCTCTTCATCTACCCAAAATTCACTCAAAGCACCATTATCATTAAAGTTAGTAAGCTTTTAATTGAAGCTTACTAATCTTTGAGCTAAACCTCCATCCAGACACTTTTTCTTCATTAATTCTCTAAATCAAAGCTTGGGAGATTGATTCTTGGAGCTAATTTGATGCATAATTCAGATTTGAATATGTAAATTTTTGGATCCACCATTGTTGAGCTTGATCTTCGTCTTTCACAGTGTGATGTCTTGTTGATCTTTGTATTTTGATTATTTGAGCTACATATTTTTTATTCCATTGGTACTAATTTCTCATAATTTGATGAAATTTTCATGCTCAATTAAATCCAAGATCATTAGGTGTTTGATGAAATGTTGGATCAAGAATCTTCTTTTAAAAATGCATATTTCTTTTTTTTTTTTACAGTTTAAATCGATTTCCCATATACTAGAATTCGATTTCTCTCACTCATTTTTGGGCCAGATTTGAAAAATTTGTGCAGGAAATCGATTACCCTATATGGAGAAATTAATTTCTTGAAAGCAAAATGCAATTTTTTTACTTGTTTTGGGACTGTTTTGGTTCCTTTTATTTTTCCTACTCCTTTCTTTTGATTTTTGCTTTGGATTGTAATTTTTAATGTCTAATTTCTCTTCAATTTCAATGTACTTAGTATGTAGATGAAGTTGGATAAACATTTATTAATTCAAATCTATCTTAGAGTTAATTATTTAATTCATTCTTGGTTCTTTGAATTAGTGATATGTTTAGTTCTTTAATATATCAATTATGAGTGATTGAACTTGAAGATGAAATAATTTTGAGGATGTGAACCAATGCGAATTCTCATTCCCCTTTCCCTCTTCATCTCATACCATTCTTGATTCCTATAAATGATCAGTAGTGGCCCAAGCTTTATACTTGAAATTGTCCAAGTATGATTGATTATTGAACCATGATTCGAGACCTTTGAAGCTTATTGTTAGGAGGCTTTGATTTTATCAATCCTCTAATAAGTCTTCATCAACCTTGACCTAAGTTCAATATTCAATCATCATTGATCATTTATTATGGAATTCATCTTTCTCCTCTTATTTTTCTTTTTATCATGACTTAGGTCTTGATCCTTGGTTTTAACTTGTGCTACATGTATTAGGAGTTTGGTTTTTACCTTTTCTCTAACATGTATGATACATAAATTTCTATTGACATACCTCAAAATAGGTGACTTCTACATAAATCCACTTAAGATTGCTCAATATAGCACTAAATTTGTCCCAACTCAGAAAATGATCATTCCTGGCCCAAACATTATGTTTTCAAGCCCAAGTATGGTTGATTGGTTAGCTTCGGTCCAATACCCTTTTGAGACTTGTTGTTAAGAGGCTTTGATTTTATCAATCTTCCAATAAGGCCATTAACCATTGACAACTCACTTCTAACTTCTAACACATTAACAATTAACTTTACTTTATGCCTTATTTTACACATTTTATTTTATGACTTTACCTTTATGCACTTTTATCTTTAGCATTTACATTTCATTCTATTTTCCTTTTTATCACTTGATCATTTATTTTTATGTCATTTCATCTTTTCTCAGTTGAGCTTTCCTTTTCTTCTTAAGACACATAATAACCAACTTGAACATTAAAAGACGTAAGCCTCTTGTTTGGACTATTGGTTACTATCCTTGGAATTTTGGAGTTATAGACTTCTTGGACTTGGGATTAGAAGCTTTTATACTGGGAGACCTTGAGACCTTTGAACCTTGTGTAACTTCATTGTTAGTTTTCTTGTATTGGGAAATCTTCTGTGTGCAGTTGTTGTCATGTTGTACTTAAGTGATTTATATGGCACATTGCTCAATATGGAAGACCTTGCTTTGTGTTTTAAAACTTTGGGTTTCTTTGATACTTTCTTGCTTTTAATTTATTTTCACATGATGATTGGTATGCTCTTGGTCTATTTGGTACTTATGGCTTTTAATTCAAAGGATGGGAATTCTACGTTGACTTCTTTTTTTTCAAGTGTTGGCTTCTTTTTGGTTAGACCTTTCCTTACCCCATCTTTTACTTTATGATTTAGTATAGTCTCTTCATCCCTTGCCCATCTTCTTTAATTTTCAAAATTTTCTCCCTTTTTCAAAGGATTCCTGTTTTCTAACTTGAATTGCTTTCATAAAAAACTTTGATTTAGATCCATGCATTTTCAAAACACTCTTTTTAATAAAGTCGTCAATCAATCTTTAATCAAGATATGACTTATTTCTACAATATCTAAAAAATACAAAACAAATTCAAACCTTTTTGCTGCTTTGGATTTTCTCTTTAAAACCTCTTCTTAACATTAACCAACACACAAAACTTTCAAAATAATTGAGAAGAACTAAGATTCCCCTTATCCTCTATTGCACGAAGGGGTACGTAGGCACCAAAGGTTCGCAACCTCAGCGGGTGCAAAAATTGTAAAAAATACTTCTTTTCTTATCTCCCCAATCTCATTTTTGTACATATTTCTTTATAGCCAAAATACACAGACTTTCAAAGAGGTTCCTGCGGAGTACCATAGATTTTTAGGATGCTAATACCTTCCCCTTGAATAACCAACCCTCTTACCTTGATCTCTATTTTACTTTGGGTTTATTCGCTCTTTTCTCATTCCTTTGGACAAAATAAAAATACGGTGATGACTTTCACTAATTTGTGAGTTAAGTCAATTCAATGGCTTAGTCTCAACATTTCTACCGCTAAATAAAATTGGTAACTTCATTGGGGTTATATCTCTAAGTGGGTTGAGCCTATCTTTGTTTAACTGTGTATGTGATAGTACTTGTTGTTATATATATGCCTATTTGTCTAGAATTTTCTGGTTTTCAGGGTGCTTGGTGATCTCTTATAAGTCATATACCCAGACTTTGGAAAACTTAAGATAGGATGGGTGGTATAATCACTTCAACTTATATGGATAAAGTCCTTAGTAAGTTGATTTTAAAAAATCCCCACTTAGTGGAGGCCCCTTTAGGGTAGTATTTGTTGAACAAGCAAGTTGTAAAAACATTACTACTTTTGACCTGAGAGCCGTGAAGCTAAGAGATGTAAAACCCATTTGCAGTAGGGTTTCATTGGTAGAGAAGTCTCCGATCCCAACTCATGTGGGTCAGCCTTGTGAATTCTGTCCCAAGCCTTGATGAATCTACTGTGCAACTCGTCACTGTCTACCTGAAACTCAAAACTGATGTGAGGCACCAACATTTCATGAGGCCCTGCTCTTCTGGCTCTTCCAAACTGACGGAGAGCTAAACATGGATTATAAGAGATTCCTCCCTGGGTATCGATCAATGGAACATTAGGATATTCTCCGCAACGGTCAATAATGGCTACCTCATCCAAACCTCTGAGAGTCCAAATGATGTCATTATCAGTGAGAGACATTAACCTATGAGCCCAACCTTTTCCTTCTTCATTCTTCAGCACGAACTTAGGGAGGTGCGAAATAAACCACCTCACTAACAAAGGAGCACAACACCACAGAGTTCCCTATCTTCAGGCAGTACGAGCATAGAGTTGTTGCAGGATATCACCCAAGAGAGTGGGTACAGGGTTCCGAGACATGAAGATCCTTATGGCATTGATATTGACAAAGTTTTCAGGATTTGGAAACAATACTAGACCATAGATTAAGAGAGCCAGAATGTCTTCGTACGCCTTGAAGTCTAAGTCATTCCAGAAACTATTAGCTTTGCCAACCAGAAATTTAGCCAAAAATCCCTTAACTCCACTTCTAGTCTCCCAGTTAGCCATTACCTCTTCTTTGGTCAAGGGAAGGACTGCAGCAATCTCTTCAGGCCTAAGAGTCTTCTCCCAACCAGTGAATGGAGTTTGTTCCAAAACAGGGATACCAAGCAAATCAGAGAATTCTTCCAGGGTAGGGACCAGCTGGAAGTCTTGAAAAGTGAAGCAATGATACAGAGGATCATAAAACTGGACCAGGACACTCATCAGTTGTTGGTCCCACTTTGAAGTGACTAAACCGAGAAGAGAACCATGCCTCTTGATGAAGGAAGTAGTGTTAGAACAATGTTTGAATCTAGTACCCTATATTTAAGTTTTGATGATAACAAAGTGAAAAGATATAGTATTTATATGTTTCATGTTTGAACTATATGCTGCCTAAAATTACTATGCTCTGACTTGCAGATACGCTGATTAAAATAAGCAAGATCACTTCTTCAGCATCAGAATTTGATTTGATACACCAGCATCAGAAGTTGCTGAATCAGAACGTCAAGATCAGATGATCAACGCTCGTACATGCTGAAGCTTGATGAACAGAACTGCGCGTAAACACTCTGATACAAAAACAATAGTTCATCAGCAGCGAAGCAGAATCAGAATGAGCCAAGCCAGAACGTGCATTGAAGAAGCAACGGTACTGTGCATTGAACGCTAATTAATTCCAACGGCATCATTCTAGACAAGATCTGCTCAAAAAGGAAAGCTTGTTATTAGCATTGAATCAAGAATATTTGCATTCAACGTTCGTCTTCTCAAGTGCTATATAAACAAGGCTTCGAAGATTATAATGGCTAATGCTCTCCAATTCTCTACACGCACAAAGCTGAACAATAATCTTCATCTACCAGTTTTGCTAAACCACAAACTCTGATACTCCATTAGTGTTTAGCATTCTAAGTTTCTAAGCTTCATTTGTGTATACATCACAGTTGTGATAAAGTTTTGTAGAAAACATTCACACACATTTGTTTTATACCTTTGTAAGAAAGTGTTGCCTTGACAAACCGGATTGTGGTTTGAATCAAGAAGGCTTTAGCAGTTGTTAAAGCAGATTTGTATTCAGTTGAATATAGTGAATTAAGACCTCGTTGGAGAGAGGCGAAATCACCTTGACGGGTGGACTGGAGTAGTTTGAGATCAAACGAACCAGGATAAAAATATCTTGTCAATTGCTTTAAGTTTTCAGTTTTTCAATTCAACCCCCCCTTCTTGTGTTTTTCAACCCTTCAATTGGCATCAGAGCGCCTGGTTCTGAGCTAAAACACTTAACCGTGTCAGTACAAGATCCAGCGTCAGAAAAACACAATGGCAGGAAACAACTCTCATTTCAGCAATGACAACAATGAGGACAGAGACAGATTCAGCGGCAAACCTCCAATCTTTGATGGAGAAAACTTTGATTACTGGAAAGACAGAATTGAAAGCTTCTTTCTAGCACATGATGCTGATCTGTGGGATATGGTGACAGATGGATACACGCACCCTGTGAATGCAACTGGTCAGAAGATTGATAGAAAATCAATGACTGATCAACAAAAGCGTGATTTCAAGAATCACCATAAGGCCAGAACCATCCTCCTCAGTGCCATCTCCTATACTGAGTATGAGAAGATCTCCAACAGAGACACAGCTAAGAACATCTTTGATTCTCTCAGAATGACGCATGAGGGCAACGTTCAAGTCAAAGAAACAAAAGCTCTGGCGCTCATTCAGAAGTATGAGGCGTTCAAAATGGAAGAATCTGAATCCATTGAAACTATGTTCTCTAGATTCCAGATTCTGGTAGCTGGTCTCAAAGTTCTGGACAAAGGATACTCTACTGCTGACCATGTCAAGAAGATAATCAGAAGTTTACCCAAGCAGTGGAGGCCTATGGTTACTGCTCTGAAGCTAGCGAAGGATCTCAACAAAATCACTCTGGAGGAACTTATAAGCTCCCTCAGAAGTCATGAGATAGAGCTAGAAGCTGACGAGCCTCAGAAGCAAGGTAAGCCTTTAGCTTTAAAATCTAACAGAAAATCTGAATCTAAAGTTTTGCAGGCAGTTGAAGAAACATCTGATGGATCCTCATCAGAAGAATACGAACTTTCCCTTCTCTCCAGAAGAGTAAATCAACTGTGGAAGCAAAGACAAAGGAAGTTCAGGAATCCCAGAAGATCTGATCAGAATGAGTCTTCTTCCAGATACAGAAGGACAGATTCTTCCTCTGGATACAGAAGATCTGAAGGCTCCTCCGGTAGCAAGAAGCCAAACACAAAAGACATCATCTGCTACGAGTGCAATGAGCAAGGACACTACAAGAGTGACTGCCCAAAGCTTCAGAGGGAAAAGCCCAAAAAGAAGTTTGGAAGAGAGAAGAAGAAAAGTCTCATGGCCACATGGGATGACTCTGACTCGTCTGAAGCTGACTCAGAATCAGATGATGAAAGTGCAAACATAGCGCTCATGGCTAACATTCCAGATGATAGTGAAGCTTCTGAATCAGACTCAGAATCAGACACAGAAGAGGTATTCCCTAACTTCGCTGTTAATTTTACAAAAGCTGAACTTGCTGAAAGCCTCAATGAAATTCTGGAACGTTATCAGCAGATTAGAGCTAAATTCAGAGACCTGAAAAGGAATCTTGAATCTGACTCTAATAAGTCTGAGAGTCTCAAATTGGAAAACTCTGAGCTGAGAGATAAAATTTTAAAATTAGAAAACTCTTTACAAAACTCTCAGAAGGAACCAATTTCTGAAACTCCCAGCAACGCTGATGAGATCATCAAGGAGTATGATCATAGTTTCCAGAAGTTCCTTGCTAAAAGCATAGATAGAAGCAGAATGGCTTCAATGATCTATGGAGTTAGCAGAAACGGCAGGAAAGGAATAGGATACCTAGGTAAGGTTCCTACACCTAAAAATGTCATGGATTTAACCATTAAACACACTCCTTTAAATTCACACTTTGTGTATGGTCACACACATGACATCAAATATACTAGCAGTAAGCACTCTGTGAAACCAAAATTCAACCAGAGTTTTGGTAAAACTAACAAGTCAGGACCCAAGAAAATCTGGGTACCTAAGGATAAAATAATACATGTTGCAGATATCTTTAGCAGCAAGTCAGAAACACCAGTCATGGTACCTGGACTCTGGCTGCTCACGACACATGACGGGAAGAAGGCATATGTTCCAAAGCCTGGAACTTAAGCCTGGAGGCCACGTTGGCTTTGGAGGCAATCAGAGGGGAAAGATTATTGGCTCTGGAACTGTAGGTAACGGAAATCTTCCCTCTATTAATAATGTTCTGCTAGTAGATGGATTGATGCATAATCTGTTATCCATAAGTCAATTAAGTGATAACGGTTATGATATAATCTTTAATCAAAAATCATGTAAAGCTGTTAGTCAGAAAGATGGGACTATCCTGTTTAATGGAAAGAGGAAAAACAACATTTACAAAATCAAACTTTCTGAACTAAAGAGTCAGAACGTAAAATGTCTTCTGTCTGTTAACAACGAGCAGTGGATCTGGCACAGAAGATTGGGGCATGTTAGTATGAGAAGAATATCTCAGATTAACAAACTCAATCTGGTCAGAGGACTTCCAAATTTGAAGTTCAATTCAGATGCTCTGTGTGAAGCATGTCAGAAAGGTAAATTTGCAAAACCTTCTTTTAAATCCAAAAATGTTGTTTCTACCTCTAAGCCATTAGAACTTCTGCACATTGACTTATTTGGACCAGTTAAAACTGCTTCAGTCAGTGGCAAGAAGTATGGGTTAGTAATCGTAGATGACTATAGCAGATGGACATGGGTAAAGTTCTTAAGACACAAGGACGAGTCACACTCTGTGTTTGTTACCTTCTGTAACCAAGTTCAGAATGAAAAAGATCTTAGAATCGTTAAAGTCAGAAGTGATCATGGTGGAGAATTTGAAAATAAAGATTTTGAGTCATTCTTTAATGACAAAGGCATTCTGCATGATTTCTCTTGTCCTAGAACTCCCCAACAAAATGGAGTTGTAGAACGAAAGAACAGAACATTGCAAGAAATGGCCAGAACCATGATCAATGAGACAAACGTTGCTAAGACTTTCTGGGCAGAGGCAATAAACACAGCGTGCTACATTCAGAATAGAATCTCAATAAGACCTATTCTGGAAAAGACTCCATATGAATTGTGGAAGAACAGAAAGCCCAACATTTCGTATTTTCATCCATTTGGATGTACTTGCTATATGTTAAATACAAAGAATTATTTGAACAAGTTTGATTCTAAGGCACAGAAGTGTATTATGTTAGGATACTCTGAACGCTCAAGAGGGTACAGAGTATACAATACAGAAACACAGATTGTGGAAGAATCAATCAGTGTTCGTTTTGATGACAAGCTTGACTCTGAAAAGTCAAAGCAGAATGAAAATCTTGCAGGTATAGAAATTGAATTTGCAGGTTCTGAAGACAAGTCATCAGAAGCTCTCAACACAGACATTCCTTCAACGTCTGAAAGAAGCAATGCTAGAAATCCTACAACTGCTGCTGATCAACCTCAGAAGAGATTACCCAGAAGCAGTTTGGATCACCCAGAAGAGACTATCCTAGGAAGAAAGGAAGATCCAATCAGAACAAGAGCAAGCTTCAGAAACTCTGAAGAAACTCTTATGGGACTTGTGTCTCTGATTGAACCTTCTTCTATTGATGAAGCACTTCTGGACAATGACTGGATTCTGGCAATGCAAGAAGAGCTGAATCAATTCACCAGAAACGACGTATGGGATCTCGTTCCCAGACCAAAAGGATTCAACGTCATTGGAACAAGATGGGTGTTCAGAAACAAGCTAAATGAACAAGGTGAAGTCATCAGAAACAAGGCACGACTGGTTGCACAAGGTTATAGTCAGCAAGAGGGGATAGACTATACAGAAACCTTTGCCCCAGTCGCCAGGTTAGAATCTATCAGACTTTTAATTTCATTTGCTGTTAATAGAGGCATCACTCTGTATCAGATGGATGTCAAAAGTGCATTCTTAAATGGTTATATAGAAGAAGAAGTTTATGTTCACCAACCCCCAGGTTTTGAAAATACAAAACATCCAGAACATGTTTTCAAACTGAAAAAGTCACTGTATGGTCTGAAACAAGCTCCCAGAGCTTGGTATGAAAGGCTAAGTAACTTTCTGCTTGAAAATGAATTCACCAGAGGGAAAGTGGACACTACTCTATTCTGTAAAACAGTTAAGAGTGACATTTTAGTCTGTCAAATTTATGTTGATGATATTATTTTTGGTTCTACTAATCCTTCTCTTGGAAGAAAATTTGCTAAGTGTATGCAGGCAGAATTTGAGATGAGCCTCATGGGGGAACTGAAATTCTTTCTAGGAATTCAGATCAATCAAACTCCAGAGGGAACTTACATTCATCAGAGCAAATACATCAGAGATCTTCTGAAGAAATTTGACCTCTCAGAATGTAAGCCATCAAAGATTCCAATGCATCCCACGTGCATTCTGGAAAGAGAAGAGGTAAGCAAAAGTGTAGAACAGAAGGTCTACAGAGGTATGATTGGTTCTCTCCTTTATCTGACAGCTTCAAGACCTGATATCTTATTCAGCGTATGTATTTGTGCTAGATTCCAATCAGATCCTAGAGAATCTCACTTAACAGCTGTTAAGCGAATTTTCAAGTATCTGAAAGGTACTACTAATCTGGGTTTGTTTTATAGAAAATCTAGTGATTACAGCTTAGTAGGCTACTGTGATGCTGATTTTGCTGGAGACAGAGTGGAACGTAAAAGTACTTCTGGAAGCTGCCAGTTTCTGGGAGAAAATCTGATCTCGTGGTCCAGCAAAAGGCAATCAACAATTGCTCTGTCAACAGCAGAAGCTGAGTACATAGCAGCAGCAGGATGTAGCACACAAATGCTCTGGATGAAAAGTCAGCTTGAAGACTTCCAGATTTTTGAGAGTAACATTCCTATTCTTTGTGATAATACTTCTGCTATTTGCTTAAGTAAGAATCCTATTTTACATTCTAGAGCTAAGCATATAGAAATAAAACATCATTTCATTAGGGACTATATTCAGAAAGGTATTTTAAACTTGAAATTTATAGATACAGACCATCAATGGGCTGATATCTTTACTAAACCCCTTTCAGAAGATAGGTTCAATTTCATTCTGAAACATCTCAGCATGAAAGTATGCCCAGAATGAAAATGTTTTAATTCCATGTATTTATCTTCAGAATGTAATTATATTACTGTGAACTTCTGATCAATCTTCTTTCAGAAAGATAGAACATGCAGATTGTATCAGATGCAAGTCTAAAGATCTGAGAGTCTAATCTCAAATACAGACGTGCTGATCACTACATCAAACAAGTGTCATCCAATCATCAGCAAATCCCTGAAGCAGAACGCGTGCACGCTTCTGAGAAGGCAAAGCGCTGATTGGGTGCATTGAGACACATGTCTGGTAACCGTTTTTAAGTATCTTTCTCAAATCCCCCAAAATCAGCAAGCATTTAATGAAAAGTAATCACGCTTGTTAATGGCAATCATTATTTTTTTCTCTCTCTTAAAAACGTTTAATTTTTCAAAATAATTTTTGAAAACTCTATTTAAGCACACTAATTCCTCATTCTTATTCTTTACGCTTTCTCATAATCATTCAAGTATTCTCTGCATATTTCTGAGTTTATCTCCTTCAAACCTTTTTCTCTCAAATCATTCTCAAGCTTTTTTAGTGAGAACAATGGCATCCTCCAGCATTTCTGCAGGAAATCAGAAGAAAGAAACCTCTGAACAATATCAGGTGCCCCTCAGAACTCTTCTCACACCGGTAAAGAATCTTGAAGTTCTCTCTGAGTTAATCATCGACTTTGAAAGTTTGAAGGAAAATGGATTTGACCTAACTGAAGAGATTAGGGCTCAAAAGTGGGAGAGGTATTTCGATAGGTTGGTTGGACCAACATTCCCAGAGCTTGTCAAGGAATTTTGGATTCACGCCAAGATTCATAAACATCTAGTCATCTCTTCTGTCATGGGAAAGAAGATAGTAATTTCTGAAGACCTCATTGCTAGGTTAATCGGTCAAAGTGGTGGTGGAGTCCGTTGTGTGGACATGGCTGATAGATGCCCTGATATAGGTGTGGTAGCCAACTGCATTTTCACTCTTGGTTTTCTCAGCAGCAAAATTAAGGATCTGAAGGATCACTGCAGAGTATGGGCCAAGATTGTTCTGGGCTGCTTCAATCACAGGAAGCCAACAAGCTCTCCTGATTATATAAACGTGGATCAGCAGTTTCTGATCTACTTTATTGATCAGAGGGTGAAGATCAATCTGGCACACTTTCTGTTCAACCATCTCAAGACCAGTGTGAAAGAGACTAGAGAAGAAGAAAGGACCAAAAGGGACTGGATACCGTTTGGAAGGCTCATATCAGATATTCTGACAGAGAATAAGCTGATAGAGTATCTGAGCGAAGCTCAAGTGCTGAGCACTATGGAACCAACTGTTGGAAAACCGCTGAACGCTAAGAACCTGAAAAAGATGAAGCTGATAGAAAATATTAGGAAGGAACCCAGAGCTACTTCAACTGCTGACATCTCCAGCAGAAGAGTGCCTCTGAGAGATTTCCCAAAATTTTCTGAAATGGAATCTCAACCTGATATGTTTCTCAAGTATCCAGATTCATACAAGGAAGAAGATACAGGTTCAAAGCTGAAGATCAAAGATCTGAGTCAAGTCCAACCTGAAGTGACTCAGAAGAAGACAAAGAAGAGGAAAGCAGAAGGATCATCTCATCAGACTCCAAAGAAAAGAGGTAATTCATCTGCTGCCCCTATTTCAATTTCATCTACTATTCCAACATCTGCTGCCCCTCCTAAAACCTCTCACAGAATATCAATCCCAATCCCTACCATTGATGAAACCATACCAGAAGACTCTTCTGAGGCCTTACTACTCAGAAGACCCAGAACTAAGATTCCCAAACAACCAACTGTTTCAACAACCCCAGCACTTGATAGAGTGCTAGCTGATATTGAGCGTGAACATGCTTCTGCTCAACCAAATTCTGAACCACCAAATATTCCTCCTCCACAACCAGAACCACAACCTGAACCAGAAATACAACAACAACCAGAACCAGAACCACAATCACAACAACCACTCACAGAAGAACCTCTGATCCCTGAGCAATCAGAGATTCCACCTCCTCAACCAGAAAATAATCCACCTTCACCACAAACAGAGTTTCACCGTTATGAAACCCCTTCTCCTCATCATTCTGACCCTCACTCACCTCAACCTTCACCGCTGGCAATCCAGTTGCCATGTGGAACCACTATTGTCAGGCCCCAGTTGCCATCTTCAGAGGAATCAACACCTCCAAAAACTCCAACCACTCCAATAGAGATATCTGACTCTGATTCTGATAACCCTCCTCCTAAACAAACAACCTCTCAGAAAACCGCTGAAAACCCCAGCAGAACTTTCATTGACTTAACAAGTCTTGAACGTCTTGCTGATCTAAGACACAAAATTGCCATACCCAAACCAAAGCAACCAGATGTTGGCTCTGGTATTTTGAATTTTGAAACAGGTATGCTGCAATGGATTGCTTCTTTGAAGCAAGTCTGTCCGGGGATGATCGACCCAGCTGCTTCTGATCAGCTCTGGTCACAGTTCAGACTATGGGTACGTGCTGAAGCCCTCAAGCTGCAGGACATCAACTATGAGCAGGCTCAACAGAACTTTAGCAAGCTTCTGAAGGAAGTTGAGAATCAGCTGCCTCAAGAAGTTGTGCTCCCTCTGGACAGTGAATCTTGGTCTGAGAAAGAGCAAGCTGCACAGGTGCAACCATCAGAAGAAGACAAGACCATTCAGGCTAAAGAAAATCCAGCAGAAGATGTCGCTGAAAGTTCTGAGAAGCTTCCTCCTTCTGACACTTCTCAAGCTGCCTTGGACAGGCAGGCTCTGGAAGAATTAAGGCTGAATGACTTGCGTCTACAGCAGCGGATGGAAGAGAACGATCAGAAGATGAAAGCAAGAATGGATGTACAGGACATCAAGATTGACACTGTTGTCAACATGGTTCAGAAGCAGAATGAAACTTCTGAAAAGATTCAAGCAATGCTGGAAAGCCTGTTCTCACGCATGCCCCCACATCCTTAAAATTTCTTTCATGCATGACATTCTCTATGTTTTCTTCATTTTCTGATGTCCTGTTTTGACTATGTTTTGTAATGCTATTTTGCTCTGATCATGAACTATCTTAATATAATTTGTTTTTCTGATCTAAATTGTTTTAGCACATCACCAACACTTTTTGATTGCTGACAAAAAGGGGGAGAACAAGAATGATATTTAAAATCAATAACGGCTAACTAGACAGAAATTCTCAAACATTCTAACTCTATTACTTGAAATGTTTTTCTGTTTTGTTTTTAAGTGTACAGGCACAAGGAAGCTCCTGAACACTATGAAGACTAGAAGCTAGAAGCTCTGATCAAAATGTAGAAGCTCATGTTGCTCTGATCAAATATGAAGTTCTGATCGACCTAACACTCTGATCCAAAGCAAAGCTCTGACTGGAAAAGCTCTGAAGCTCTGCTCTCTGATAAGTCAAAGACCTATAATCTGATGCTCAAAGATAGAAAAAGATCTGATCCTGAAGAACACGCATATCAAAGGGAAGTAACAAACTCAGGGGGAGTATCTCTTAACTCTGATTTCTCCTTACTTCTTAACTCTGAAACATTTTCCAGATACCTTTTCACGTTATTTTTTATTTAAAATATCTAGTTTTTGTCATCATCAAAAAGGGGGAGATTGTTAGAACAATGTTTGAATCTAGTACCCTATATTTAAGTTTTGATGATAACAAAGTGAAAAGATATAGTATTTATATGTTTCATGTTTGAACTATATGCTGCCTAAAATTACTATGCTCTGACTTGCAGATACGCTGATTAAAATAAGCAAGATCACTTCTTCAGCATCAGAATTTGATTTGATACACCAGCATCAGAAGTTGCTGAATCAGAACGTCAAGATCAGATGATCAACGCTCGTACATGCTGAAGCTTGATGAACAGAACTGCGCGTAAACACTCTGATACAAAAACAATAGTTCATCAGCAGCGAAGCAGAATCAGAATGAGCCAAGCCAGAACGTGCATTGAAGAAGCAACGGTACTGTGCATTAAACGCTAATTAATTCCAACGGCATCATTCTAGACAAGATCTGCTCAAAAAGGAAAGCTTGTTATTAGCATTGAATCAAGAATATTTGCATTCAACGTTCGTCTTCTCAAGTGCTATATAAACAAGGCTTCGAAGATTATAATGGCTAATGCTCTCCAATTCTCTACACGCACAAAGCTGAACAATAATCTTCATCTACCAGTTTTGCTAAACCACAAACTCTGATACTCCATTAGTGTTTAGCATTCTAAGTTTCTAAGCTTCATTTGTGTATACATCACAGTTGTGATAAAGTTTTGTAGAAAACATTCACACACATTTGTTTTATACCTTTGTAAGAAAGTGTTGCCTTGACAAACCGGATTGTGGTTTGAATCAAGAAGGCTTTAGCAGTTGTTAAAGTAGATTTGTATTCAGTTGAATATAGTGAATTAAGACCTCGTTGGAGAGAGGCGAAATCACCTTGACGGGTGGACTGGAGTAGTTTGAGATCAAACGAACCAGGATAAAAATATCTTGTCAATTGCTTTAAGTTTTCAGTTTTTCAATTCAACCCCCCCTTCTTGTGTTTTTCACCCCTTCAAGTAGTGTTCGAAATCCTATCAACCAACTCCTTGAGCAAAGTAGATGGTTGAACAAAGTTGAGCCGGATAGTATTCCTACGCACGGGCATCATGATGTCCTACAAAACAGAGCAAAGATGAAACCCTCTTGTCTTTGAAATGGGTCAGTCCTCATGCAAGATGCATGCGATGGTATGATGGTATGATGTTATGATAAAGCACAGCACAAGTATTCACAAAAGCAAGCATGATAAGGCACACGAAGTCACACAAGACAACCCTTAGAGTTTAGGCCAGCATGAAGTTTAGGTATTACCCTCTTTTAGTTTCGTTGGTTAAGACCTGTCCTATCAAAAGTAACCGGGTTCTAGAGGATCTTGATATCATTGACTACCCTCAATCGGTCATAACTCCAGCATCGCAATCTTTTCTTGCAGCCAGAACCATCGCGAGAGTTTAGCCTCAATGAGTGTAGCTTACTGCTACTGTTCTATGGCCAAGTTGGGTCAATTTAGGGTTCTAAGGTCGGTTGGTGTTTAATGACTCCTTAGAAGACCCATATTCTCCTCGTTGCAACACAAGGGATATAGGTACAGACCAAGGTGTCACACCAACGTAGCCACTGCTTCACCCATGTCGGTCTACGCCGGACAGGTCCCTCACAGCTTATGCTACCTAAAAGGGTATTCCCCAGATCCGGGTTAGGATCTATGAAACTCCGATGCAAAGCCCACAAATATAAAAGCAAACAAAGCAAGCAATTGAAAACAAGGTGATCTAAGCCCTAAGGTTACTCCACTTTTAAGATTTTCCCCAGCAGAGTCGCCAGTTCTGTGATACGGTGGGAGAACTGACTTGGATTTTGCATTTGTTTTCGCAAATGTTTCGGTTGAGTAAGAGTCGCCACCGACTTTTTATTTTATCCTAAGGAAAGGTTAAAAAGCACAGCAAAAACCTTTGAGATGTTTTCTTGGGTTCGGGGAGTAGATTATAGAAAGGGAAGGTATTAGCACCCTTTCTATCCATGGTTATCCATGGGCTCTTAGTTACTTGCTTAGATCACTTGCCTTGTGTTTTCAATTGTTTGAAATGGTGCTTTGTGTGTGTGTGTGGGTTTGAAAATGTTTTGAAAAGAGGCCATTTGTTGTGGCAACCTTTGTAATGATCCATGTTTGAATGTATACAAAGGTGTACTTATCTTTTTAAAAGTTTTCAATGTTTTTGAAAGTTGTTTTGAAAGTGTGTTGTGATGTGTGGTTTTGAAAAATAGGCGAGTGTGTTTTGCAAGTTTGATCAAGTAACTAAGAGTTTTGTCTACCCCTAAATTTACTCAAAGGTTTTTTTCTATGTTTTAACCCTTTTAACAATTTTGTTCCACCATTGTATTTGATGGACAATCATGTGTTAGGATGTTAACGGGACGGGCGCGGGTCATCGTTTAGACCATGATTGCAATGGTGCCAAGTGTATTTGGGCAATTTTTCCTTTAAGGGACCTGATCATTTTTTAGGCAACTTTCGAAAGCGTCATCGAGGGACTATGATCATTTGATATTGTTTTGTTTTGCCAAAGACACCTAACATGCAACATGGCCCATTATTGAAGGCAACAAGTGGAGTAACCCTAGGGGTGCAAGTGTGATTGGTGTTGTCCATTTTCATGCTTTTGTCTTTTGTTTAGTCAAGCTATTTGTTATTTGATTTTTGCATACAAAACCCTAAGTCTATCATGGCATATTTAGAAAGCTTTAAAATGCGGAATTTAAAGTCCTAAATTATTACAAAATAATCATGGGGATGGAGGTACAAATGTTCAAATGGGGATGAGACTTTTAATAGGAGAATGGTATCCCAATATTTACAACCAAATCGAATCAATCGCAAACGTAAAATGTATCAATGTATAGGAATAAGTAAATGTGTATGTGTAAATGTATTTGTGTAAGTGTATTTGATTTATTTACAAGTGAAATAAAATAATTTAAAAAAAAGGTTAGTTTTTGAATATTTTCATGTTTAGGGCAAAAACCCTAATTTGTTAAATAAAAGGTATTTATTATTTATTATATACAATATTTATTAATTATGTACAAAAATAAATAAATAAAAAGAAAGTATATTGTAAAAAAAAGTATTTTTGAGGTTAAATATTAAAAAATAAAAAAAAGTATTATTTTGTATTTTTATCCTAAATATTCTAATAAATATATAAGTATTTATATTATTTACTAAATATATTAAATATGTACAAAAATAAAAATATTTATTATTTATAAAAAAAGTATATTTTTTAGAAAATGTTTTTAGAAAATGCAAATAAAAATAATAACTAAAAGTATATATTTTCACATTATTTCTAAGGCTTTAAATAAAAGTATTATATTTATTTATATGTACAAATGTAAACAAAGCAAATAAATTCAAAATAAAATGCAAAAATGTATGGAAAAATATTTGTAATATTTTTTATATTTTGTCAAAAAATAACAAGTCAAAATAAAAAAGAAAAAGTCAAAAATGATTAAAAAATCACACAATGGGCCAAGAGGGTGTGAATGTGAAAAGGTGGTGCAAACAGAAAAATGAAACAGGCCCAGCCCAGAAGAACTTTGTCTTCAACCTCCAGACATTTTCAAAACAAAAAACGCGCGTTTTCTTCCTTCCCTGCTATCTTCTGATTCCTTGATTTTCAACAAAAACTCACAACAGCAATGTTATAGAGCATCATGTCACGATTCTAAACATATAAAGAAGTTGATCTAACTCTCAGAAATGAGAGAGAATTTCTCTTCCCCCAATTCGTGACCTAACTTTTTTCTAATGTTCAGGTTCCAAATTCTCTTAACACACACAATATAAATGAAAAGTGAGGATACAGGTAGCTTCAGGGCCATGAGTAGGACATAACTTCTTCACAAACCTAAGCCTAAATATGCTTGGATAGAGAGATAGAAGTTCAAGAACTTACCTGTTCAGCTTGAAACGTGTACAACAATGGAGGTGCTTTCAATGGATTTTGAGGACTTGTACAGCTTGCTTGAGGTCCAGGGATGCTTCCTCTATGCTTGGCTTGCTTTGAATCTTTCTGAATCACTCCATGGAAGTCAACCTGCAAGAGAGAAAAATGAAAATGGCAAACTATGTTATGGCTGTTACAGTCTGTATCTTAGGTTGGGGATAGCTTGTATGGATGTTATTGAATGTGTTTGAGGTGGTTTGGATGAAAACGCACGAGGGGAATGAACTGGCCAACTCAAAATGCAGAAGGTACCCTGTTTTGCCACAAAACTGTGTTTTGATGAATGAAGGGGTTTTAGGGATGGTTTGGTCGTGCTTCAGACTTGTTAGGGAGTATGAAATGTGTTCACAATGTTTGCTTAGGCTTGTCTTGACAGGAATGTGAGTTGGTCTTCAATATGCAAGTTTTCTTCCCCCTTAAGCCAAAGTTGCCAAGTTGGGTTACAAGCTTATGCAGGCCCCCTAAACATGCTGCAAAGTTTGTTCTTGATCAGTGGTATATGTCCACACATTTGTGCCTCAGAGATTTGCTTTGTACTTCCTAGATTGTAAACTTGACATAAAGTGTAACTTTATCAAAATGGCTAAAATGCTTTTTCTAATTATGGACTAATCCTTCATGTAATGACCAAATGCATAGAATAACATCTTGGCACAATGGTTTAGCATTGAATTATTGAGTAAGAAAGGGATTAGAGGCCTGTAACCTAGCTTGAACCATGCTGAGTTTGAAAATGCAAAGTTATGAACATGTAATTGGCTCATGAACAAAGTGACTTTTGCCCATATTGACAAATTCGATTCTCCCTAACCACAAGGGTGTTTGAGAAGTTCTTGGACAATTTGGAAAGCTTGGAATGTGTACTAAAATCCATCTTTTTAATGCAAGTTGAAATTCCAAGTGGAAGCATGTGAAAAGTGGCCATGAAGTTAGGCAAAAATCCTGCCTAAAATAGGTCAAAAAATTTCTAAGTTAAGAATGTTTTGCACCCTTGTTCCAAAATTCATAACTTGAGCTACAAGCTTCTTTTGAGGAAACTTTGTGAATAAAAGTTGTAGATTTTTCAATGGACTATAACTTTCATGTTTTGAGTTTTGTTTTAATCCAAATGTATCTTGATGAAAAGACGGGACAAAGTTAGAAAAAAATTAGGAAATTTCATAACTTAGAAAATTTCTAAGTTATGAAATTTCTTCATTTCAAACCCTAATTTGTGATTTTTGATTTCTTGATGAACAAGTTTCATAATTTGACATGTCTTGATGAAAAATGAATCTTGGCACTTGATTTTGACCAAAAAGTCAAAGTTTGACTTTTCAGTATACAGTCAAAAATTGATCAGTTGACTGGAAAATTCATCTGTCAATCTTGTGCATTTGGGATCTTTTGAACTTGTTGAATGTGTCAAGACTAAGCCATTGAGTCCTTGAGTCCATATGTGAGCTTGACTTGCCATTGGTTAGGTCAAACAGTCAAAAATTGCCTTTGTGCAGTCAAAACCCTAAAAATGACCATTTTGCCCTTTTGGTGATCTGATCAAATTTCTTATGGGATTGTGATCCAAACTTGACCAAATGGTTCATATAAGTTCATAATGTTGATGTGGGTCAAAAAGCATGAGGTTTGACTGTCAATTGACCATAGTTGACTTTTTTCCCAATACAACTGATTTCTAGGTCAACTGTCCAATTGACTGGGCAAAGATTGGAATCAAGACTTGAAACCTGGTATGGATAAACTTATGAGTCCAACATGAAGCATGAAAGTCATTTTGGGCCTTTTAGGTCAAAACATCTTTGTGCAAATACAAACCCTAATTTGGGTCAACAGTGCAAGGAGGAGTCTTGAGCAGAGTAAATCCTAACTTGATCTTGAGCTCCAAGGGTCTAGTGATGAGAAAATGTTAAGGAAATGGGAGGGCAAATTTTGGGGTACAACAGTTGCCCCTGTTCAATCTTCTTAGACCTGAGGATGTAGATTGGCTTGCTTGCCTTTCGTGATCCGAGGGTGGAAGATGATTGAACACTAGAGTGCCCAGAAATTTGCACTCGCATAGTGGAGTATTAACAATGTGATGGCGGGAATGGGCTTATAGATGCCATTTGGAGAGATGGTGGGTAAGAGGATGGGCTTATAGATGCCATCGGGGGTGTGACAGAACCTTGTCGAGAATGGGCTTATAGATGCCATTTGGAAGTGTTGATCGCGTAAGAGATTCCTTAGCGAGAACTTGCGTACTTTGAGAAAGGGAGATGGTTTCCTGGCCTGTTACAGGTGTTGATCTTCAAACTCTTCATGCAGATATGCCCTGGCTAGATACAGGTATCGAATCTACAATTAGTGGCTCACAGATATGCCCTGGCTAGATACAGGAATCGAATCTGGAAGTTGAAAAGGTTGCTTACAGACGTGCCCTGGCTGGATACAGGTATCGAGTCTCTAAACTATTCGTGCAGATATGCCCTGGCTAGATACAGGTGTCGAATCCTTAATCAAACGCTCACAGATATGCCCTGGCTGGATACATGAATCGAATCTGGAAAACTGTCTACAGATGTGCCCTGGCTGGATACAGGTATCGAATCTGGAATTTGTCGTCTACAGATATGCCCTGGCTGGATACAGGAATCGAATCTCTAAACTATTCGCGCAGATATGCCCTGGCTAGATACAAGTGTCGAATCCACAATCAAACGCTTACAGATATGCCCTGGCTGGATACAGGAATCGAATCTGGAAAACTGTCTACAGATGTGCCCTGGCTGGATACAGGTGTCGAATCTGGAATTTGTCGTCTATAGATATGCCCTGGCTGGATACAGGTATCTAATATGGAATTGGTCGTCTACAGATATGCCCTGGCTGGATACAGGAATCAAATCTGGAATTGGTCGTCTTCAGATATGCCCTGGCTGGATACAGGTGTCGAATCTCTAAACTCTTCATGCAGATATTCCCTGGCTGGATACAGGTATCGAATCTACAATCAAATCACTCACAGATGTGCCCTGGCTAGATACAGGAATCGAATCTGGAATTGTGACAGTTGACAGTAATCATCTTTGGATTGATCTTTTCCTGAAAAGGCAAAACATCAGTTGTATGCAATGTCATGATGTATGAAATGCATGATGTCATGATGTTTTCAAGAATAAATGAGAGTGTGTGATATGATGCGTATATGCATGCGTCATGGTGTATAAAATGTGGAATGTCTATGAATGTGTTTTCGACTAGGAAAATAAATCCTTGACGAAGGCCAGGAAACCAAATCATGGGCTGATGTTGAAGAGTAGAGTTCTTCGCTTCCGCTGGGGATGATGGTTGCAAGAATAAACCGGTAGGAGAAGATGACTCCGTTGGGGAATAAACTCGTTGGAGAGATTACTCTGCGGGAAACCACTCTGTGGGAAGAGATACTTCGCTGAGGTTTTGATGAGAGCTCCGCTGGGGATTCCACTGATAAGTTATGTTGGGGAATTTGATGAACTCCGCTGGGGAATAGGAAGAACTTCGCCGGGGACGATCTTTCCGTGGTAATTAGCTGAGGATAACCCAGTTATACCCTGGTGGGGAAATAACCTTTGAATAAAGCCGGGGAAGGACGTATGTACTATGCAGGTGATAAGCTTCCAGAATCTACTAGGGATATGGATTCCACTTTCCTGGGGAAACTTTTCAGACTGTATTGGGGAGTGGCTCCACTAGGATGTCGGTATTCTGCCGGGGAATAATATTATATTAAGACTGTCGGGTATGCTTGTTGAGGAATGTCTATACTCCGCTGGGGAATGTTGAGATCTTCTGGGGATACCCAACTTCCTTAAGGCTGACAGTAGACTAACTCTGCTTGGGGAGAGTGTCGTTGACTTGCTAGGAGAATAATGTGCCTTTTTAGGGGTGATGAGGGAGACCAACTCTGCTTGAAGAGTGTATTGCTGAATCTTGTCTTACTCTGTGGGGAGTTGAGGTAACTTGGTTACATTCTTCAGCCGAAACTACCTTGGTACCTTGGTGGACAAAGCAACTAGATCGCTTAGACAAATCTTTACTGCCCCTGTTTCTGATGTCATCTGTAATTAATCCTTTGTTTCGCATGCAAATATTTATGATTAGCAATTAATGTCAGGTGCATATATCAAAATAAACATTGGACGTTCTTTGCAAAACAAAACAGAAAAAGGAAAAACGATGGGTAATTTGTCTGAAAAATTGAACTTGTATTGATTTTGAAATTTGCCTGTAAATAGGCGTTTTTGTACTAGAGGCTGACGTCCTAGTAAGAGAACGCCGCCGAGCAACATAGAGTTTATACAATTTTGAAAAGGAAACAAAACAGCTATGTGAAAAATAATCCCACTGGGTTCTATTTCTACTATCGCCTTTATGTCTTCAAGCGTCACATCACTCTGCTGCTCAGTTGAAGATGAAGCTGATTGATTGGAGCCGTCTGAGCCCGATGGTTGATGCCGAATTCTGGATGCAAGGTGATCCAATGAGACATAGTATTACGCTTTATCCCTAACTTTTTCCTGGACCGCCCTTTCGGGTTTTCAGTCCACCGGGATACCCATTTTTGCCCAAGCCGCCTTTTCAGGTTTTCGACTTGCCGGGTGTACAGATTTTTTTTCATTTCATCCCTTATTTTTGCCCGAACCCTTTTGGTTCGCCGGGAAGCCCTTATTTTTGCCTAGGTGTGTCAACCTAGCGGGTCTTTAATTCATGCGTAGTATCTTTTTACTATGTCTGCATTGGCGGGGTGAGGGAGGTCGTCACCATCCATGTTGGTTAGAATCATTGCTCCTCCTGAGAAGATATGTTTAACCACAAACGGCCCTTTGTACGTAGGGGTCCATTTTCCCCTGGGATCACTTTGAGGAAGAATGATGCGCTTGATTACCAGGTCTCCGACTTGATACTCTTGTCGTCTGACTTTCTTGTTAAATGCCTTGATCATCCGTTTTTGATACGTCTGACCATGACAAATAGCAGTGAGTCTCTTTTCGTCAATTAGGTTTAATTGATCAAGCCGAGTCTGGATCCAGTCGTCTTCGCTCAAACCTGCATCCTTCATTATCTGGAGAGAGGGTATCTAGACTTCAATAGGCAAGACTTCCTCCATGCCATAGACCAAGGAAAACAGAGTTGCCCCGGTTGACGTCCGCGCTGAGGTACGGTACCCATGAAGAGCGAACGGTAAAATCTTGTGCCAGTCTTTGTATGTCACTGTCATCTTCTGCACAATCTTCTTGATGTTCTTATTCGCTGCTTCTACAGCCCCATTCATCTTCGGCCGGTAAGGAGAAGAGTTGTGGTGTTGTATCTTGAATTGCTCGCAGAGCTCAGTAATCATCTTGTTGTTAAGATTGGTACCATTATCCATAATGATCCTCTCAGGTACACCGTGTCGACGGATCAGGTTGTGCTGAATGAAACGTGCCACGATGTTCTTGGTTACCGTAGCGTAGGAAGCTGCTTCAACCCATTTTGTGAAGTAATCAATCGCTACTAGGATGAAGCGGTGTCTATTAGATGCTGTAGGTCTGATTTTGCCGATCATATCAATGCCCCACATTGCAAAAGGCCAAGGTGTTGTTAAGACGTTCAGAGGAACCGGAGGAATGTTCACCTTATCAGCATAGATCTGGCATTTATGACAAGTTCGAGAATGTTGATAACAGTCAGCTTCCATTGTGGACCAGAAATATCCTGCCCGAAGGATTTTCTTTGCCATGGTATGTCCACTGGAATGTGTTCCGAAGGTACCTTCATGTAGCTCCGCCATGATTTTTTTGCTTCAGTCTTATCCACACAACGCAGTAATGTCGAATCATGGTTTCGTTTGTACAGAATGTTGTTGCTGAGGAAGAATTTTGCCGCAAACCTTCTCAGAAACTTCTTGTCATTAACAGATGCGCCTTCGGGGTATTCTTGAGCTTCAAGGTACCTCTTCACTTCATGATACCAGGGTTTTTCTGTTACCTCTTCGGTCTCGAGATCGTAGCAATGTGCGAGTTCATCCAACTTCCAAATAATGATCTGGGGCGCCTCGTTGTCCCATTTGACTTTGAACATAGAATACATTGTAGCCAACGCGTCCGCTAACTGATTCTCCTCTCTTGGGAAGTGTTCAAAAGTTATCTCCTCGAAGTGGGGAAGCAATGTCAACACATACTCTTTGTAAGGAATAAGATTCGGGTGTTTCGTATCCCACTCGCCTTTGACCTGATTGATCACGAGAGCGGAATCTCCGAAGACACTCAGAAACTTGATCCTTAAGTCAATTGCAGCTTGAAGACCCATGATACATGCTTCATACTCCGCCATGTTGTTGGTGCAGTTGAAACATAGCCGGGCGGTGAGTGGAGTATGAGTGCCTTTAGAGGATATGATCACAGCGCCAATACCGTTACCCAAAGCATTCGAAGCTCCGTCAAAGTGCATAGACCATCGGGATCATTCCTCAGGTCCTTCATCCGGTCCAGGTACTTCACAATCAGTCACTACCATGATATCCTCGTCTGGAAATTCAAAGTTCATCGACTGGTAATCGTCCACTGCCTGGTGTGCCAAATTATCTGCCAATACACTTCCCTTGATTGCTTTTTGAGTCGTGTACTGGATGTCATATTCCGTCAAGATCATTTGCCGTCTTGCTATTCTTCCAGACAATGCAGGCTTTTCGAATATGTACTTGATTGGATCTATTTTTGAAATCAACAGAGTAGTGTGAGTCAACATATACTGTCTCAGCCGGCGAGCAGCCCATACCAAAGCGCAGCAAGTTTTCTCGAGCAGTGAGTACCGGGTCTCACAGTCGGTAAACTTTTTGCTAAGGTAATAAATGGCGTGTTCTTTTCGGCCAGACTCGTCATGTTGCCCCAGCACACACCCCATTGAGTTATCCAGTACAGTCAAGTATAAGATTAGAGGTCTCCCTTTAACCGGCGGCATAAGAATGGGTGGTTCTTGGAGATACTCTTTGATTCTTTCGAAAGCGGCCTGACATTCATCGTTCCAACGTACTACTTGATCTTTCTTCAGTAGCTTGAATATTTGTTCACAGGTAGCAGTTATATGCGAGATGAATCGGGCAATGTAGTTTAGACGTCCTAGAAAGCCTCTGACTTCTTTCTATGTCTTGGGAGTTGGCATCTCTTGTATGGCTTTCACTTTGGCAGGGTCCACTTGAATACCTTTGTCGCTCACGACGAAGCCTAGCAATTTTCCAGATCTTACCCCGAAGGTGCATTTATTTGGGTTCAACCTAAGCTTGTATAACTTCAGGCGGTCAAACAGCTTCTGTAGATGATCAAGGTGTTCTTCCTCAGTTTGGGACCTTGCAATCATATCGTCGACGTATACTTCTATTTCATGATGGATCATGTCATGAAATAAAGCAACCATGGCACGTTGGTAGGTTGCCCCAGCATTTTTCAACCCAAAAGGCATGACCTTGTAGCAAAAGGTGCCCCACTGAGTAACAAAAGTGGTATTCTCCATGTCTTCAGGAGCCATCTTGATCTGATTATAACCGGAGAAACCTTCCATGAAGGAGAATACTTTATGCTGAGTAGTGTTGTCAACCAGAACGTCGATATGAGGCAGAGGGAAATCATCCTTGGGGCTCGCCCTGTTCAAATCCCTGTAATCAACACACATTCGGACCTTACCATCTTTCTTCGGCACTGGAACCACATTGGCAACCCACTGAGGGTAAGAAGTCACTGCTAGAAACCCGACATCAAATTGTTTCATAATGTCAACTTTTATTTTCTCGGACATTTCTGGACGCATACGGCAGACCTTCTGTTTTACCGAAGGGCAATCTTCCTTGGTAGGCAGGTGATGAACCACAATGTCGGTATCCAACCCAGGCATGTCTTCGTAAGACCAGGAAAAGATTTCCACATAGTCATGCAACATCTGAATCAACCGTTGTTTCACACTAAGCTCTAAATTGGCACCAATCTTGACTTCCTTTCTGTCTGTCTCAGTACCCAGATTTACCGTTTCCACTGGATCTTCGTGTGGCTGAATGGCCCTCTCTTCCTGGAGTAGCAGTCTTGCAAGTTCACCAGGCACTTCGCAATCATCTTCACCTTCGTCTTCGGATAAGTTGATCGGATTTTCGAAGTCATAACTGGCTGTAGCAGAGTCGTTACCAGTGAGATCCAGAGTGGATTGGAACCTGTATAGGTGAGTGTGTGTAAATATAGCTGTTTTGCAATATATAATAAAGAAAGAAAAGGAGCGCAAGATTTTGAAATGCAACAAACGTCCAATGTTTTTATTAATGATATATGAAAATGACACACAAAAGCCCTCACAAATGAAGCCACGGTGCCCCGGGTAAGACACCGAGCCATAAAAGTTTCAAAATATTGTCTGTTACAAATTCAAAACAAAAGAGTTCATTACTGAGTGACAAAAGTAATAGGTGTGAAGTCTTTGGCAGTCCAGTTGCTTGGTCCACTGTTGGTTGTTGGGTAGATCCAGCTGTCGAATTCAGATTCCTCCACGCTGTCTTCAATAGCATTTACTCCCGAGTTGGTGATGAACACAGGAGGTCTTCCAATCCTTACCTTACGAACAGCCCTCTGAGCCTCTGCAGTGAAACCCAAACCAAACTTGTCGGTCTTTGGAGTGAAATCAGGAAGTCGGCCTCAGTTTGCGCACTCACCCTTCTCAATAACAGCTCGGGCATCCTTCAAGGAAGCCATCTTCAAAGGAGGGTCCTCAATCACAGTTTCAGCCGATGCCAGTGTCTGAGGCACCTCTTCAAAGTGTTGAAAGGGGGTCTCAATGAACTTCCCATCCATCTCTATGTACCGGAACGAGTTAAGGTGGCTGACCATATATTCTTCTTCCCCTTGAACTGTAACAATCTTCCCTTTGACCGGGTACTTAAGCTTCTGATGTAGTGTGGAGGTCACTGCTCCAGCCTTGTGGATCCATGGACGACCCAACAAACAAGAATAGGATGGTCGGATGTCCATCACATAGAAAGTAGAATAAAAAACTTGAGAGCCAACCCTGATTGGAATGTCAACTTCACCATGCACCATCCTTTTCGAACCGTCAAAGGCCCGGACAACAATGTTACTTGGCTTGAGCTCTAAACCCTCACAATCCAGCCTGTCTAGAGCCTTCTTGGGCAATACGTTCAATGAAGAACCGGTGTCCACCAACACATGGGCAAGAGTAGTGCCCCTGCATTCAATGGAGACATGTACGTCGTCGTTATGGTTCTTTCCTTTGGCGGTCAGATCGGCGTCAGAGAAGCCCAAACCGTTATCAACAGTCAAGTTGGCCACACAATCGGTAAATTGATCAGCAGACGTTTCTTGTGGCACATGGGCCGTCTTCAGGAAGGAAATCAGGGCCTTGGCATGGGCCTCTGAACACAACAACAGTGATAGCATAGAAATCTTTGATGGGGTGTGCCCCAACTGCTTAACTACGTTGAAATCACTCTTCTTGATAATCTTGAGAATCTCTTCCATCTCTTGCTGGGAAGCCTCAACAGTGGTTGTCTTTGGTGCCTCCGTCAGGGCAGGCAAATCAGTAGCAATCCCTTTGCCCCGAGCGTCAGATGACTCAGCAGCAGGGGTAGAAACAAGAACTTGATCAGGAAGGGGAGCAGGCACACTTGCAGGTGTGATAATAAGAGGTCTCTGAATAGCTGGTGGCACAATATCTGGTGAGAACAGCCTACCACTGCGAATAATCTTGGCAGGCCCGGTGATGTTACTGACACCGGTACTAGTGTCAAACTCTTGTTTAATTCCAAGCACATAAACATATTCCCCATAGTGCCAAGGGACAGCTTTGTCGGATGTATAACGGAGGGGCCCCGGAACAGTGATGATGATTGGAGCAATCTTCTGAGTGGACATGATTTTGATAGGATCTTTTGAAGGAGCCTTAGGAGGGTTGTTGAAAATAGTAACAATAGACACTTCTTCAGCGGGGATAGCAGGAACAACAATCTTCTCGAACAAGATCTCTTTGCTATCCATCAGGCTTTGGATACCTGATTTCAGCAAAGGACAACCAACAGGTGAAACAACACATAGAAGGCAACCTTTACCACATCCCGGAAATAAACCGGCTAGCAACAGGTTCCTTTTGAAAGTCAACAACGGAGTAACAATCTATTCCACGGAGGCTACATACCGGTCTTCTTCCACAACATTCACTCCATGCTGGGGCATGGGAGCAGTCACAACATTGGGTCTTTTGGGCGCCTCAAACTGTATTTCTTTAGCATCAATAAGGTCCTGAACCTTATTCCTCAGAGCCCAGCAATCATCCGTAGTATGCCCCGGGCTATCAGAGTGATAGGCGCAACGGGCGTTAGGGTTGTACTTTGGAGAAGATGTGTTCACTACCTTCGGAGCTTCTTTGACAGTTACCAGATTGGTTGACAGTAGTTGCGGCAAAATCTGAGACAGGGTCATACTGAGCCGAGTGTACTTCTTTTTGGGTCTCTCACTCCTTGGTTGGTTATACTGCTGAGGAGCAGCAGCAGGCTTTGAGATTACCAATGCATTGACAGCTTGGCGGCGTTCCGGCTTAATTTGTCTTCTGGGACCATAAACAACACTGGCTTCCTTCTTGAAGGGCTTCTTTTCAGTACTCGTGGAGGCACCCTTTTGTATCTTCCCCGACATGATACCAGCTTCTATTCTCTCACCAGTCAAGATCAAATCTGTAAACCCAACAGAAGAATTACCAATCAGATGGTTGAAGAATGGACCAGACAGGGTCCCTAAGAACATGTCGACAAGCTCACGGTCAGTCAAAGGTGGCTGCACCCTTCCAGCCAGGTCCCTCCACTTTTGCGCATACTCCTTGAATCCTTCGCCCGTCCCCAGTGACATACCCTGGAGTTGGGTACGCGTGGGAGCGAGGTCAGAATTATACTGATATTGCTTGTAAAATGCAGTAGCCAAGTCCTCCCAGTTTCGGATACTGGCTCCATCCAGTTGATAGAACCATTCGAGTTGAGACCCCGAAAGGCTATCCTGGAAGAAATGGATCCACAGGTTCTTGTTTGCAGTGTAAGGTTGGATCTTCCTTACATATGATCTGAGATGCAGCTTAGGACAGGAAGCCCCGTTGTACTTCGCAAAGGCAGGTGCCTTGAACTTGTGTGGGATCACCACCCCAGAAGATAAACCTAGATCTCCAAAATCCAGCCCCGGCACATGTTGAACCTCCATGGCACTTAAACGGTCCTCTAGTTGCTTGTACCTGTCTTCGGCAGGAGGGTATTGTTCGTCGTTGTAATCTGTCTCGTTGTCGGAGACCGCAGGACTAGGAACCCTTCCTTCTTGGGGGCTGCCCCTCCCTACAGAGGAAGTAGCCTGATCATCCTCATTCTACAGTGTATTCCCAAACCTCCGTCCAGTGTTGAATAGCGCGGTCCTCTTCTTCTTCTTCTTCTTCTTCTTCAAGAGCAGAGTCTTCAACTCCTGTTGACCCTGGGCTAAGCTCATGACCAGCTCTTGAAACTGGGCGTTCTGGGCCTGGAGGGCCTTGATAGCTTGTTCGGTAGTAGGCTCGGAAGACATGATGATTGAGTGCTAAAATAAACAGCGAAGAAGATTAAGCAACCTGTAGAAGAATGGTACTTGTTATGCAATGAGATGCTTATGTTTTATGTTTTCAAAGACAATCGGGATTCAACTTTGTAGACAAAAAAGGAAACACACTTCATTAGATTCAAACTTTAAATTGTTCAATAATTGGCCCTTAGGCATTACAAGAATGAAAATACTGAAAAGGAAATAAAAGTTGTAAAAGAAACATCCAAAGCCCATCAGTGCTCCCATGGCCTCCTCTTCTCAGTACGAATATAGTCGTTCAGGATCCGCTCTTCCTCCAATTGCTTAGTCAGCTTCTGGATATTTTGTTCCTGTTCGTTGAACTTTTCCCGATAATAATCCCGTTCTTCCTGTAGCTGCGCCCAAGATCTCTTTAGTGTATCAACATCAGTGGGTATCTGAGGAGGGAGGACAGTTGGAGGAACCCCGTCTTCATCAGGAAATTCAAGAATCATAGGCCTGACAGCTTCGTATGGCATACCTAACTTCTGAGCACGGATGCGGACCCATCTGTAGTAGGGTTTCATTGGTAGAGAAGTCTTCGATCCCAACTCATGTGGGTCAGCCTTGTGAATTCTGTCCCAAGCCTTGATGAATCTACGGTGCAACTCGTCACTGTCTACCTGAAACTCAAAACTGATGTGAGGCACCAACATTTCATGAGGCCCTGCTCTTCTGGCTCTTCCAAACTGACGGAGAGCTAAACATGGATTATAAGAGATTCCTCCCTGGGTACCGATCAATGGAACATTAGGATATTCTCCGCAACGGTCAATAATGGCTACCTCATCCAAACCTCTGAGAGTCCAAATGATGTCATTATCAGTGAGAGACATTAACCTATGAGCCCAACCTTTTCCTTCTTCATTCTTCAGCACGAACTTAGGGAGGTGCGAAATAAACCACCTCACTAACAAAGGAGCACAACACCACAGAGTTCCCTGTCTTCAGGCAGTACGAGCATAGAGTTGTTGCAGGATATCACCCAAGAGAGTGGGTACAGGGTTCCTAGACATGAAGATCCTTATGGCATTGATATTGACAAAGTTATCAGGATTTGGAAACAATAGTAGACCATAGATTAAGAGAGCCAGAATGTCTTCGTACGCCTTGAAGTCTAAGTCATTCCAGAAACTATTAGCTTTGCCAACCAGAAATTTAGCCAAAAAGCCCTTAACTCCACTTCTAGTCTCCCAGTTAGCCATTACCTCTTCTTTGGTCAAGGGAAGGACTGCAGCAATCTCTTCAGGCCTAAGAGTCTTCTCCCAACCAGTGAATGGAGTTTGTTCCAAAATAGGGATACCAAGCAAATCAGAGAATTCTTCCAGGGTAGGGACCAGCTGGAAGTCTTGAAAAGTGAAGCAATGATATAGAGGATCATAAAACTGGACCAGGACACTCATCAGTTGTTGGTCCCACTTTGAAGTGACTAAACCAAGAAGAGAACCATGCCTCTTGATGAAGGAAGTAGTGTTTGGAATCCTATCAACCAACTCCTTCAGCAAAGTAGATGGTTGAACAAAGTTGAGTCGGATAGTATTCCTACGCACGGGCCTCATGATGTCCTACAAAACAGAGCAAAGATGAAACCCTCTTGTCTTTGAAATGGGTCAGTCCTCATGCAAGATGCATGCGATGGTATGATGGTATGATGTTATGATAAAGCGCACCACAAGTATTCACAAAAGCAAGCATGATAAGGCACACAAGTCACACAAGACAACCCTTAGAGTTTAGGCCAACATGAAGTTTAGGTATTACCCTCTTTTAGTTTCGTTGGTTAAGACCTGTCCTATCAAAAGTAACCAAGTTCTAGAGGATCTCGATATCATTGACTACCCTCAATCGGTCATAACTCCAGCATCGCAATCTTTTCTTGCGGCCAGAACCATCGCGAGAGTTTAGCCTCAATGAGTGTAGCATACTGCTACTGTTCTATGGCCAAGTTAGGTCAATTTAGGGTTCTAAGGTCGGTTGGTGTTTAATGACTCCTTAGAAGACCCATATTCTCCTCGTTGCAACACAAGGGATATCGGTACAGACCAAGGTGTCACACCAACGTAGCCACTGCTTCACCCATGTCGGTCTACGCCGGACAGGTCCCTCACAGCTTATGCTACCTAAAAGGGTATTCCCCAGATCCGAGTTAGGATCTATGAAACTCCGATGCAAAGCCCACAAATATAAAAGCAAACAAAGCAAGCAATTAAAAACAAGGTGATCTAAGCCCTAAGGTTACTCCACTTTTAAGATTTTCCCCAGCAGAGTCGCCAGTTATTTGATACGGTGGGAGAACTGACTTGGATTTTGCGTTTGTTTTCGCAAATGTTTCGGTTGATCAAGAGTCGCCACCGACTTTTTATTTTATCCTAAGGAAAGGTTAAAAAGCACAGCAAAAACCTTTGAGATGTTTTCTTGGGTTCGGGGAGTAGATTATAGAAAGGGAAGGTATTAGCACCCTTTCTATCCATGGTTATCCATGGGCTCTTAGTGACTTGCTTAGATCACTTGCCTTGTGTTTTCAATTGTTTGAAATGGTGCTTTGTGTGTGTGTGTGGGTTTGAAAATGTTTTGAAAAGAGGCCATTTGTTGTGGCAACCTTTGTAATGATCCATGTTTGAATGTATACAAAGGTGTACTTATCTTTTGAAAAGTTTTCAATGTTTTTGAAAGTTGTTTTGAAAGTGTGTTGTGATGTGTGGTTTTGAAAAATAGGCGAGTGTGTTTTGCAAGTTTGATCAAGTAACTAAGAGTTTTGTCTACCCCTAAATTTACTCAAAGGTTTTTTTTCTATGTTTTAACCCTTTTAACAATTTTGTTCCACCATTGTATTTGGTGCACAATCTTGTGTTAGGATGTTAACGGGACGGGAGCGGGTCATCGTTTAGACCATGATTGCAATGGTGCCAAGTGTCTTTGGGCAATTTTTCCTTTAAGGGACTTGATCATTTTTTAGGCAACTTTCGAAAGCGTCATCGAGGGACTATGATCATTTGATATTGTTTTGTTTTGCCAAAGACACCTAACATGCAACATGGCCCATTATTGAAGGCAACAAGTGGAGTAACCCTAGGGGTGCAAGTGTGATTGATGTTGTCCATTTTCATGCTTTTGTCTTTTGTTTAGTCAAGCTATTTGTTATTTGATTTTTGCATACAAAACCCTAAGTCTATCATGGCATATTTAGAAAGCTTTAAAATGCGGAATTTAAAGTCCTAAATTATTACAAAATAATGATGGGGATGGGGGTACAAATGTTAAAATGGGGATGAGACTTTTAATTGGAGAATGGTATCCCAATATTTACAACCAAATCGAATCAATCGCAAATGTAAAATGTATCAATGTATAGGAATAAGTAAATGTGTATGTGTAAATGTATTTGTGTAAGTGTATTTGATTTATTTACAAGTGAAATAAAATAATAAAAAAAAAGGTTAGTTTTTGAATATTTTCATGTTTACGGCAAAAACCCTAATTTGTTAAATAAAAGGTATTTATTATTTATTATATACAATATTTATTAATTATGTACAAAAATAAATAAATAAATAAAAAGAAAGTATATTGTAAAAAAAAAGTATTTTTGAGGTTAAATATTAAAAAATAAAAAAAAATGTATTATTTTGTATTTTTATCCTAAATATTCTAATAAATATATAAGTATTTATATTATTTACTAAATATATTAAATATGTAAAAAAATAAAAATATTTATTATTTATAAAAAAAGTATATTTTTTAGAAAATGTTTTCAGAAAATGCAAATAAAAATAATAACTAAAAGTATATATTTTCACATTATTTCTAAGGCTTTAAATAAAAGCATTATATTTATTTATATGTACAAATGTAAACAAAGCAAATAAGTTCAAAATAAAATGCAAAAATGTATGGAAAAATATTTTTAATATTTTTCATGTTTTGTCAAAAAATAACAAGTCAGAATAAAAAAGAAAAAGTCTAAAATGATTAAAAAATCACACAATGGGTCAAGGGGGTGTGAATGTGAAAAGGTGGTGCAAACAGAAAAATGAAACAGGCCCAGCCCAGAAGAACTTTGTCTTCAACCTCCAGACATTTTCAAAACAAAAAACGCGCGTTTTCTTCCTTCCCTGCTATCTTCTGATTCCTTGATTTTCAACAAAAACTCACAACAACAATGTTATAGAGCATCATGCCACGATTCTAAACATATAAAGAAGTTGATCTAACTCTCAGAAATGAGAGAGAATTTCTCTTCCCCCAATTCGTGACCTAACTTTTTTCTAATGTTCAGGTTCCAAATTCTCTTAACACACACAATATAAATGAAAAGTGAGGATACAGGTAGCTTCAGGGCCATGAGTAGGACATAACTTCTTCACAAACCTAAGCCTAAATATGCTTGGATAGAGAGATATAAGTTCAAGAACTTACCTGTTCAGCTTGAAACGTGTACAACAATGGAGGTGCTTTCAATGGATTTTGAGGACTTGTACAACTTGCTTGAGGTCCAGGGATGCTTCCTCTATGCTTGGCTTGCTTTGAATCTTTCTGAATCACTCCATGGAAGTCAACCTGCATGAGAGAAAAATGAAAATGGAAAACTATGTTATGGCTGTTACAGTCTGTATCTAAGGTTGGGGATAGCTTGTATGGATGTTATTGAATGTGTTTGAGATGGTTTGGATGAAAATGCACGAGGGGAATGAACTGGCTAAGTCAAAATGCAGAAGGTACCCTGTTATGCCACAAAACTGTGTTTTGATGAATGAAGGAGTTTTAGGGATGGTTTGGTCGTGCTTCAGACTTGTTTGGGAGTATGAAATGTGTTCACAATGTTTGCTTAGGCTTGTCTTGACAAGAATGTGAGTTGGTCTTCAATATGCAAGTTTTCTTCCCCCTTAAGCCAAAGTTGCCAAGTTGGGTTACAAGCTTATGCAGGCCCCCTAAACATGCTGCAAAGTTTGTTCTTGATCAGTGGGATATGTCTACACATTTGTGCCTCAGAGATTTGCTTTGTACTTCCTAGATTGTAAACTTGACATAAAGTGTAACTTTATCAAAATGGCTAAAATGCTTTTTCTAATTATAGACTAATCCTTCATGTAATGACCAAATGCATAGAATAACATCTTGGCACAATGGTTTAGCATTGAATTATTGAGTAAGAAAGGGATTAGAGGCCTGTAACCTAGCTTGAACCATGCTGAGTTTGAAAATGCAAAGTTATGAACATGTAATTGGCTCATGAACAAAGTGACTTTTGCCCATATTGACAAATTCGATTCTCCCTAACCACAAGGGTGTTTGAGAAGTTCTTGGATAATTTGGAAAGCTTAGTATGTGTACTACAATCCATCTTTGTAATTCAAGTTGAAATTCCAAGTGGAAGCATGTGAAAAGTGGCCATGAAGTTAGGCAAAAATCCTGCCTAAAATAGGTCAAAAAATTTCTAAGTTAAGAATGTTTTGCACCCTTGTTCCAAAAATCATAACTTGAGCTACAAGCTTCTTTTGAGGAAACTTTGTGAATCAAAGTTGTAGATTTTGCAATGGACTATAACTTTCATGTTTTGAGTTTTGTTTGAATCCAAATGTATCTTGATGAAAAGATGGGACAAAGTTAGGAAAAAATTAGGAAATTTCATAACTTAGAAAATTTCTAAGTTATGAAATTTCTTCATTTCAAACCCTAATTTGTGATTTTTGATTTCTTGATGAACAAGTTTCATAATTTGACATGTTTTGATGAAAAATGAATCTTGGCACTTGATTTTGACCAAAAAGTCAAAGTTTGACTTTTCAGTATACAGTCAAAAATTGATCAGTTGACTGGAAAATTCATCTGTCAATCTTGTGCATTTGGGATCTTTTGAACTTGTTGAATGTGTCAAGACCAAGCCATTGAGTCCTTGAGTCCATATGTGAGCTTGACTTGCCATTGGCTAGGTCAAACAGTCAAAAATTGCCTTTGTGCAGTCAAAACCCTAAAAATGACCATTTTGCCCTTTTGGTGATCTGATCAAATTTCTTGTGGGATTGTGATCCAAACTTGACCAAATGGTTCATATAAGTTCATAATGTTGACGTGGGTCAAAAATCATGAGGTTTGACTGTCAATTGACCATAGTTGACTTTTTTCCCAATACAGTTGATTTCTAGGTCAACTGTCCAATTGACTGGGCAAAGATTGGAATCAAGACTTGAAACCTGGTATGGATAAACTTATGAGTCCAACATGAAGCATGAAAGTCATTTTGGGCCTTTTAGGTCAAAACATCTTTGTGTAAACACAAACCCTAATTTGGGTCAACAGTGCAAGGAGGAGTCTTGAGCAGAGTAAATCCTAACTTGATCTTGAGCTCCAAGGGTCTTGTGATGAGAAAATGTTGAGGAAATGGGAGGGCAAATTTTGGGGTACAACAGATGCTTTTGAGACTATTTTGGCTCTGCTTATCTATGGATTGTTCTTATTCCCCAATGTCCCCAATTTTGTTACCATGAATGCCATGGAGATCTACTTTATTAGGAATCCAGTCCCAACCTTGCTTGGAGGGACTCACTACTCTATTCATTACAGGAATTCCATGCGTGGAGGAATGATTGTTTGTTATGTAACTTTACCGTATAAGTGGTTTATTTCGCAGTTGCCGCAGTCTGCTTCCTTTTGGGATACTAATGATGGGTTGAAGTGGTGGAAGAATATTATGCCTCTTAGTCATTCAGATGTTTGTTAGATCATTTTTATCTATGATTGGGAAACCATTATTGATGGTTGTGGAGAGTTTCCCAATGTACCTCTTCTTATTACAAAATGAGGTATCAATTATAATCCGATTCTAGCTTGTCGTTATCTTGGTTATCCTATACTTGATAAGCCAAACAACTTGCTTTTAGCAGCTTTCTTTCTCAGGGATGGGGAAGATAATAGGGAATTCATAGAGAAGATCAACAAACTGTGGCTTACTATTCGCAGAAAAGAAAGAAGAGAGTTAGGAAAGAGAGGAAATGCTTCTTTTGAACCTTATATTCAATGGGTGCAAGCAAGGGAGGTTACGCTAAAGATGCCTTATCCTCACCATGAACCATTGTTCTTTCCTGAACCTATTTCTATTTTGTTAATTAATGTCGAAGAGCTCCAGCTTGCGTTGTCCAAGATGCAGAAGTAAAAGGATGTTTGGAAGAAAAAATATCAGACTATGGATATGGGATATTCAACACTTCAGGGGAAGCTAAAGGAGAAAGATGATTTGATTGAGATTCTTGAGTGAAATGTTGTAGAGATGATGAAGAATAAAGAGGATTTATTTTCTTCTAGAATTCAACCAAGTGTCAATGAGCAAGACTATTCTCATTTATTACCTTGTTCTGGTGGATGGAAAGGAATCATTGAGAAGTTTATGGAAGAGAACAAATAGTTGAAGGATCAAATTAGGATGCTCAAAAAGAAGCGTCAGCATGAAGCAGGACATTCTTCAACCTTGGCTCCTTAGGACCCATAGATTTTAGTTGTTTTCTCTTGTATTTCAGTATTTGTGAAACTTATGCTAAAATGTTGTAATCCTTCCAATAATTATTAATGAAATGAGATTATTCAGTGTTTCAAAATTTGTTATTTCTTTAATGTTTGCAAATGTTACAATTCTTAAAAGTTCCTTAAAAAGTGATATCCAAAATAAAATCATTTGCATTGCATATCATGCATCATTTTGCACATATTTTTTGCATTCCTATTTTTCCTCAGGTGTCTTATATGTTTCTTCCAATTTATTCAGTCAGCAAGATGTCGTACTCTTATAGGACTCGAGTTAATTACAAAAAGAAGATGAAACATTTAGAACAAGAGAATTGGGAACTCAAGAAATAAGTTAATTCCTTAAGAACTGGATGGATAATCTGACGGCTTTGGTAGAGTTGTTTGTGGCTTCTCAGAATTAGCCACCTCCTCCTCCACCTACCCCTCCTCATGTTACTCAACCGCAACAGACAATGGTCATTTATGAAATACTATCAGTTCATGTTTTTGCTACTCTTGTTGTTTCTGCTCCTCTATTCCAGGCGCCACATGGCTTTTCTTGGTTGGTTTGGGTGTCCGATTGGAAGACGTTGTTAGAGAAGGACGTTTGTCACCAGCATCAGCAACATGCTGCCTTGGTAACCCCAGTTATTAGCACAAATCCAACAACTATTTCTTATCAGAAAGAACCTCAACAAGGTAACCAAGGGTAACATCCAAAAAGAGAATATTTTGATCTGATCACAATGAGCTATATTGAATTATTTCCTGCAGTAATCCCGAAAAACCTAGTTCATAATAGGTATTCTATTGCCATACCTCCAACATTTCCATGGTACTATAAAGCTGATCAGAATTGGGCCTTCCATCAGAGATCCCCGGAGCATAGTATCAAAAATTGTTATCCATTGAAAGCTGAAGTTCAGAATCTAGTAAGATCTGGTCTCCTGTCTTTCAAGGATATAGTTCCAAATGTGCAAGCTAATCTTCTACCCAAGCATGGAGGAAGGAATGTTGTGAACATGGTTTATAGATGGCCTAGAGAGTTCCAAATGTTTTATGTAAACTTGGTAAGAGGTAATTTGGTGTAAATTTATGCTGATCTTTATCAATTTAGTTACTACGCACATGATCATGCAGGTTGCAGTGTCTGCAATACAGATATTCATGGGTGTGATAAAGTGACAGGTGATCTCAAAGAAATAATGGATGAGGGCCTTATCCATATAATCTGACCAAGAGCTGAGTATGAAGAGGTCAATATGATTGAAAACCATGATGCTGAGTTTATGTCTTCTGATGAGTTTGTATCTTCAGATGAGTTTGAGTCTGCTGATGAAGGTGTAATTTATAATAATGATTTTGTAACTCCTGATGGAATACCTTTTAAATATGATGAAAAGGATGAGGTGAATTTCATTGTCCCACATTTTTACATTACCATTCGGTGGAAATTGCATATTGCAGTAAGCCTGCAATAACTCCTGTGGTTATCTGTTTACATGGTCCTGTTTTGTGTGAGTCTGATAGGGCTACACCTTACAAGTATAACACAACTATTTTGAAAGACGATAAGGAAATACCAATTCAGCCTTTTTCTCATGTTGAAAACATTGTTGAGGCCAGTCGAGTGACCTGTAGTGGTCGTGTGTTTGTTCGTACATTTTAAGGAAGTGTTGATGCTGGTAAGAAAGTTGTTGAAGCTAGTGTTGAACCCAAGAAGGTAGTAGGGAATACTAGTGGCGCTGCATTGGAAAAGGACGTTGAGGATCTGTCAAAGATCACTAAGATGAGCGACTATAAGATTATGGACCAATTGCTGCAAACTCAATCCCAAATTTCCATTCTAGCATTACTAATGAATTCTGCAGCTTATCGGGAATCTCTAATGAGGGTCTTGGACCAAGATTTTGTTGAAAAGATGTCTCGATTGACCAATTTAATATTGTTGCGGGAAATATCATGGCTTGCAATAATATTAGTTTTTATGATGATTAACTGCCAGATGAGGGAAGAAATCACAATATGGCCTTGCACATATCTCTGAATTGCAAAAATGATGCCTTGTCTAATGTGATGATAGGTAATGGATATACTCTTAATGCGATATCAAAGAGTACTCTGGAGAAGCTCAAATATCAAGGAACTCCTATGCACTACAATGGTGTTGTAGTGAAAGCTTTCGATGGTTCAAGGAAATATGTCATTGGAGAGGTGGACTTGCCATACACATAGGTCCACACATGTTTCAAATCACTTTTCAGATCATGGATATCTTCCCGGCCTACAACAGTTTTTGGGATGACCCTGGATTCATAAGTAGTGATTGTAAATGGTGAACAAGCTTTATTAGTATCCCACTTGTCTTCTTTCAGTGTTGTAGAATATAATGAAGCTGTTGTCGGAACTCAGTTCCAAGCTTTTTCTATTGATAACATAAAGAAGAATAAATATTATATTACCTCTTTTATAGATGCTCAGCAAGTGGTTCAGAAAGGTCCTAGAAGTGTGTGGGGTCAGATTATTGATCCATACATGAATAAAAATAAGACAGGTTTGGGTTTCTCTCTAGAGAAGGATAAGAATGAAGTGTTGAAGCTGAAATCTTCCTTCTATCTGTATCAAGATATATTCTATAATGCGGGTTATCTCCATCCAACTACTCCAGAGGTCGTCGCTATTATTGAAGATGAGCCAGAGCAGGGGATGCCAAATTTTGTGACGCATGGTGTAAGAGTCCAGAATTGGATCACTATTGATGTTCCCAGTTACATTCACATTTCAAAGTAATTTTTCTTTGCCTGTTTTTCAAAATCCTTTCACTCTGCCCAAGGTGAAAGTGATATTGTATGGTTGTGTCTTTTGTTTTAAATTTTTAAGTCATTAATAAAAGTTATTTTTGATTTCCAATCGTGTTTTTATTTTCTGTTTTTTCTTGGAAAATGGTAATCAGAAAAAACCTTTCAAAATAAATAATAACTGCAAATAAATCTGCATAATCATTTGTTTCATTTATCAGTTTCTAAAATCAAGCATAATCATATGTGTAGAATAATTTAAAAAAACCCGTTGAAAACAATGACCATGCGCCCTCTTCAAAATTTGAATTCCCTGTGTATGCAGATAAAGAAGAAGAGTTTACTGAAATCCCATAAGAGGTTTCTCGGTTACTTGAGCACGAGGTGAATATCATTCAGACATACAAAGAATCGTTGGAGATTATTAACTTGGGTTCGTAAGAGGGTTTGATGGAAACCATGATTTGGGCACTACCTCATCCTAATGTGAAGAGCAGGTTGATTGATTTTTTGAAGGAATATGTTGATATCTTTTCTTGGTCTTATCAAGGCATGCCTAGGTTGGATACTGATATTGTGGAGCATTGTCTGCCATTGAAGCCTGAATGTCCACCTATTAAATAGAAGTTAAGAAGAACTCATCTTGACATGGTAGTCAAGATTAAATAGGAGGTTATAAAACAAATTGATGCCAGTTTTAATGTGACATCAGTGTATCCTCAGGGGATTGCCAATATTGTCCCAGTTCCAAAAAAATATGGAAAAGTCTGCAAGTTTGTTGATTATAGAGATCTAAATAAAGCTAGTCCAAAAGATGTTTTCCCTTTGCCACGTATTAATATGTTGGTAGATAGCACAAAAAAATTCAAAGTGTTCTTTTTCATGGACGGAATTTCCAAATACAATCAAATTAAGAAGGCTCTTGAGGACATGGAAAAAACAACATTTATCACACCCTGGGGAACATTCTATTATAGAGTGATGCCCATCGGTTTGAAGAACCCTGTTGCAAGGTACCAGAGGGCTATGACAATCCTATTCTATGATCTGATGCATAAGGAAATTGAGGTATATGTTGATGATATGATCGTTGTTGTACCCCAAAGTTTCCCCTTCCAGTTTTTCAAGACAAGTTGATTCAAGGTACCTCTTCATGCTCTTAGGGTTCTCAATTACTCAAGATTACTCAAGAATTGATCAGATGAATCCTCCTTCTAAAGTAGTGGCCTACAACTAGGGTTTTGGTATTCTCAAGGAAAATGGGACTTCTAATGCCTCAAGTTAGTTCCATGGTTCCCCACATGCTTCAAAGAATCCTCGTGTCAAGTTTCAAGCCTTACATCACAAATTTGCTTAATCAATTGCTCAGATGATTGAGAATCAACTATATTGGGTAAAAAGTCAAATATGGTCAACATATATTAAAACTTCAAGATTTTTGGTCAACATCAATATTTTGAAGTTTCACTCATCATTTGATCAAGGATTGATCATAACTCATCTAGAAGACTCAAGATTCATCAAAAGTCAAAAGTTGCTAAATTAGGGTTTTCTTTAGGAGAAGTCAACTGAACTTTGAACAAGCATAACTTTCATACACTTCATCATAAAATTCTCAACCAAAGCTCATTTTGATGGATAGTCAATTCTCTACAACTTTGTATGACTAAGCTCTAGACCAAAAAATGCTTCATTTGAGAGATATGGGCCAAAACATTACATGTCATTTTAAAAGTCAACAAAAAGACACTTTTTTCAAAGCAATTTACATCAAAATAAAGTCTTCAAATGGAATAATTACCTACATAGAGATTGTAGGGGACATTTTATGAAATTGCATGAAACCTCAATTGAACCATTTTGGAATTTTGGACTAATGTGCCTAATTCTTGAAGTTCAAACATGTTCATGACATATTAGGGAACTCCCAAAACCATTCTTATATTTTTTATGGTTTTTATTTCTTTTATTTGATTTTTTATTAATTTAAATGCAAATTAAATCAAATAAATAGTAAGTGGAGGTATAAGGCTTACAAGGGTTTTGTTTCAAATCTTTTGGAGGCCCAAAATTACATGAGAAAACGTGTGAAGCTTATTTACAAAATAAATCTTCATGTTTTGTCTTATTCTAAGTTATTTTCAAATAAGAATCAAAGGTTGTTTTAAACAAGGTCCAAGCCCATTGTTCTTGACATAATCTTCTCCTATATATACCCTTCAAGTTCAGACAACAAGGTACACGAAAAAACTAAGCAAGAACGCCCACTCAAAACCTCATATTTTGTCAAACTAGGGCAAACTTGAAACCTCTCATACAGCCACTTTCCAAGCAAACCAGCCATCCAAATTAACTCTTGAGGTGCTATAGAGTAAGTATTGATCATCCTTGATGATCAAAGAGGCCTGAAACACGCGTCCCATGCATCACCATTTTCCTTATTTTTGAGAATTTTGTGTTTTAATTTCAATAGTGTTTTAATTGAAAAAAAACTAACCATGCTAACATGTTCCTGAGATGAAACTATGCAAATTCGAACCTTCGCATGAGTCCCATAATGCTTGAATTGTGTATCGCCATGTTTGCACCAATTTTTTCTATTTTCCTTATATCTCATTGTGCATGACATTTTAGCCAAAACTAAGGCCACCAATGAATTCGCAACCCTCAAATTAGAGGGGCAAGGTCTTTCTTGATCACTAACATGCTTTGTTTCACAGGTTGAGAAAACGTGCTCAACAGAGAAGACGACCAGAGCTAGGGCTCTGGAGCTTCTCCAGTCCATCTATTTTGTTTATAATATATTTATTTTGTTTGGTTATATTAATAGATGAAATAGCCACCCCAATGGAAAGAACGCGCGCTAACGCTTTGGTATACAATGGTGTGGGTTCGACCCCTGCCTTTTGCATCCTTTTTTTGTTATTTTCACAACTTATGCAAGTTTCATATATTATGCACTGCACCTATTCTCTATCACCAACCAACGCTTGGCAAGGTGGTAAGTTGTACAACTGTGAAGATATAGGGCGTGGGTTCAACACCCACCCCATGCAGTTTTAACCTTTTTCTCTTTTTTCTTTTCTTTTAATTACTAACCCTAATTTTTTCACTAACCCTGGTTATTTTCCTTAATTAACTATCAATCAATTTTAATCCTTTTTTCAAAACCCTAACAAATTAGGTTTAGGTTTTTAATTGATAATTAATTTAGATATTTTTTTATTTACTAATTAATTAGGTTAATTAATATATTCTTGAATTTAAAATTAATTAGAATTTAGGATTTTTATTAATTAAAATTAATTAGATTTAGGTTTTTAACTATTTAACTAACATCAAACATTTTTTAACTATTTTTAGATTTAAATTCTTTGAGAAATTGTATAGGTCGCACGATGTTTTCTTGTAATAGTTTAGCTTTATCTTTGCGCATTTTTCCTATTATGTAACTGCTTACGAGATGTAATAGTCTATGGTTTAATTTTTTCACTTTATTTCCCGCATCTTTTTTTATGTATCTCTTCCAAAACCATGTAATAGCTTAGGTCTTTACATTCCGCACCTTATTTTATCTGCATATATTTAATTGCTAGTAACTAGGGTTTGCATGGAAAGACTAAAACAACATAGAAAACCTAATTCCCAAGATAATATAACTAAATTATCACACTTTGCACACTTGCACCTCTAGGATATTCTCTCTTGTTACCTTATGAATACTTGGTCACGTCCCTCGAAAGTGGAGATACTTTAGCAAAAGACCCTCGATCAAATCATCATGTCTCTTTCGAATTAAGATCATAATCCCTCGATGACCCTTTGAGCTTCCTACAAAATGATCTAGTACCTTCGATAACCCTACGAGTAAATGATGATAGTCCCTTTGATACAATTGCGAAAGTATCCTTACATGTTGGCTTCGATGGCCATACGATGACCCTACGCATGTCCCTTCACATCTAATAGATAGGACTACCTACCAACTAATGGTATGGATAGTATTATCTCCAAAGAAAAAGGAAAATAGCAAGAAATATTTTAGTGGGTAAGAACTCTTGAATGCTTGCTCACAACTCAAAACATTTTTACACATCACTTTCAAACAAATATTTTCAAAACCACTTTGTACATATTCATGAGGACTGATACAAGAATTATTACAAAGTTAGCCTTACATTGGAATTTCAAAATATTTTCAAACACATCACACACACACACACACAAGGTAAGTTTTTCAAAGTGAGTTAAGTAATTAAGAGCCTGGAGATAACTATGGATGAAAAGGGTGCTAAGCCCTTCCCTTTTCATAACTTACCCTCTGAAATCAAAATTTATCAAAGGTCATTCATGTTCTTTTCACCTTTCATAAATATTTGATAAAAGAAAGTCAGTGGTGACTATTGCAATCCGCACATTTGGATAAAATCAAAAAAAGTCAGTTCTCCCACCGTACTACAGAACTGGCGACTCTGTTGGGGACTACTTAAAAAAGAGGGGTTACCTTAGGGTTAAATCATTTTTACTTTATTTACTATTTTCTTTTATTGCTTTAAATTTAAAGGGTTTGCTTGGGTTTATTACTTGTAAGATCCTACACCCGGATCTAGGGATGCCTTAGGTAAGTAGCAATAGATCATGAAAATTGTACGGTGTAGACCAATATGGTTGAAGTGATGGCTATAGTTAGTGCGACACTTTGGATTATACTAATTTTCCTTGAGTCATTAGAGGATAACATTAGGTTTCGCATGGTGTAATTAGCACTAACTAACTTTTAGAACCTTAATTGACCCATCTTGGCCATTAAAAGGTAGTGAGATGGTCGACTTTGGTGCAGTCCAAGGTTGGTTGATACTCGATCCTACACTTATTGAGATTCGACTCGCGGGATGTTTTGGTATCAAGTCAGTTGTTGTACTAAAATAAAACCTTCGAGAAATATTTGTGATAAGGGATTCCTAGAACCCGATTACTATTTTGGGACAAGTTGATCCAACTTAACTTCAATAGAGAAGGGTACTTACCTATGGACCTCATGCAAGCATTTAAACCTAAGGCTCTTGTGTGATTTGTTTGTGTTTTCTGCTTGTTTAAACATAAACATAACAGCATATCATCATGACATGGAATTTTTACTAACCATTTCATGGATCTTAGGGACCTTTGATGTAGAATTACCATAAGTCAGATTGCTAGCAAAGGTAAAGAGGATTTATTTTCCTCTAACCGGATGCCATCGAAGATCAAAGTACATTCTTTTGAGTCAGAGACTAGGACTCACTTGATATGGTGAACTTGATTCTTATAGAAGTACGTTCAAAAATAAAGTCTCAAAGTTCCACAAGTCAAAGTTGCAACCAAATTCATTTTCAATCCTGTGAGACCCTTGAAAACATTACATTTTCATCTACATATCATGCATCTCATTATATAACAAGTAATTTCAAGACATGCTTTCTCATCTTCTCGCTATTTATTTCAGCAGAAAAAAATGGATCTTGAACAAACAATCAAAGACCTCCAAGCTCAGAATGCCCAATTTCAGCAGATGTTCCTAAACTTAGCCAAGGGGCGGGAAGAATTGAATGTGCTTGTCACCAGTAAGAAAAATAAGAAGACAAAGAAATTGATTGTCATTATTGACATGGGAACAAGGTTCAGAAGTCCTATCAAGCAAGCTCGAGATCTTGATATCTCATCTGATGGAGATGACAAGCAGGATGAAGAAAGTAAGAGTTTGAAGACTTAAAGAAGCAATCTTGGTTCTAACAAATGTCTTGGTGAAGAAGAATATGATTACTTGGATGAGCAGTATCCCCCTGTTGATGAATAGTATAAGCTACTGGAAGAGCATCTGAGAGCTATGGAAATCCAGAAAGTTCCTGGATTAAACTTTGATGATTTAGGTCTGGTTTTAGTGTTGTTATTCCTCCTAAGTTCAAGACTCCTACCTTTTCCAAGTATGATGGAATTTCTTATCCAAAGCTGCATTTGAGGTCTTATGTTCAGAAAATTCAACCACATACTACTAACAAGAAATTGTGGTTGCATTTCTTTCAAGAGAGTTAGTCTGGGACACAATTGGAATGGTACTATCAACTTGAAGGTGCCAATATTCACACTTGGGAAGATTTGGTTGCCTCCTTATACAAACAATATCAATAAAATTATGATATGGCACCAACCCGCATGCAATTGCAGAGTATGTCCATGGGCTCTAATGAAGGCTTTAAAGAGTATGCCCAGAAGTGGAGAGATCTTGCGGGCAGATTCCAATCCCCTTTGGTTGATAGAGAGTTGGTTGATATGTTCATGAGCATACTGACAGGTGCTTTCTATAATCATCTTCTAGGAAGTTCTTCGGCTGGTTTCACTAAATTGATTTTAACAAGGCAACATGTGGAAAATGGAATCAGAAGCGGAAAAATCCAAGTGGCTACATCTTCAAATGATGTGAAAAAGCCTTATAATGGTAAGATGAAATCCAATACTGTGTACGGTCAGAAGGATCGTAATAAGAGTGACTACAACCAATCTGTGGGGGCAGTACTAATCTCTAATTCAGCATTAGTGCAACGAAAACAACAGACTAAGTAGTGTAGGAAGGAGGCACCCAGGATACATTTTACAAAGATCAACATGTCATTGGCTCAAGCGTTACAACACATGTTGAAGGCATGGCTGGTTACATTAAGAGAACCTCTGATGAATCCCAATACTTCCTCTCCCTACTATAATCCCAATGTAAGGTGTGTGTATCACTCCGACAACCCCGGGCATGACACTAGCAACTGTTGGGCCCTGAATAATATGATCCAAGATATGATTGATGCTAAAGAAATTTAATTTGATCCTCCTGAGACTCCTAATGTGATTACTGTGCCTATGCCCAATCATGACAAGGGCGTTAATGCTATTGAAGATGTTTCTTATGTTTCTACTGTAAATAATTTAACTACTCCTCTGATGATTATGAAGGAGAAGATGCTGAAAACCAGTTTATTTCTAGGTTGTGTTAAAGAATTTTGCTACTGTGCATCCCAATCCAAAGGTTGTGCATTACTGAAAGAAGGTATTCAGTGTTTGATGGATGACCGTGAGATCCTATTTGAGAAAATTCCTTTTGAGAAGCCTCCTTATGTGGAGAGTACATCCCACGCCTGAATCTTGAAGATGTATCTACAATTTCTGGTACTCCTGTAAGGATCACATCTAAAGGTCCTGTGAAGATTACTGTTGAACCTAGAGTCACTCCTCTGATTATTACTACACCTGGGCCAATTCAATATTCTTCCGATAAGGCTATCCCTTGGAATTATGGAGATGATGTCTACTACCATGAGGTCAAGCAGGAACCATTAATTATTAAAGATTAAAATGTTGAAGCTACTAATCCCGATGTTGGAAACATTTCTAGGACTAGTAAGGTTACAAGGAGTGGAAGGGATTTCTCTCCAAAAATATCTCTGAATACTGTTACTACACCAATTCGTATCACTACTACTACCGAGACTCGGGATGAAGAACATATGATCGAGCCTTCACAGATGGAGGCACCAAAAGAAGCTACTGTTGAAGACACCTCCAAGCAAGAGATGGAGGAAATATTAAAGATTATCCGAAAGAGTTACTACAAGATTGTTGAACAGCTGGGGCATACCCCGTCTAAAATATCTATGATATCCTTGTTGTTGTTCTCCAAAGCTCATGCTCATTCTTTGGTGAAAATTTTGAAATCTACTCATGTACCGCAAGAAATATTTGTTGACTAGTTCGAAAATCATATTGCTAGCCTGACGACTGATATTGGGCTAGGCTTTTCTGACACAAACCTAACTCCTGCAGGAAGGAATCATAATAAGGCCCTGCATGTCTCCATTGAGTGCAGGGGCACTACCTTATCTCATGTGTTAGTAGACACAGGTTCCTCATTGAATGTATTGCCAAAATCTGCTTTAGACAAACTTGTTATGAAGGGATTTTTCTAAAACCCATTGATATTGTGGTAAGAGCTTTTGATGGTTAGAAGAGAATGATGTATAGAGAGAATTATCATTCAATCATTATGGATTCCCAGGTCTTCGAATCTACTTTCTATGTGATGGATATTCGTAAGCCTATTCTTGTTTGCTGGGACGCCCTTGGATTCATGGGGCAGGTGCTGTTAGTTCTACCATACACCAAAGGTTGAAATACTCCATGAAGGGGAATTTTGTTACAGTTTCCGGTGAAAAAGAATATATGGTAGCGACTTGAACTCTTTCAAGTATGTCGATGTGGATGGTAAATTCGTCGAGATCCCTTGCCATACCTTTGAAGTTGTTTCTCAGACAACCCCAGTGGATGAAGTTGCTCTTGTTGTTCCTAAAACCCCATCAAATATGGCTTCTCTGAAAGACGTCAGGGTTGTGGTTGAAGAAGGTGGTTGCACCGTTTGGGGGCAGCTTCCCGATATTTCTTACGAGTCAGATAAACTTGGTTTGGGTTTCATTTCTCAGGCTCAGAGGGTTGTCTGGCATTCTCATGCTCATTCTAGAATACAACAATTCTGCATCGACAATGATGGAGTTAACAACAATCATGTCAACAATGTGGAAGACGTTGATGGTGACTACGACATAGACAGTTGGATCTTCCATACTACTGGCCATGGGCTCAACAATTGGAAGGCTGAAGACTTTATACCAATCTCCTTTAGTCAGGAGTAAATTCTATTTTCTGTTTTCTTACTTTTAAGTTTTTTTTTGGTTATGTAATCTAAACAATAAACTTTAAGCCTTGTGCCTTACTTGGGGCGCAATGGTCCATTTGTTAGGGTTGTCATTATTCATTAGCATATTTTCATTTAATAAATCATTGGACGTATGCATTCAAATGATGTGCTCTTTGTCTTTCTTTTACTTTATTGCTTTCAAATAGCTATGTGTTCTTACACACACCCACACGACAAATTACAGATCTACATCCACTTTGGATCCTATTGATAACAATTTTTATATTGCCAATTATGACTTTGAAAATATGATCTACCAAGCCGAGGATGCAGGTGAGGAAGATTGTGAAATACCTAGAGAGCTTCATAGGCTCTTAATGCAAGAAGAAAGAGCCATATGACTGCATGAGGAGCCAGTCGAGGTTGTGAACTTCGGTACTGAAGAGGACAAGAAAGAAGTCAAGATAGGTGCCAACCTAAAGGGTAGTGTCAAAAACAGATTAATCCAGATCTTGTGTGACTATGTTGAGATCTTTTCTTGGTTCTACAAAGACATTGCAGGGCTCGATACTAATATTATGGTTCACCGTCTACTGATGAAGGAAGGTTGTCTCCCTATAAAGCAGAAAGTTCATTGTATGCGTCCTGAGATGTCTGAAAAGATCAAGGATGAGATTATGAAGCAATTTAATGCATGTTTCTTAGAGGTTACCTCCTATCCTCAGTGGGTTGCAAATATGGTGTCAGTACCTAAGGAAGATGGTAAGGTACGTATGTGTATAGACTACAAGGATTTGAATAGGGCAAGCCTCAAAGATGATTTTTCGCTTCCACATATTGATGTTCTAGTTGACAACACAGCTCAGCATAAACTATTCTCCTTCATGGATGGTTTCTTCGATTATAATCAAATCAAGATGGCACCTGAAGACATGGAGAAGACTACTTTTGTCACACAGTGGGGCACTTTCTATTACAAAGTCATACCTTTCATTTTGAAGAACGCGGGTGGGACGTATCAGCACACTATGGTAGATTTGTTCCATGATATGATCCATCACGAGATAGAGGTTTACGTTGATGACATGATAGCAAGGTCCCAGACAGAAGAAGAATATCTCGACCATCTACACAAGTTGTTTGAGGTATTGAAGAAATACAAGCTGACGTTGAATCTAAACAAGTGCACCTTCGGGGTAATATCCGATAAACTCCTAGGTTTCGTCTTCAGTGGTAAAGGATTTGAAGTTGATCCTACCAAAGTTAAAGCCATTCAAGAAATGCCAGCTCCCCGCACTGAGAAGGAAGTCATAGGTTTCCTAGGATGATTGAACTACATTTCCATATTTTTTCCCATCTAACCGCTACCATCGAGCCAATATTCAAATTACTAAAGAAAGATCAAATAGTGAAGTGGAACGATGATTGTCAGATAGCCTTCGACAAAATCAAATAATATCTTCGGAATCCTCTAATTCTGATGCCACTTGTTGAAGGAAGACCTATGATCATGTACCTAACAGTGTTAGAGAACTCAATAGGGTGTGTACTGGGGAAACATGACGAGACTGGTCTAAAAGAGCATGCAATATACTACCTTAGTAAAAAGTTTACCAACTATGAAATAAGATACTCACTGCTCAAGAAAACTTGTTGCGCTTTGGCATAGGTTGCTTGCCGACTAAGATAGTATATGTTGAATCATACAACCTTGTTGAACTCTAAGATGGACCCAATAAAATATACATTGAGAAGCACGCTATCTCCGGAAGAATAGCAAGATGGAAAATGGTCTTGACCGAATACGACATTCAGCATACTACTCAAAAGACAATTAAAGGAAGTGTATTGGCAGATCATTTGGCTCATCAGGCTGTAGATGACTATCAATCTATGAATTTTGAGTTCCCTGACGAGAATATTATGTTAGTTACTGATTATGAAGAACATGGGCCATATGAAGGACCTGAGCCTGAATCCTGATGGACTCTGGTTTTTGATGGAGCTTCCAACGCGCTTGGTAATGGGATTGGTGTTGTGATTGTCTCTCCTAAGGGTTGCCATACGCCTTTCACCGCCACATTATGCTTTGACTGTACCAATAACAAATGGCAGAATACGAAGTGTGCATCATGGTGTGATACAGTGGGAGATATGACTTGGGTGTTTTGCGTTTGATCGCAATGTTGCGGATAGCAAGAGTCGCCACCGAGTTTTCTTTTATCCAAAAGGAAAGGCTGAAAAGAATAGGAAATACCTTTAGAGATGTTTTCTTGAGTTTGGGGGGTATATTATGAAAAGGGAAGGTATTGGCACCCTTTTTATCCGTATTTATCTACGGGCTCTTTGTTGCTTGTAAGATCACTTGCTTTTGTTTGAATGTGCTTATGGTGTGGTTTTTGAAAGTACTTTAAAAATATCTTTGTAATGGTTCTCGTTTCTATAAGAACACGTACAAAGTGTTGTTTCGAAAATAGTTCAAAGAGGTGTTTGTGGAATGTGTTTTTGAAAGAGATTTTGAAAACGTGTCTTCTTTGTAATGGCTCTCATTTCTATAAGAACGCATACAAAGTGTTTGTCTTTTGAAAATGTTTCAAATGAGTGTGTTGGTGTATAAAATGTTTTTTTATTGTGAGCAAGCGAGCAACTAGGAGAGAATCTACCTACTCAAAAGGTCTTAAATGTTCTTTCCCCCCTCCTTTAGATGTTTCTATCTCACCATTGTTTTTGTAAGAAACCCCATCGTTGGATGTGAAGGGACGAACGTGGGACATTTGTGTAGTCAAAGAAGGCAACCTATGGGACGTTTTAGCAATGTTGTTTAGCGATTAGATCGTTTACCGAAGGCAACATCGAGGGTCATCAAGGGACTACGATCTTTTATCGAGGTTCTTTGCTAAAACGCCCATGTTCGAGGGACATGGCTATTTTTTCGATAGGCAACAAGTGGGATTACCCTAAGGGGTGCGTGTGTGAATAGTGTGTTTGATTTACATGCATTTAATCTTTGATTAGGGTTATCTACTTGTTGATTTTATCTTCCCATACAAACCCTATTTACTAGCATTTATATGAAAGCGATAAATTGCGGAAAGTAAATATTCTACGCTATTACAATCATTAGGGGGATGGGGTATACAAATTTACAAATGGAGATTGTAAGAAATTAAACCTAATTATCTATTACAACCATATTGAAATAATGTACAAGAAATGAATAAATATAATGTACAAGGATATAAATGGAAAAGAAAAGGAATTTTGTATGGTTTTTTTGAGGAAAGGGTCTTGGTTTTAACCTAATTAACTAAAAGAAGTAATTAATTAAATTAAGATAATTAAATCAAAATTAAATAAGAAAAGAAATTAAGTTAGAAAGCATTTTTTAGGGCTTTTTAGAAAAGGTTTTAAGTTTAATAAAAATAGTATGGAAATTAATTAATTAAAAGAAAACCTAAATTCTAAGTTAATTTCAATTAAAAAGAGAATAACTAAACCTAAATCTAATTATTAATTTAATAAGAAAAAGAAATTATGTTTTTATAAGAAAAATGTTTTTTGTCATTTATTTTTAATGGAATAAAATATATAGAATGCAAATAATAAATAAAAATATATTTTTGGAATTTTTTATATGAAAATAATAATAATAAAAATATAAATAAAGAGTAAAAATAGAATTAAAAAAAGGTAAAAAAAATGTTTTATGAGCTGACACATGAGCTTATGTATTGGCTCAAGCAGTTTTTGTATTGGCTCATGTGTCGGCTCATGTATTGGCTCATGTATGTTTCTTGCTCCTGGAAGTCAAAGCAACTCAGTATGAGTCGACGCATACTAGTTTCGTATTGACTCATATTCATTTCATGTCGATGCATACGTGTTTCGTGTCGACTCATAACCTATTTTGAACATAATATGTGTCGACTCCTAGCATTTCGTATCGATGCATAACTGCTATTTTTGTTTTATCACGGTTTTGCCCGTATCGACGCATAACTACAAGAGATGATGATTCTGCTCGATGTATGTCTTGAGGAATGTCATGCATGATGCATGTGTATGATGTCTTAGATTGATATGGAGCCCAGAGTGTATGTGCATTGGGTGTCTATCTATGCAAAATGTGTGTATGCTTGAAAATTTTATGAAAAATGCTTTTGATATTCTCTCCATTAAACCATTAGCTTTGAGTTACCAATTCCCTGTTGTTGTATGTTGCATTGTTATGGTGTCTTTGAATTGATTTGAACGTTTTAAAAAGTGTTATTAAGACTTTTATTTTTGTGTTGTAAGTGCAGGTGTATGTAGACGTATGCATGGACGTAGACGTGGATTTTCTTTTTGATGTTTTACTAGCAAAAATGATTTTTCAATGTTTTTATCAATTGCTTTTATTTGGAAAATCCCCCAAAATGATTTCAACACAATATTCACAAGCAATAAGCATAGTATTTTGCAAACAAGTCCGAAAAAGGAAAAACACAATTTAAAAGATGAAAGAGAAAAGTAAATATTTTATTGATATGCCTTTGAATAGGAGAAAGTACAAGATGTAATTCCTTGAAAGAGGTAATTATAGAAAGTTTTAAAAATGTAAATGGCATTGAAAATGATAATTTCTATTGTTGTTCCCCAATGTCCTTTTAATAGCTCATATCCCCTTTGCTTATGAGTCGTATGATTTAGATCCATCTCTCCCTTTGTGTTTCTTAGTCGTAGTCCTTAGATTGCAGTCTTTTTGTTCTTTATTTCTTTTGCATAAGATCCCTAATTTTTCTCCTGGATCGCCCTTTCGGGTTTTCAATCCACCGGGATAGTTTTTTTTGTATGTCCCTAATTTTTGCCTAGATCGCCCTTTATGATTTTGGATCCACTGGGACGCTCCTTTTAGCCTAATTCTCCCATTTAAGGTTTGAGCTTATCGAGCTTTTTATACATATTATTTTTTGAATGCGTCTGAATTTTCCGGATGCGGTAGTTCTTCCCCATCCATTGTTTGTGAGGATGAGACCACCATCGGAGAATGTTGTTTACTACGTATGGACCTTCGTAGTTGGGTGTCAATTTACCACGTGAATTGAGGCGAGGTAGAAGAATTTTCTTGAGTACTATATCAAATTATTTGAATGTTTAAGGACAAAATTTCTTGTCGAAGGCCCTCTTCATCTGCTTCTGATGCAATTGTCGAAGGCTACTCAGATTTAACCTCAGCCTAAACTTGCGCAGCCGCTTGAATAACTTTTATAAATGTATCATGTATTCCTCCTCCGTATGGGATTTGGCGATCATATCATCTACGTACACCCCAACCTCTTTGTGAATCATATCATGGAATAACGTGACCATAGCCCATTGATAAGTTGCCCCTACATTTTGAGACTGAATGATATTACTTTGTAGAAGAAGGTTCCCCAAGGTATCATGAAAGTGGTCTTTTCCGTGTCTTTGGGTGCCATTTTGATTTGCTTATAGCCTGAGAAATCGTCCATGAATGAGAATACTGAGGCTTGAGTCGTGTTGTCTACCAAAACATCTATGTGAGGTAGCGGGAATTCGTCTTTGGGACTTGCTTTATTCAGATCTCAATAATCCACACACATGCGTACCTTGCTATCTTTCATGGGTACCGAAACAATGTTAGATATCCATGGCAGATAATCTACCACTTCTAAGAACCTTGCGCAAAATTGTTTAAGAACCTCTTCTCTAATCTTGTTGGACATATCTGGACGAGTTCTCCTGAGTTTTTGCCTAATTGGAAAATAACCTTCTATGAGAGGTAGTCTATGAACCACAATATATGTATCTAACCCTGGCATTTCTTTATAGGACCAAGCGAATATATTGATGTACTCATGCAATAGCCTGATCAGCCTTTCTTTGATGCTCTTCTCTAACATTGCCCCTAGCTTGATTTCTTTCAGATCTTCCTCTGTGAATAGATTAATGGTTTCAATGGCCTCTTGATACGGTTGTATGTTGTTGGCTTTTCGCTTAATTTCCCATGCAATTTCTTCAGAAAGTTCAAGGTCTTCATCACCTTCCTCTTCATCTTGGTTGATAGGAGCATCAAAATTATATCGAATCACAGCAGTATCATTATCGGTGGTTTTGGGCATGGAATTGCATGTTTATCATGTTTTGGTGCAAATTTTAGTATATGAATTTTGAAAATACATATGAAGAGAAAGTATTTTCATTTTTAAATTTAAGAGATAAATGCAAGAGAAAGGCAAGGATGTTAATTAAAAACAAAACACAACTTTTATTAATTGTAAATATTTTCTGAAACAAAACGGGGGACCCTTACAAGCAACCCCTATGCCTCGGGCTTGAACTAGGTTCTTTCAAAAACAAGAAAATTTAATTAGGAAACAAAAAGATTTCGGGAATCTCCACGACTGTCCAGCTTTTGAGTTCTTCTCCTGGGGCGCATTCTCGGATGTAGTTAGTTTCCCTTTTGGTGTTGACTTTGGTGGATAACATTGCCACTTGTCCTCCATGCTCTATTCCCTTGTTGACAAAGGTCTCTTGGATTGGAGGAAACCTTGCTTAACCTTTTAGAGTAGCTTTTGATAGCTCATAGCCCAAACCGAAGCAATTTTTCTTCTAGGGAATTTTTGGGAGCTTTCCCCAACCTTTCGAGGAACCACTTTCCATTGTTGTTTCCAAGTCTCTCCACGAGGTTACCTTGGGCTTATTATTTTTCTCCACTGGTAAAGTCACCATTGTAGCACCTTCCAGGACTTGGAATGGGTTGGCCATATAGTCTTCTTCGGCACTAATATACCTGTATGATTCAATGTGACTTACGAAGATGTCCTCCTCACTGTCAATTATAATTAACTTCCCTTCCACTAAGAACTTCAACTTTTGATGTATGGTCGAAGTGACTTCCCCTGCTGCATGATTCCAAGGTCGAAAAAGTAATAAAGTGTATGCCGGTTCTATATCCATGACTTAGAAAGTGATATAGAAGATATGTAGGCTGAAAACCCAAAAGGGCGATATAGGCAGAAGTTATAGACATAAACAGAATAAATCATTCTGGTAGATAGAAAACCCACAAGGGCAATCTAGGCAAAAGTTAGGGATTCTTGGCAAGTAACTACATCAGGCAATACTTGATTATTGAAGCAACAACCTTCTCGGATTCTCATCTCTCTTCAAATAAAGCTCTAGTACAAGAATTCAAAGTTGTTAGGGAGAATAGTGGTCATTGTATTTCAATGTACATTTTCTATGTATTTACCATTTTTAAAAGTTTGTAATCATCTATGGAGTCACACCATTTGCTGACTACCATTCTATTAATAAAGTTTGATCCTTTATCTAATTCTTTACAATTCTTACTTTATTCTGCTTACAAAAATTTCATTTATTATTGATAGTAATTTTTAAAACAAAAAGACATAAAGAAACTAATAATAAAACATGTTTTGAAAGATTTGCAAAATGTTTTTACTTTGATTTTGTGAATCAAAAGGGATATAAGCAGTTGTTCTGAGAATGGACGATTTCTAAAGCGTGAAGTTTTCTCCTTCTCATTCGAGGAGACTCCTCTGGTTACTCTCACAAATTATGCACACGGTTTCTCCCATGGATGTTATTCAATTAGTGGGTTTCCTCTAGATTCTCGTGTGGTGTTGGATCTATGATCCCATATTCCCCAGTTAAGTCTTGATTCAGATTTCATCAGCTAAGTGTGATTCTTTCCCCAACCAGGTTGTGATCAAGCATAGGTTGTAAGGTTATGAAACCATTGCTTAGTTGTTGGATTCTTTCTCCCTTCGTGTTGAGACTTGATAAAGAAACTCTTGCAGAGAGTTTTACCTCTCCTGTTATGACATGGTTGTTTTTATGTGCTCCCAATGTAGCCAGACAAGGGAAGTATAATTTCCAAGAAGCGTTTGTTGCAACTAGTTTTAAATACAGAGCCGCCACTACTAGTTTTTATTCTAAGGAATGGAATCTAACAGGAAATCCTAATTTCGCAGACAGAGATTCTAGATTTCAGACTCGGTTTTAGACGAAGGAAAGGTGTTAGGCACCCTTCATCTACCTTGTTCACAAGGATACTAGGGTTTAGAAGCACGTTTTTTAGGAAGAGGGTTTGTTTTTTAATTTGGAGAAAAAAGGTTTTAATTTTTAATAGGGGAACTCCCCACGATTTTAATCATATGCCTACGTATCCTCTTATGAAGAATCAGAGTCCCAATTCATAGTTCGTATGGGTTTGTGTTTTTTATGGATTTCCAAGATATTTTGAATCGCCTCGCATTTAGCTCGGTGTAGAGATATCAAAATTTTGGACTAAACGCGCGATTAGTCAAAATATATTTAGAACCCTTTTGCAAAAATTGTTTGTTAGATTAGTTTAGTGCAAAAAGAAGAGTTTAACATTTGTTTAGTATTTTTTTAATCATATTAATTGCGAAAATTCTAATTAATGCATGATTAAAGAATTTAATGCAATATAGTAAAATATATACATAAATTTTTTAAAGAAAAATAATTATTTAATGGTAATAATAATAATAAATGAAAGTAAAGAATTACAAGTATTAAAAATAATTATCATTATAGTTTCAAATAAAAGAAAGAAATAAAAAAGAGTAAGAAAATAAAATAATTATAAAATTTAGAAAAATTAAATAAATCTCAAGGGGGTGTATTCTAAACTAGTAAGTAAAAAGGTGGGGGTGTAGATAGTGAGGGTCTGCATTCAGATATTGAATTCAGGCCCAGTTGGCCTGGGGGTGTGTTTTTGTAACTAACGAACAAATAGGGGGTCTGTTAAGAAACTGGCATCAAGTTCAGATATTGAATTGTGCCCAATGGCAAGGGGGTGTCATGCTGGCTTGGTTTTCGTAATTACAAGTAAGGGGTGCAAAAATAATGGGATATGCCCAATATGTGTTTGGAAAGGGGCCTTACTGGGCAGCGTATGCGAAGGTGCAGGGGATTATGATGGGGACTTGGCCTTACGGTCGTCCGATAATGATCATATCGACAAATTTAAGGGTGCATCTTATTTACAGTAAGCGCACACTTACTGGATCATAACATAATATAAATCGGTTTTATTCACTTTTATCTTTTCATTTTTCATTTACAACCATTATCCTCCTCTCTTTCTCTCTCTCAACCCAACCCTCTTCCTCGTTCTCCCTACTGAATCAACACAAACCCTAAAACTCGCAGTGATGCTCGATTCCCCCTTTCCCTTCTATAATAAATCAAACCCCAAAGAAACCTGTAATGATAACAGAAGAAAACACAGAAAAGCTTACTCGCTGTGTTACCTCTATCGTCGTAGGTTTCTATGAATATTTGTACTTTCATCTCTAATTCTCTTTTTGTCTTCCAATTCGCAAGTAACGATGGTCTTCGAAGGCGGAGCAACGACGAAGGAGCTTTGAAAAGTCAGCGGCAGCGCGATTAGGGTTTCAGATATTGAAACCCTAATCGTTTTTCATCTTCTATCTTCAATGTCTGAGTTCGGTATCTTCTTCTTGTCCAGAAATTATTCGCCAATAATTTCTCCCTCCTTTCTTTTGTATTCTGTTTTGTATTTATAGGGCTAGGGTTTACAGATTAGGAAATATCGTTAAAGTTTTATAGAGCTTAGATTTAGGATAATTAGAGAAATTAGGAATTCAACTTTGTTGTAATTGATACGTTATGATTCGTTATGATTCATTTTGTAATATACTGGTTCGGAGTGGATTTGATTTTGTAATGTATTTTGATTGAATGTTGATTGAGATTCTGAGATTTGATTTTGTAACAAAATAGATTTTATTTGTTTTCAATCTGAACAGTATCAGTTTGTTCCATGAAAATGTGCATTTTTTCTGTTCGATTGATACAACAACAGTTTGTAACCTGGGCCTTACACTATAAGTTATTTTTTCTTCCCAACACGCTTGACTTATTTTGGGCCTTGACTACTGCCCATCAATGAATTGCAACAACATTTGTTTTGTTCTTCTGATACAGATTGGTCCAAAAATGGACCCAACAATAGTTTTTTTTTCAAACACAATACTCAATTTACAAAAATAAAACTCTTAATAAATAATTTATAAAAAAATATTTAATTGTAATAAAATAATGTTTAATAAAATCAGTATTACTGTTTAAAATAAAATAATTCTAAAAATAAATCAAATGGGCCCAGATTGCATCCATTGTCTAGGCCTTTTAAAAATGAATTACTATGGGCTGATACATACACCCCTCTCTTTACTTCTCAACACCTCAAAAACCTGAATGGACCAGCTTAATGAAAAACCTTAATGGGCCTGTATTGCAACAATATTTTCTACCATTATTTTACTGAATTTGGGCCTTCCAAATGAATTGTTACGCACACCCCACTTTATACTAACCAAAAGAAATGGTCCAACTGTATCACCTAATGGGTTTTAAATTTGAAATTGTAACCCCCTTTCTTTGCTAAAAACAACAAAGCAACTTAATGAGCCTTCTTACTTTTATAAACAAAATCTTACCTCCTTTTTTACAAACTAGACCTTCATATTAGAATCTCATGGGCCATTGGCCAACATGCTTTGTGAATGGACCTACAAGTATATGATTCTTTCTGATTTAGAAAGCCCCACTCCCTTGAACTAGGATACACCCCTATGTTGACTCGAATTTTTATAAATGGGCCATCAGATATTGATGGACCATTTTCAATTAAAACATTTTTCTTCCATTTTTTAACCTTGAAAATCACTCAGTGATGTGATCATAAAGGTAAGGAAAATTTGGGGTACGATAGCTGCCCCTATTCAATTATCTTCCGATTGAATAGTGCGAGAATACACAGGTCTTGCGCATTCTGATTGGAAGTTTATTGAATACTTGGAATACCCTGTAATTTGTCCGACAAACATAAGGTTACACTGATACAGCATACCCTTAAGAGTATTGAGAAAAATAGGAAAAGCTGATGATGTATTGCTTACTAGGATTTGAAGACGAGGTTGGTGATTTGGAACATGGGAGACCAATATTGTATGTTTTTGGTTTTACTTTGCTTATTCACCGTAACTTTGGGGATGAATAAAACAACACTTGATAATGCATGACTGCATGGAGACTGAAGCAATGGGTTATGTTTACGAATTGCTGCATGGAGTCTTAGGCGATGAGCTAAATTTTCATCTCGAACACCACTGCATGGAGTCTTAGGCATTGGTCTTCATCACGAAATAAGGAAGCGCACTATTGCATGGAGTTTTAGGCAATGGGTTAGGTTTGTGAATCGCTGCAAGGAGTCTTAGGTGATGAGGTAAATTTAGATTTGGAACACTGTTGTATGGAGTCTTAGGCAATGGTCTATAATGAGTGTGTCGCACATTACTGCATAGAGTCTTAGGTAATGGGTGAAGAGAGGGAAACACATCTCTGCATGGAGTCTTAGGAGATGGATCACGTTATACTGCTGCACGGAGACTTAGGTAATGAATAAGGAGAGGAAAATACATCTTTACATGGAGTCTTAGGCAATGTACCGAGCTTCGCACATTACTGTATGGAGTCTTAAGTAATGAACTACATTGTAGAGAACACATCACTGCATGGAGTCTTAGGTGATGGGTTGAATTTCGTAGTAGTGTGTTTTGATGATCAAACCTTATATAGATAAATTGAGGATAAGATTAGTCATTTACTGGTTGTTTGTTTTCAACTAAGATAAATTTTTTGATGGGGTCAGAAGATGATGATTCTGCTCGACGTATGTCTTGGGGAATGTCATGCATGATGCATGTGTATGATGTCTTAGATTGATATGGATCCCATGGTGTATGTGCATTGGGTGTCTATGTATGCAAAATGTGTGTATGCCTGAAAATATTATGAAAAATGCTTTTGATATTCTTTCCTTTAAACCATTGGCTTTGAGTTACCAATTCCCTGCTGTTATATGTTGCATTGTCGTGGTGTCTTTGAATTGATTTGAACATGGTAAAAAGTGTTATTAAGACCTTGATTTTTGTGTTGTAAGTGCAGGTGTATGTAGACATGTGCATGGATGTAGACGTGGATATTCTTTTCGATGTTTTACTAGCAAAAATGTTTTTTCGATGTTTTTATCAAATGCTTTTATTTGACAAATCCCCCAAAATGATTTCAACACAATATTTACAAGTAATAAGCGTAGTATTTTGCAAACAAGTCCGAAAAAGGAAAAACACAATTTGGAAGATGAAAGAGAAAAGTAAATATTTTATTGATATGCCTCTGAATAGGCGAAAGTACAAGATGTAATTCCTTGAAAGAGTTATTACTGAAAGTTTTAAAACTGCAAAAATGGCATTCAAAATGATAATTTCTACTGATGTTCCCCAATGTCCTTTTAATAGCTCATATCCCCTTTGCTTCTCAGTCGTATGATTTAGATCGATCTCTCCCTTCGTGGTTCGTAGTCGTAGTCAATAGATTGCAGTCTTTTTGTTCTTTTTTGCTTTTTCATAAGATCCCTAATTTTTTCTTGGATCGCCCTTTCGGTTTTTCAATCCACCGGGATAGATTTATTTGTATTTCCCTAATTTTTTCCTGGATCGGACTTTAGGGTTTTTGATCCACCGGGACACTCCTTTTTACCTAAGTCGCCCGTTTAGGGTTCGAGCGTAATGAGGTTATTATACATAGTATTTTTTGACTGCGCCTCAATTTGCCGGATGCGGTAGTTCTTCCACATCCATTGTTGTGAGGATGAGACCACCACAAGAGAATGTTGTTTTTACTATGTATGGACCTTCTTAGTTGGGTATCCATTTACCACGTGAATCGAGGCAAGGTAGAAGAATCCTTTTGAGTACTAAATCCCATTATTTGAATATTCGAGGATGAACTTTCTTGTCAAAGGCCCTCTTCATCTGCTTCTGATACAATTGACTATTTCATATAGTTGTCAAGCGCTTTTCTTCGATAAGGTTGAGCTGATCGAGTCGTGTCTGAACCCAATCTGCTTCTTCCAACTTTGTTTCCATTAAAAACCGAAGTGATGGTATCTCTATTTCAATTAGAAGTACTGCCTTCATGCCGTATACTAGAGAGAAAGGAGTCGCACCTGTTGATGTGCATACGGAAGTGTGCTAGCCGTGTAGAGAAAAGGGAAGCATTCATGCCAATCTTTGTATGTCTTTACCATTTTCTGAATGATCTTCTTGATATTTTTATTGGCTTCCTCGACGGCTCCGTTCATCTTGGGTCTGTATGGTAAGGAGTTATGATGCTCGATTTTGAAATTATCACACATTTCCTTCATCATGTTGTTGTTCATATTAAACCTATTATTTGTAAAAATATAGCTTGGAACCCCGTATCTACATATGAGATTCTACTTTATGAAACGTGTAACCAACTGGCTTGTCACATTAGCGTAGGATGATGTTTCCACCCATTTGGTGAAGTAATTGATGGCTACTAGTATGAAACGGTGTATGTTGGATGCTTTCGGATCAATCATGCCAATCATATCAATTCCCCACATTGAAACCGGCCAAGGGGAGCTCATGACATTCAAAGGAGTTGGGGGCACATTTATCTTATCGGCATAGGTCTGGAATTTGTGACACTTCTTTGTATAGTGGTAATAGCCGGCTTCCATCGTTAACCAATAATACCCTGCTCGTAGAATCTTTCTAGCCATGGCGTGCCCATTGGTATGAGTTCCAAAAGTACCCTCATGGATTTATCTCATGAGCGTATCTGCTTCCTGTCTCTCCATACAACTGAGTAGTGTCATATTGTAATTTCTGTATAGTACTCCGTTACTCAGAAAGAATTTTGAGGCTAACCTCCGTAGAGTTCGTTTGTCAATGATATAGGTATTTTCTAGATATTCTTGCTTTTCAAGGTGCTTCTTGATTTCGTAAAACCAAGGCTTGTCATCTGGCCTCTCTTCAATAGCAAGGCAATGTGCGGGCTCTTCAAAGTGTCTGTTTGTGATGTGTGGTTCGTGCTTTGGCCAAGTTAATTTGATCATAGTTGATGGGGTTGCTAGGGCGTCTGCCATTTGATTTTCTTCTTGTGGGATGTGACTGAAAGTGATCTTCATGAATTCTACAACCAACTTTATAACATGACCCCGATATGGAATCACTTTAGGGTGTTTAGTATCCCATTCACCGCTGACTTGGTATATGACTAGCGCGGAATCTCCAAATACTTCGAGGTATTTGATTCTTAGATTAATGGCAGCTTCCAATCCTAGTATACAAGCTTCGTACTTGGCGATGTTGTTAGTGCAGTCAAAACACAACCTTGCAATATAAGGCTTGTGATAATTCTTTGGAGAAGTCAAAACTACCCCTATACCATACGCTAGTGCATTTGAAGCCACGTCGAACATGAGTGTCCAACATACCCCTAGTTCGGGTCCTTCGTTAGGTCCTGTTATTTCGTAGTCTCCTACAACCATGATATCTTCGTCTAGAAAGTCGAACTTCATAGGTTGATATTCTGGCAGCAGTTGGTCAGCTAGATAATCAACTAGTATACTACCCTTGATGGCTTTTTGAGTGACATATTGGATGTCGTATTCTGATAGTAGCATCTTCTGTCGGGCGATTCTCCCTGTAAGAGCCAGTTTTTCGAACACATACTTTAAAGGATCCACTCTTGCTATGAACCATGTGGTGTAGGTTAGCATATATTGCCTCAATCTCTTAGTAGCCCAGGCCAATCCAAGTCAAGTTTTCTTGAGGAATGAATACCTTGTTTTGTAGTCAGTAAACTTCTTGCTGAGATAGTAAATTGCGTGCTCTCTTCTTCCTATTTTGTCTTTCTTTCCTAAAACACAGCCCATTGATCCTTCGAGCAATGTCAGATACACGATGAGTGATCTTTCAGGAACTGGCGGCATTAAGATTGCTGGCTCTTGTAGATACTGCTTTATTGTATTGAAGGTTGTTTGGAAATTGTCATTCCATACTACCGTTTGATCTTTTCATAGTAATTTGAATATAGGCTCACATGTAGCTATTGGGTGCGATATGAACCTTGAGATGTAATTCAATTTCCTTAAGAAGCCACAAACTTCCTTTTCTATCCTCGGTGCCGACATTTCTTGTATTGCTTTTACTTTGTCGGGGTCTACCTAGATACCACGCTGACTTACAATGAAACCCAGCAACTTGCCTGATCTGACGCGAAATGTACATTTATTCAGATTTAACCTCAGTCTAAACTTGTGCAACCGCTTGAATAACTTTTATAAATGTATGATGTTTTCCTCCTCTGTATGGGATTTTGCTATCATATCATCTACGTACACCTCAACCTCTTTGTGAATCGTATCATGGAATAGTGTGATCATAGCCCTTTGATAAGTTTTCCCTGCATTTTTGAGACCGAACAACATTACTTTGTAGCAGATGGTTCCCTAAGGTGTCATGAAAGTGCTTTTTTCCATGTCTTCGGGTGCCATTTTGATTTGGTTATAGCCTGAGAAATCGTCCATGAATGAGAATACTAAGGTTTGAGCCGTATGTCTACCAAAACATTTATGTGAGATAATGGGAAGTCATCTTTGGGACTTGCTTTGTCCAGATCACGATAATCCACACACATGTGTACCTTTCCATCTTTCTTGGGTACCGACATAATGTTAGCTATCCATGGCAGATAATCTACCACTTCTAAGAACCTTGCGTCAAATTGTTTAAGAACCTATTCTCTAATCTTGCTGGACATATCTGGACGAGTTCTCCTGAGTTTTTTCCTAACTGGAGAACAACCTTCTTTGAGAGGTAGTCTATGAACCACAATGTTTGTATCTAACCCTATCATGTTTGTGTAGGACCAAGCGAATATATCCATGTACTCATGCAATATCCTGATCAACCTTTCTTTGATGCACTGCTCTAACATTTCCCCTAGCTTGATTTCTTTCAGATCTTCCTTTGTTCCTAGATTAATGGTTTCAATGGCCTCTTGATACGGTTATATGTTGTTGGCCTTTCGCTATATTTCAATTGCCATTTCTTCAGAAATTTCAAGGTCTTCATCACCTTCCTCTTCATCTTGGTCGATAGGAGCATCAAAATTATATCGAATTGCAGTAGTAACATTATCAGTGGTTTTGGGCATGTATCGGCACGTTTATCATGTTTTGGTGCAGATTTTAGTATATGAATTTTGAAAATGCATATGAAGAGAAAGTATTTCCATTTTTAAATTTAAGAGATAAATGCAAGAGAAAGGCAAGGATCTTAATTGAAAATAAAATATAACTTTTATTATTGTAAATATTGTCTGAAACAAAACGGGGGACCCCTACAAGTAACCCCTATGCCTCTGTCTTGAACTAGGTTCTTTCAAAAACAAGAAATATTACTTAGGAAAGAAAAAGATCTCGGGAATATCCATGGCTATCCAGCTTTTGAGTTCTTCTTTTGGGGCGCGTTCTCAGATGTAGTTAGTTTCCCTTTTTGTGTTGACTTTTTGGATAACATTTCCACCTGTCTTCCATGCTTTATTCCCTTGTTGACAAAGGTCTCTTGGATTGGAGGAAACCGTGCTTTACCTTTCCGAGTTACTTTTGATACTTCATAGCCCAAATCGAAGTGGTTTTTCTTCTCAGGAATTTCTGGGAGCTTTCCCCAACCTTTCGTGACACCACCTTCGATTGTTGCTTGCAAATATCTCCACGAGGTTACCTTGGGCTTATTATTTTTATCCACTGGTAAAGTCACCATTGAAGCAACTTCCAAGACTTGGAATGAGGTGGCTATACAGTCTTCGTCGGCTTTAATATACCTCTATGATTCGATGTGACTTACGAAGATTTCCTTCTCACCGTCGATTATAATTAACTTCCCTTCCATTAAGAACTTAAACTTTTGATGTAAGGTCGAAGTGACTGCCCCTGCTGCATGAATCTAGGGTCGCACAAGTATGCAAGTGTACGCCGATTCTATATCCATGACTTGGAAAGTGATATTGAGGATATGTGGCCCAATTTTTACTAGAAGGTTCACCTCTTCGAATACCGAGCTTTGAGAATCGTCAGATGCTTTCACTATTGTAGAGCTTGGCCTTATCACAACGCCATCTAATGTTAACCTCATCAGACTTAATTTTGGTAACACATTGAGGGAAGTGCCAGTATCATTGAGTACTCTGGATAAGCTGGTAGTACCTATCTGAATGGAGATATGTAGTGCCTTGTTGTGAGCTCGGCCTTGTGGCAACAATTCAGCGTTATTAAAACCTAGATATGATTCGGTCATTAAGTTTGCTACAACATTGTCAAATTGGTTCACGGTAATCTCCTCCGTAACATGGGCTGAACTCAGCACCTTCATTAAAGAGTCTCGATGTGCCTCAGAATTGATGAGCAACGAGATTATGGAAATTTTAGTTGGGGTTTAGTGAAGCTGATCCACCACCCTATAGTCACTTCTTTTGATTATTTTCAAAAACTCCTCTTCCTCTTGATCAGTAAAACTTTTGCTTAGAGGTTCTTTCTATTGACTTGTTTCCACCACTTTTTCCCTTATCCTTTATTGATGTCTCCTCAATCTTCTTTGGTGGTTCAGATCCGAAGACTTGACCACTACGGGTCATACCCCCTGTCCTTGCTATGTTTGAAATTCCAGGTCCTTGTCTTGATGATGGCTCATTTTCTTTGTTCCAATAGGTTAATATACACGGCGGAATCATAACTCCTTGGCACTGCTTTGTTACTTCAATAAGGGATAGGTGATGGTCCCTTGATTATGACTGTGGCCTTGGAAACTGCTGATATTTACAGAGTCTTCTTTGGTGTTATCCCTTAGGTTTCTGTTGATTCTTCCTACGGGATCACAACAGTCTTTTTATTAAGATTCAGGCCTTGGAAATGGATTACCAATGGCTTCTTTCCTTCAATCGCAGCTATATATTTTTCTTCAGGGTATGGTTTGTATTGTATTATCCCCTGGTCCACTAGCTTTTGTAACGTTATTTCGAAGGCTTTATTATGTTCCAACAGGAACCCACATCCCAACAGATATTCCTTCAACAAGTTTTTCGGGGCCTTTGCTTGCATGGTTTCCCCAAAGTCGATGACTATCTCGATTGCATTTATTGTTGGTCCACCATGTGGAGGCATGGGGTATTATTTGATATTAGGTTTCTCAAAAGTGATGTCTTGAGATTCTAATAAATCTTGAACCTTGTGTTTGAATCCCCAACATTTTTCTATGGTGTGCCCAGGTGAATTGGCATGATACTCGCATCTGGCATTGGCATTGTACTTTCGCGGGAGTGGCCCGATTGGAGGAGCTAGAGGTTTTAATTCCACCAAGGATGCCTTAACCAAGTGTTGTAATAACTGGCTGGGTGGCATGGGGAGTGGATCAAAATTTCTTTGCGGCCTTCCAAATCTGCCTTACTCCTGTCCTTGTAGGATCAATAATGTTTTTTGTTCCCTTGCTTGCAAGGCTACAACATTAATTTATCCCTCTTTTCTTTTTTTGGGATGTTTGGAGCATGCCTCTTTGAATTATAGGGGGTATTTGATGGTCCCTTGTATTTTCCCACTCTTTATTCTAATCTCAATTCATTCTCTGATAGTCACCAGGTCTGAGAATCCCGAAGAGACACTTCCTACCATATTTTCATAATATAAACCTTGCAAAGTTCCTATGAGCATATCTACTAACTCCTTCTCCAACAGTGGTGGTTGCACACGAGATTCCATCTCCCTCCATCTCTGAGTGTATTCTTTAAAAGACTCTTCTTTCTTCTGGGACAGGTTCTAGAGTTGCATGCGAGTAGCCGCCATGTCTAGGTTATATTTATAATTCTTTAAGAAAGCATTATAAAGATCTTCCCTTTTTCGAATATGCACTTGTTCCAACTACAAATACCAGTCTAGAGATGCCCCTCTTAAGCTATCTTGAAAATAGTGAATCATCAGCTTTTGATCATAGGCATGGGCATGCATCTTCCTGCAATACATGCATAGATGATTTCCTGGACAAGTGAGCCCTTTGTAATTTCCAAAGTCAGGCACTTTGAACTTCGGCGGAATGACCACATCAGGAACTAGGCCCATCTCGAGAGCATCTACTTCGAAGGCATAAAAACCCTTCACAGCTTTCAATTTTTCTTCCAGAGCCTTATATTGATTCATCAAGAGTGGATTATCAATAGCATAAGTACCCGTTGTCTTTAAGGGTGACTGGTTAGCATCCTCTAGGTCATGGTCTCCGTATTACAGGTCTAAGTAGTTGTCTGCATTGTTCATCAGAATTTGTAGGGTATGAGATGCCCCTACTTTTGACGGCGAGGGACAAACCCTTCTGTCTCAACCTCTCTTGTTTCTTATTGGGCCATGACAGACTTTTGGGGTCCTGCTTCTGGATCCTTTCTTAATTGGTGACTGCTTGATGCACCGATCGTTTGGGCTACTTCCTCAAAAGTTACCATTGGAATCTGATCTTATTGGTCAATGATGTTCTTCAAAGCTAGGATAACTTGTCTCAGGTATCCTTTCATTGAGTTTACATCGCCTTTGACCTGGTCGAGATCCTCCTTGAATGCGAATTGATTCTCTTAAATTTGTTCCATTGTTCTTTGTTGGTAGGCCCTTGTCTGATATGGAGGCCCAGGAAGTGGTGATCTTCTTCTACCAATGGTTTAACTAGAGAGATTTTGAAAAATAATGAGCTTTTGTATGAAATTCAGGTGTTTGCGAACGTATGCATGCATATGATTATGTATGAACATGTAAGGGTTTCTTCTTTTAAATGTCTTATTCACTTGGGTATACATTTATCTTTTTTGCCTTTTTTTATCCTTTTTTTTATTTGGTTAATATCTTAAAAATAGATACGCAAACGAGATACGGAAACAAAATTCCTTTATTGAAAGTAACATAATCCAGATATTGAAAAATATTACAACTTTTAAATTAAAACTTGTTTGCATGAAAATAAACAAAAGGAAATAAATCTGCTAGGTGCGCTTGTGGATGTCTGCTCTGAAACCATCGACCATCGCTCAACAAAGCTTGAGAAAATCTTCAACGTCCTTAGGAAGAGGGACCATCACACTTTCCGCGTCTCTCAAACTTATAGGGATATCCTCAATGAGATTGTTGGCTAGGAAAGTGAGTCTTTCATGTTTGTCCTTGTAATACCGATACTCTTGATAAAGATGTGGGATTATCTTATGGTTATCTTTCCCAGCTTGGGCGGTCTTTGTATACTGATCTTCCTAATACATCTTTTCAGCCCTCAACTCCGTATAAAGTTTCTGTTGGATAAGGAAATAATTTTGGAGACCTTCTAGATCTAGTCAGACATGCTCATATTCTTTGGTTCTCTGAGTCAGGAGTCTTTCAGCCCCCATCCTTTCTAGTTGTTCCTTAATCTCTGATTCTTGGTTGTCTTGATCTAAAGAAGCTTGCGCCAAACCTTGGATCTAGGCTCTTAGGTCTTCCTCTAGTACCTTCTTGTCATGTGTTTCCTTTTCATACCATCTGGTTAACCTCCCGATTTCAGTAGCAACATCTTCTAATTGTTGGTTGTGGGAATCCAGATTGAAGGTCGCACTTAAAATTCCTTCAGTTATGCGCTTCCCTTTGAGGCTATCGTTTTCCAGTGCCTTTTGATCTATCTCAATTTGTTGGTCCTTTAAGTCAAGTATGAGTTTCATCTGCTTCTTTTCTTTGGTCAGATTGAGGAGGTTGAGTTCTATTTCTTCTTTTTCCCTCTGAGCTTGCTTTAGGGCACTTTTCAGATTGCCGATTTATTCCAAGGATATAGGTGTGACCTTTGGGACCTCTGACATGTACTCCGGGTCTATATCAAATAGCAACTTACTAATTTGTACCATATCCCTGACCCATCTCGTATAAGGTTCCCTTGCTATGGCATTCTTTCATTCAGCTTTCCTTTTATTAACCTTATTCCAAGCCTGGATAACCTTGTTGAGCAACCATTGGTCATTTATACCCATGTCATGGATGATCAATGATTGGAGTTGTTCGTCCGAAGGTTTATCTTGCAAAGGATACCCTAATTTTCATAGGGCTAAGGTAGGGTTGTAATTAATAAAACCTTAATATCCGATCAATGGAACATTGAAGATGTGATTTACTCCAATGGATGATTAATCTCTTATATACGATAAAGATAGTTCATTGTAAAGATGTTGATTACTCCAATGGTACTTAATCTCTTTGATATGATAAAGATATTTTGTTGTGAAGATGTTGTTTACTCCAATGGATAGTTAATATCTTTGATATGATAGAGATAGTTTGTCGTGAAGATGTTGTTTACTCCAATGGATAGTTAATCTCTTCGATATGATAGAGATAGTTCATTGTGAAGATGTTGTTTACTCTAATGGATCGTTAATCTCTTCGATATGATAAAGATAGTTCATTATGAAGATGTTGTTTACTGCAATAGATGATTAATCTCTTAGATATGATACAGATAGTTCATTGTGAAGATAATGTTTACTTCAATGGATGGTTAATCTTTTCGATATGATACAGATAGTACATTGTGAATATGTTGTTTACTCCAATGAATTGTTAATCTCTTTGATATGATAGATAAAGTTCGTTGTGAAGATGTTGTTTACTCTAAAGGATGGTTAATCTCTTCAAAATAATACAGGTAGTTCATCTTGAAGATGTCGTTTACTCCAATAGATTGTTAATCTTTTCGATATGATAAAGGTAGTCCATTATGAAGATGTTGTTTACTCCAATGGATGATTAATCTCTTCTATACGATATAGATAGTTTATTGTGAAGATGTTGTTTACTCCAATGGATAGTTAATCACTTCAATGTGATAGAGATAGTTTGTTATGAAGATGTTTTTTACTCCAATGGATAGTTAATCACTTCTATATGACAGAGATAATTTGTTGTGAAACTGTTATTTAATCCAATGGGTAGTTAAACTAATTTGATATGACAGAGATAGTTTGTTGTGAAGATGTTTTTTACTCCAATGGATTGTTAATCTCTTCTATATGATAAAGATAGTTCATTATGAAGATGTTGTTTGCTCCAATGGATGGTTAATTTCTTAGATATGATAGAGATAGTTCATTGTGAAGATATTGTTTAAATCATGGATGGTTAATCTCTTTGATATGATATAGATAGTACGTTATGAAGATGTTGATTACACCAATGGATGGTTAATCTCTTCGATATGATAGAGATAGTTCGTTGTGTAGATATTGTGTTCTCCAATACATGGTTGATATCTTTGATTTGATAGAGATATTTCATTGTAAAGATGTAGTTTACTTCTATGGATATTTAATTTCTATGATATGATATAGATATTCGTTATGAAGATGTTGTTTACTATAATGGATGGTTAATCTCTTCGATATAATAGAGATAGTTCATTGTTAAGATGTTGTTTACCCTAATAGATAGTTAATCTCGTTGATATGAAAGATATAGTTTGTTGTGAAGATGTTGTTTACTCCAATGGACGGTTAATCTCTTCGATAAATTAGAGGTTGTTCATTGCGAAGATGTCGTTTACTCCAATGGATGGTTAATCTCTTCGATATGGTAGAGGTAGTTAAGTCTAGAGATGTGGTTTACTCCAATAGATGATTAATCTATTCTATACGATAGAGATAATTTGTTGTAAAGAAGTTGATTACTCCAATGGTAGTTAATCTCTTCGATATGATAGAGATGGTTTGTTGTGAAGATGTTGTTTACTCCAATGGATAGTTAATCTCTTGGATATGATAGAGATAGTTTGTTGTGAAGATGTTGTTTACTCTAATGTTTATTTAATCTCCTCTATATGATGGAGATAGTTCATTGGGAAGATATTGTTTACTCCAATGGATCGGTAATCTCTTTGATATGATAAAAATAGTTCAATATAAAGATGTTGTTTACTCCAATGGATAGTTAATCTCTTAGATATGATTTAGATAGTTTGTTGTGATGATATTGTTTAATTCAATAGATGGTTAAACTCTTCGATATGATATAATAGTACGTTGTGAAGAAGTTGTTTACTTCAATGGACGGTTAATCTCTTCGATATGATAAAGATAGTTCGTTGTGAAGATATTCTATACTCTAATGGATGGTTGATATGTTCGATATGATAGAGATAGATCATTGTGAAGATGAAGTTTACTCCTATGGATGGTTAATTTCTAAGATATGAGAGAGATAGTCATTGTGAAGATGTTGTTTACTCTAAGGCAGTGTCCATATTTTCGATATAATAGAGATAGTTCATTGTGAAGATGTTGTTTACTCTAATGGATGGTTAATCTCTTTGATATGACATGTATAGTTCATTGTGAAGATATTGTTCACTCCAATACATGGTTAATCTCTTCAATATATTAGAGGTAGTCCGTTATGAAGATGTCATTTATTCCAATGGATGCTTAATCTCTTCGTTATGGTAGAGGTAGTTCGTTCTGAAGATGTGGTTTATTCCAATGGATGATTAATATCTTATATACGATAGAGATAGTTCGTTGTAAAGATGTTAATTACTCCAATGGTAGTTAATCTCTTTGATATGTTAGAGATAGTTTGTTTTGAAGATTTTTTTTACTCCAATGGATAGTTAATCTTTTTGATATGATAGAGATAGTTTATTGTGAAAATATTGTTTAATCCAACGGATAGTTAATCTCTTTGATATGATAGAGATAGTTCACTGTGAAGATAATATTTACTCCAATGGATCGTTAATCTCTTCGATATGATAAAGATAGTTCATTATGAATATGTTGTTTACTCCAATAGATGGTTAATCTCTTAGACATGATAGAGATAGTTCATTGTGAAGATATTATTTACTTCATGGATGGTTAATCTCTTCGATATGATATAGATGGTATGTTGTGAAGATGTTGATTACTCCAATGGATGGTTAATATCTTATACATGGTTGATATCTTTAATATGATAGAGAAAGTTTGTTGTGAAGATGTAGTTTACTCCTATGGATGGGTAATTTCTATGATATGATATAGATATTCATTATGAAGATGTTGTTTACTCTAATGGATGGTTAATCTCTTCGATATAATAGACATAGTTCATTGTTAAGATGTTGTTTACCCTAATAGATGGTTTATCTCGTCGATATGACATATATAGTTTGTTGTGAAGATGTTGTTTACTCCAATGGAAAGTTAATCTCTTCGATAAACTAGAGGTAGTTCGTTGTGAAGATGTCGTTTACTCCAATAGATGGTTAATCTTTCGATATGGTAGAGGTAGTTCATTCTAGAGATGTGGTTTACTCCAATAGATGATTAATCTCTTCTATACGATAGAGATAATTTGTTGTAAAGATGTCGATTACTCCAATGGTAGTTAATCTCTTTGATATGATAGAGATAGTTTGTTGTCAAGATGTTGTTTACTCCAATGGATAGTTAATCTCTTGGGTATGATAAAGATAGTTTGTTGTGAAGATGTTGTTTACTCCAATGGATCGTTAATCTCTTTGATATGATAAAAATAGTTCAATAAGAAGATGTTGTTTACTCCAATGGATGGTTAATCTCTTAGATATGATAGAGATAGTTTGTTGTGATGATATTGTTTAATTTAATAGGTGGTTAATCTCTTCGATATGATATAATTGTATGTTGTGAAGATGTTGTTTACTCCAATGGATGGTTAATCTCTTAGATATGATAGAGATAGTTCATTGTGAAGATATTGTTTACTTCATGGATGGTTAATCTCTTTGATATGATATAGATAGTACGTTATGAAGATGTTAATTACACCAATGGATGGTTAATCTCTTCGATATGATAGAGATAGTTCGTTGTGTAGATATTGTGTTCTCCAATACATGGTTGATATCTTTGATATGATAGAGATATTTCATTGTGAAAATGTAGGTTACTCCTATGGATGGTTAATTTCTATGATATGATATAGATATTCGTTATGAAGATGTTGTTTACTCTAATGGATGGTTAATCTCTTCGATATAATAGAGATAGTTCATTGTTAAGATGTTGTTTACGCTAATAGATGGTTAATCTCGTCGATATGACATATATAGTTTGTTGTGAAGATGTTGTTTACTCCAATGGATGGTTAATCTCTTCGATATGACATGTATAGTTCATTGTGAAGATACTCTTTACTCCAATACATGGTTAATCTATTCGATATATTAGAGGTAGTTCGTTACGAAGATGGCATTTAATCCAATGGATGGTTAATCTCTTCATTATGGTAGAGGTTGTTCATTCTGAAGATGTGGTTTACTCCAATGGATGATTAATATCTTATATACGATAGAGATAGTTCATTGTAAAGATGTTAATTTCTCTAATGGTAGTTAATATCTTTGATATGATAGAGATAGTTAGTTGTGAAGACGTTGTTTACCCCAATGGATAGTTAATATTTTTGATATGACAGAGATAGTTTATTGTGAAAATATTGTTTAATCCAACAGATAGTTAATCTCTTTGATATGATAGAGATAGTTCAATGTGAAGATAATATTTACTCCAATGGATCGTTAATCTCTTCGATATGATAAATATAGTTCATTATGAAGATATTGTTTACTCCAATAGGTGGTTAATCTCTTAGATATGATAGAGATAATTCATTGTGAAGATATTGTTTACTTCATGGATGGTTAATCTGTTCGATATGATATAGATGGTATGTTATGAAGATGTTGATTACTCCAATGGATGGTTAATCTCTATGATATGATAAAGGTAGATTGTTTTGAAGATATTGTTTACTCTTATACATGGTTGATATCTTTGATATGATAGAGAAATTTTGTTGTGAAGATGTAGTTTACTCCTAAGGATGGTTAATTTCTATGATATGATATAGATACTCGTTATGAAGATGTTGTTTACTCTAATGGATGGTTAATATCTTTGATAAAATAGACATAGTTCATTGTTAAGATGTTGTTTACCCTAATAGATGGTTAATCTCGTCGATATGATAGATATAGTTTGTTGTGAAGATGTTGTTTACTCCAATGGACGGTTAATCTCTTCGATAAATTAGAGGTAGTTCGTTGTGAAGATGTCGTTTACTCCAATGGATGGTTAATCTCTTGGATATGGTAGAGGTAGTTCATTCTAGAGATGTGGTTTACTCCAATAGATGATTAATCTCTTCTATACGATAGAGATAATTTGTTGTAAAGATGTTGATTACTCCAATGGTAGTTAATCTCTTTGATATGATAGAGATAGTTTGTTGTGAAGATGTTGTTTACTTCAATGGATAGTTAATCTCTTGGATATGATAGAGATAGTTTGTTGTGAAGATGTTGTTTAGTCTAATGGATATTTAATCTCTTTTATATGAGAGAGATAGTTCATTGTGAAGATGTTGTTTACTCTAATGGATCGTTAATCTCTTTGATATGATAAAAATAGTTCAATAAGAAGATGTTGTTTACTCCAATGGATGGTTAATCTCTTAGATATGATAGAGATAGTTTGTTGTGATGATATTGTTTAATTCAATAGATGGTTAATCTCTTCGATAAGATATAATAGTACGTTGTGAAGATGTTGTTTACTCCAATGGATGGTTAATCTCTTCGATATGATAAAGATAGTTCGTTGTGAAGATATTCTATACTCTAATGGATGGTTGATATATTTGATATGATAGAGATAGTTCATTGTGAAGATGTAGTTTACTCTTATGGATGGTGAATCTCTTCAATATAATAGAAGTAGTTCATTTTGAAGATGTCGTTTACTCCAATGGATGGTTAATCTTTTCATTATGATAAAAGTAGTTCATTATGAAGATGTTGTTTACTCTAATGGATGATTAATCTCTTCTATACGATATAGATAGTTTGTTGTGAAGATGTGGTTTACTCCAATGGATAGTTAATCACTTCAATATGATAGAGATAGTTTGTTATGAAGATGTTGTTTACTCCAATGGATAGTTAATCACTTCTATATGACAGAGATAATTTGTTGTGAAAATGTTGTTTAATCCAATGGGTCGTTAAACTCTTTGATATGATAGAGATAGTTCGTTGTGAAGATGTTTTTTACACCAATGGATTGTTAATCTCTTCGATATGATAAAGATAGTTCATTATGAAGATGTTTTTTACTCCAATGGATGGTTAATCTCTTAGATATGATAGAGATAGTTCATTGTGAAGATATTGTTTACTTCATGGATGGTTAATCTCTTTGATATGTTATAGATAGTACGTTATGAAGATGTTAATTACACCAATGGATGGTTAATCTCTTTGATATGATAGAGATAGTCTGTTGTGCAGATATTGTGTTCTCCAATACATGGTTAATATCTTTGATATGATAGAGATATTTAATTGTGAAGATGTAGGTTACTCCTATGGATGGTTAATTTCTATGATATGATATAGATATTCGTTATGAAGATGTTGTTTACACTAATGGATGGTTAATCTCTTAGATATAATAGAGATAGTTCATTGTTAAGATGTTGTTTACGCTAATAGATGGTTAATCTCGTCGATATGACAAATATAGTTTGTTGTGAAGATGTTGGTTACTGCAATGGATGGTTAATCTCTTCGATAAATTAGAGGTAGTTCGTTGTGAAGATGTTGTTTACTCTAATGGATGGTTAATATCTTCGATATGGTAGAGGTAGTTCATTCAAGAGATATGGTTTACTCCAATAGATGATTAATCTCTTTTATACGATAGAGAAAATTTGTTGTAAAGATGTTGATTACCCTAATGGTAGTTAATCTCTTTGATATGATAGAGATAGTTTATTGTGAAGATGTTGTTTACTCCAATGGATAGTTAACCTCTTGGATATGATAGAGATAGTTTATTGTGAAGATGTTGTTTCTTCTAATGGATACTTAATCTCTTCGATATGTTAGAGATAGTTCATTGTGAATATGTTGGTTACTCCAATGGATCACTAATATCTTTGATATGATAAAAATACTTCAATATGAAGATGTTGTTTACTCCAATGGATGGTTAATCTCTTAGATATGATAGAGATAGTTTGTTGTGATGATATTTTTTACTCTAATGGATAGTTAATCTCTTAGATATGATAGAGATAGTTTGTTGTGAAGATGTTGTTCACTCTAATGGATATTTAATCTCTTCGATATGACATGTATAGTTCATTGTGAAGATACTGTTTACTCCAATACATGGTTAATCTCTTCGATGTATTAGAGGTAGTTCGTTATGAAGATGTCATTTACTCCAATGGATGGTTAATCTCTTCGTTAGGGTAGAGGTAGTTCGTTCTGAAGATGTGGCTTACTCCAATGGATGACTAATATATTATATACGATAGAGATAGTTCGTTATAAAGATGTTGATTACTCCAATGGTAGTTAATCTCTTTGATATGATAGAGATAGTTTGTTGTGAAGATGTTGTTTACTCCAATGGATAGTTAATATTTTTGATAGGACGGAGATTGTTTATTGTGAAAATATTGTTTAATCCAACGGATAGTTAATCTCTTTGATATGATAGAGATAGTTCACTATGAAGATAATATTTACTCCAATGGACCGTTAATCTCTTCGATATGATAAAGATAGTTCATTATGAAGATGTTGTTTACTCCAATAGATGGTTAATCTCTTAGATATGATAGAGATAGTTCATTGTGAAGATATTGTTTACTTCATGGATGCTTAATCTCTTCGATATGATATAGATGGTATGTTGTGAAGATGTTGATTACTCCAATGGATGGTTAATCTCTTTGATATGATAAAGGTAGATTGTTTTGAAGATATTGTTTACTCTTATACATGGTTGATATCTTTGATATGATAGAGAAAGTTTGTTGTGAAGATGTAGTTTACTCCTATGGATGGTTAATTTCTATGATATGATATAGACAGTCGTTTTGAAGATGTTGTTTACTCTAATGGATGGTTAATCTCTTCGATATAATAGACATAGTTCATTGTTAAGATGTTGTTTACCCTAATAGATGGTTAATCTCGTCGATATGACAGATATAGTTTGTTGTGAAGATGTTGTTTTCTTCAATGGATGGTTCATCTCTTCGATAAATTAGAGGTAGTTCGTTGTGAAGATGTTGTTTACTCTAATGGATGGTTAATCTCTTCGATATGGTAGAGGTAGTTCATTCTAGAGAATTGGTTTACTCCAATAGATAATTAATCTCTTCTATACGATAGATATAATTTGTTGTAAAGATGTTGATTACTCCAATGGAAGTTAATCTCTTTGATATGATAGAGATAGTTTGTGGTGAAGATGTTGTTTACTCCAATGGATAGTTAATCTTTTGGATATGATAGAGATAGTTTGTTGTGAAGATGTTGTTTACTCTAATGGATATTTAATCTCTTCGATATGATAGCGATAGTTCATTGTGAAGATGTTGTTTACTCCAATGGATCGTTAATCTCTTTGATATGATAAAAATAGTTCAATATGAAGATGTTGTTTACTCTAATGTATGGTTAATCTCTTAGATATGATAGATATAGTTTGTTGTGATGATATTGTTTAATTCAATAGATGGTTAATCTCTTCGATATGGTAGAGGTAGTTAATTCAAGAGATATGGTTTACTCCAATATATGATTAATCTCTTCTATACGATAGAGAAAATTTGTTGTAAAGATGTTGATTATTCTAATGGTAGTTAATCTCTTTGATATGATATAGATAGTTTGTTGTGAAGATGTTGTTTACTCCAATGGATAGTTAATCTCTTGGATATGATAGAGATAGTTTGTTGTGAAGATGTTGTTTACTCTAATGGATATTATATCTCTTCGATATGATAGAGATAGTTCATTGTGAAGATGTTGTTTACTCCAATGGATAGTTAATATCTTTGATATGATAAAAATACTTCAATATGAAGATGTTGTTTACTCCAATGGATGGTTAATCTCTTAGATATGATAGAGATAGTTTGTTGTGATGATATTGTTTACTCCAATGGATAGTTAATCTCTTGGATATGATAGAGATAGTTTGTTGTGAAGATGTTGTTCACTCTAATGGATATTTAATCTCTTCGATATGATAAAGATAGTTCGTTGTGAAGATATTCTATACTCTAATGGATGGTTGATATCTTCGATATGATAGAGATAGTTCATTGTGAAGATGTAGTTTACTCCTATGGATGGTTAATTTATTAGATATGATAGAGATAATCATTGTGAAGATGTTGTTTACTCTAAGGGAGTGTCAATCTTTTCGATATAATAGAGATAGTTCATTGTGAAGATGTTGTTTACTCTAATGGATGGTTAATCTCTTCGATATGACATTTATAGTTCATTGTGAAGATATTGTTTACTCCAATACATGGTTAATCTCTTCGATATATTAGAGGTAGTTCGTTATGAAGATGTCATTTACTCCAATGGATGGTTAATCTCTTCGTTATGGTAGAGGTAGTTCGTTCTGAAGATGTGGTTTACTCCAATGGATGATTAATATCTTATATACGATAGAGATAGTTCTTTGTAAAGATGTTAATTACTCCAATGGTAGTTAATCTCTTTGATATGATAGAGATAGTTTATTGTAAAGATTTTGTTTACTCCAATGGATAGTTAATCTTTTTGATATGACAGAGATAGTTTATTGTGAAATATTGTTTAATCCAACGGATAGTTATTCTCTTTGATATGACAGAGATAGTTCACTGTGAACATAATATTTACTCCAATGGATCGTTAATCTCTTCGATATAATAAAGTTAGTTCATTATGAAGATGTTGTTTACTCCAATAGATGGTTAATCTCTTAGATATGATAGAGATAGTTCATTGTGAAGATATTGATTACTCCAATGGATGGTTAATCTCTTTGATATGATAAATGTAGATTGTTTTGAAGATATTGTTTACTCTTATACATGGTTGATATCTTTGATATGATAGAGAAAGTTTGTTGTGAAGATGTAGTTTACTCTTATGGATGGTTAATTTCTATGATATGATATAGATATTCGTTATGAAGATGTTGTTTACTCTAATGGATGGTTAATCTCTTCGATATAATAGACATAGTTCATTGTTAAGCTGTTGTTTACCCTAATAGATGGTTAATCTCATCGATATGACATATATAGTTATCTGTGAAGATGTTGTTTACTCCAATGGACGATTAATCTCTTCGATAAATTAGAGGTAGTTCGTTGTGAAGATGTCGTTTACTCCAATGGATGGTTAATCTCTTCGATATGGTAGAGGTAGTTCATTCTAGAGATGTGGTTTACTCCAATAGATTATTAATCTCTTCTATACGATAGAGATAATTTTTTGTAAAGATGTTGATTACTGCAATGGTAGGTTATCTCATTGATATGACAGAGATAGTTTATTGTGAAGAAGTTGTTTACTCCAATGGATAGTTAATCTATTGGATATGATAGAGATAGTTTGTTATGAAGATGTTGCTTACTCTAATGGATATTTAATCTCTTCGTTATGATAGAGATAGTTCTTTGTGAAGATGTTGTTTAATCTAATGGATCGTTAATCTCTTTGATATGATAAAAATAGTTCAATATAAAGATGTTGTTTACTCCAATGGATGGTTAATCTCTTAGATATGATAGAGATAGTTTGTTGTGATGATATTATTTAATTCATTAGATGGTTAATCTATTCGATATGATATAATAGTACGTTGTGAAGATGTAGTTTACTGCAATGGACGGTTAATCTATTCGATATGATAAAGATAGTCATTATGTAGATGTTGTTTACTCTAAGGGAGTGACAATCTTTTCGATATAATAGAGATAGTTCATTGTGAAGATGTTGTTTACTCTAATGGATGGTTAATCTCTTTGATATGACATGTATAGTTAATTGTGAAGATATTGTTTACTCCAATACATGGTTAATCTCTTCGAAATATTAGAGGTAGTTCGTTATGAAGATGTCATTTACTCCAATGGATGGTTAATCTCTTCGTTATGGTAGAGATAATTCATTCTCAAGATGTGGTTTACTCCAATGGATGATTAATATCTTATATACGATAGAGATAGTTCGTTGTAAAGATGTTAATTACTCCAATGGTAGTTAATCTCTTTGATATCATAGAGATAGTTTATTGTGAAGATGTTGTTTACTCCAACGAATAGTTAATATTTTTGATAGGACAGAGATAGTTTATTGTGAAAATATTGTTTAATCCAACGGATAGTTAATCTCTTTGATATGATAGAGATAGTTCACCGTGAAGATAATATTTACTCCAATGGATCATTAATCTCTTCGATATGATAAAGATAGTTCATTATGAATATGTTGTTTACTCCAATAGATGGTTAATCTCTTAGATATGATAGAGATAGTTCATTGTGAATATATTGTTTACTTCATGGATGGTTAATCTCTTCGATATGATATAGATGGTATGTTGTGAAGATGTTGATTACTCCAATGGACGGTTAATCTCTTTGATATGATAAAGGTAGATTGTTTTGAAGATATTGTTTACTCTTATACATGGTTGATATCTTTGATATGATAGAGAAAGTTTGTTGTGAAGATGTAGTTTACTCCTATGGATGGTTAATTTCTATGATATGATATAGATATTCGTTATAAAGATGTTGTTTACTCTAATGGATGGTTAATCTCTTCGGTATAATAGACATAGTTCATTGTTAAGATGTTGTTTACCTTAATAGATGGTTAATCTTGTCAATATGATAGATATAGTTTGTTGTGAAGATGTTGTTTACTCCAATGGACGGTTAATCTCTTCGATAAATTAGAGGTAGTTCGTTGTGAATATGTCGTTTACTCCAATGGATGGTTAATCTCTTCGATATGGTAGAGGTAGTTCATTCTAGATATGTGGTTTACTCCAATAGATGATTAATCTCTTCTATACGATAGAGATAATTTGTTGTAAAGATGTTGATTACTCCAATGGTAGTTAATCTCTTTCATATTATAGAGATAGTTTGTTGTGAAGATGTTGTTTACTCCAATTGATAGTTAATCTCTTGGATATGATAGAGATAGTTTGTTGTGAAGATGTTATTTACTCTAATGGATATTTAATCTCTTCGATATGATAGAGATAGTTCATTGTCAAGATGTTGTTTACTCCAATGGATCGTTAATCTCTTTGATGTGATAAAAATAGTTCAATATGAAGATGTTGTTTACTCCAATGGATGGTTAATCTCTTAGATAAATTAGAGGTAGTTCGTTGTGAAGATGTCGTTTACTCCAATGGATGGTTAATCTCTTTGATATGGTAGAGGTAGTTCATTCTTGATATATGGTTTACTCCAATAGATGATTAATCTCTTCTATACGACAGAGATAATTTGTTGTAAAGATGTTGATTACTCCAATGGTAGTTAATCTCTTTGATATGATAGAGATAGTTTATTGTGAAGATGTTTTTTACTCCAATGGATAGTTAATCTCTGGGATATGATAGACATAGTTTGTTGTGAAGATGTTGTTTACTCTAATGGATATTTAATCTCTTCGATATGATAGAGATAGTTCATTGTAAAGATGTTGTTTAATCCAATGGATCGTTAATGTCTTTGATATGATAAAAATAGATCAATATGAAGATGTTGTTTACTCCAATGGATGGTTAATATCTTAGATATGATAGATATAGTTTGTTGTGATGATATTGTTTAATTCAATAGATGGTTAAAATCTTCGATATGATATAATAGTACATTGTGAAGATGTTGTAGACTCCAATGGACGGTGAATATCTTCGATATGATCAAGATAGTTCGTTGTGAAGATATTCTATACTCTAATGGATGGTTGATATCTTCGATATGATAGAGATAGTTCGTTATGGAGATGTAGTTTACTCCTATGGATGGTTAATTTATTAGATATTATAGAGATAGTCATTGTGAAGATGTTGTTTACTCTAAGGGAGTGTCAATCTTTTCGATATAATAGAGATAGTTCATTGTGAAGATGTTGTTTACTCTAATGGATGGTTAATATCTTCAATGTGACATGTATAGTTCATTTTGAAGATACTGTTTACTCCAATGCATGGTTAATCTCTTCGATATATTAGAGGTAGTTCGTTAAAGATGTCATTTACTCCAATGGATGGTTAATCTCTTCGTTATGGTAGAGGTAGTTTGTTCTGAAGATGTGGTTTACTCCAATGGATGATTAATATCTTATATACGATAGAGATAGTTCGTTGTAAAGATGTTAATTACTCCAATGGTAGTTAATCTATTTGATATGATAGAGATAGTTTGTTGTGAAGATGTTGTTTACTCCAATGGATAGTTAATATTTTTGATAGGACAGAGATAGTTTATTATGAAAATATTGTTTAATCCAATGGATAGTTAATCTCTTTGATATGATAGAGATAGTTCACCGTGAAGATAATATTTTCTACAATGGATCGTTAATCTCTTCGATATGATAAAGATAGTTCATTATGAATATGTTGTTTACTCCAATAGATGGTTAATCTCTTAGATATGATAGAGATAGTTCATTGTGAAGATATTGTTTACTTCATGGATGGTTAATCTCTTCGATATGATATAGATGGTATGTTGTGAAGATGTTGATTACTCCAATGGACGGTTAATCTCTTTGATATGATAAAGGTAGATTGTTTTGAAGATATTGTTTAATCTTATACATGGTTGATATCTTTGATATGATAGAGAAAGTTTGTTGTGAAGATGTAGTTTACTCCTATGGATGGTTAATTTCTATGATATGAAATAGATATTCATTATAAAGATGTTGTTTACTCTAATGGATGGTTAATCTCTTCGATATAATAGACATAGTTCATTGTTAAGATGTTGTTTACCCTAATAGATGGTTAATCTTGTCGATATGACAGATATAGTTTGTTGTGAAGATGTTGTTTACACCAATGGACGGTTAATCTCTTCGATAAATTAGAGGTAGTTCACTGTGAAGATGTCGTTTACTCCAATGGATGGTTAATCTCTTCGATATGGTAGAGGTATTTCATTCTAGATATGTGGTTTACTCCAATAGATGATTAATCTCTTCTATACGATAGAGATAATTTGTTGTAAATATGTTGATTACTCCAATGGTAGTTAATCTCTTTCATATGATAGAGATAGTTTGTTGTGAAGATGTTGTTTACTCCAATGGATAGTTAATCTCTTAGATATGATAGAGATAGTTTGTTGTGAAGATGTTGTTTACTCTAATGGATATTTAATCTCTTCGATATGATAGAGATAGTTCATTGTCAAGATGTTGTTTACTCCAATGGATCGTTAATCTCTTTGATATGATAAAAATAGTTCAATATGAAGATGTTGTTTACTCCAATGGATGGTTAATCTCTTAGATATGATAGAGATAACTTGTTGTGATGATATTGTTTAATTCAATAGATGGTTAATCTCTTCGATATGGTAGAGGTAGTCCATTCAATAGATGTGGTTTACTCCAATAGATGATTAATCTCTTCTATACGATAGAGATAATTTGTTGTAAAGATGTTGATTACTCCAATGGTAGTTAATCTCTTTGATATGATAGAGATAGTTTATTGTGAAGATGTTTTTTACTCCAATGGATAGTTAATCTCTTGGATATGATAGATATAGTTTGTTGTGAAGATGTTGTATACTCTAATGGATATTTAATCTCTTCGATATGATAGAGATAGTTCATTTTGAAGATGTTGTTTAATCCAATGGATCGTTAATCACTTTGATATGATAAAAATAGTTCAATATGAAGATGTTGTTTACTCCAATGGATGGTTAATCTCTTAGATATGATAGATATAGTTTGTTGTGATGATATTGTTTAATTCAATAGATGGTTAATCTCTTCGATATGATATAATAGTACGTTGTGAAGATGTTGTATACTCCAATGGACGGTGAATATCTTCGATATGATAAAGATAGTTCGTTGTGAAGATATTCTATACTCTAATGGATGGTTGATATCTTCGATATGATAGAGATAGTTCATTATGGAGATGTAGTTTACTCCTATGGATGGTTAATTTATTAGATATTATAGAGATAGTCATTGTGAAGATGTTGTTTACTCTAAGGGAGTGTCAATCTTTTCGATATAATAGAGATAGTTCATTGTGAAGATGTTGTTTACTCTAATGGATGGTTAATATCTTCGATGTGACATGTATAGTTCATTTTGAAGATACTGTTTACTCCAATGCATGGTTAATCTCTTCGATATATTAGAGGTAGTTCGTTATGAAGATGTCATTTACTCCAATGGATGGTTAATCTCTTCGTTATGGTAGAGGTAGTTTGTTCTGAAGATGTGGTTTACTCCAATGCATGATTAATATCTTATATACGATAGAGATAGTTCGTTGTAAAGATTTTAATTACTCCAATGGTAGTTAATCTCTTTGATATGATAGAGATAGTTTGTTGTGAAGATGTTGTTTACTCCAATGGATAGTTAATATTTTTGATAGGACAGAGATAGTTTATTATGAAAATATTGTTTAATCCAATGGATAGTTAATCTCTTTGATATGATAGAGATAGTTCACCGTGAAGATAATATTTTCTCCAATGGATCGTTAATCTCTTCGATATGATAAAGATAGTTCATTATGAATATGTTGTTTACTCCAATAGATGGTTAATCTCTTAGATATGATAGAGATAGTTCATTGTGAAGATATTGTTTACTTCATGGATGGTTAATCTCTTCGATATGATATAGATGGTATGTTGTGAAGATGTTGATTACTCCAATGGACGGTTAATCTCTTTGATATGATAAAAGTAGATTGTTTTGAAGATATTGTTTACTCTTATACATGGTTGATATCTTTGATATGATAGAGAAAGTTTGTTGTGAAGATGTAGTTTACTCCGATGGATGGTTAATTTCTATGATATGATATAGATATTCGTTATAAAGATGTTGTTTACTCTAATGGATGGTTAATCTCTTCGATATAATAGACATAGTTCATTGTTAAGATGTTATTTACCCTAATAGATGGTTAATCTTGTCAATATGACAGATATAGTTTGTTGTGAAGATGTTGTTTACTCCAATGGACGGTTAATCTCTTCGATAAATTAGAGGTAGTTCGTTGTGAAGATGTCGTTTACTCCAATGGATGGTTAATCTCTTCGATATGGTAGAGGTAGTTCATTCTTGATATATGGTTTACTCCAATAGATGATTAATCTCTTCTATACGATAGAGATAATTTGTTGTAAAGATGTTGATTACTCCAATGGTAGTTAATCTATTTCATATGATAGAGATAGTTTATTGTGAAGATGTTGTTTACTCCAATGGATAGTTAATCTCTTGGATGTGATAGAGATAGTTTGTTGTGAAGATGTTGTATACTCTAAGGATATTTAATCTCTTCGATATGATAGAGATAGTTCATTGTGAAGATGTTGTTTAATCCAATGGATCGTTAATCTCTTTGATTTGATAAAAATAGTTCAATATTAAGATGTTGTTTACTCCAATGGATGGTTAATCTCTTAGATATGATAGATATAGTTTGTTGTGATGATATTGTTAAATTCAATAGATGGTTAATCTCTTCGATATGATATAATAGTACGTTGTAAAGATGTTGTATACTCCAATGGACGGTGAATATCTTCGATATGATAAAGATAGTTCGTTGTGAAGATATTCTATACTCTAATGGATGGTTGATATCTTCGATATGATAGAGATAGTTCATTATGGAGATGTAGTTTACTCCTATGGATGGTTAATTTATTAGATATTATAGAGATAGTCATTGTGAAGATGTTTTTTACTCTAAGGGAGTGTCAATCTTTTCGATATAATAGAGATAGTTCATTGTGAAGATGTTGTTTACTCTAATGGATGGTCAATATCTTCGATGTGACATGTATAGTTCATTTTGAAGATACTGTTTACTCCAATGCATGGTTAATCTCTTCGATATATTAGAGGTAGTTCGTTATGAAGATGTCATTTACTCCAATGGATGATTAATCTCTTTGTTATGGTAGAGGTAGTTTGTTCTGAAGATGTGGTTTACTCCAATGGATGATTAATATCTTATATACGATAGAGATAGTTCGTTGTAAAGATGTTAATTACTCCAATGGTAGTTAATCTCTTTGATATGATAGAGATAGTTTCTTGTGAAGATGTTGTTTACTCCAATGGATAGTTAATATTTTTGATAGGACAGAGATAGTTTATTATGAAAATATTGTTTAATCTAATGGATAGTTAATCTCTTTGATATGATAGAGATAGTTCACCGTGAAGATAATATTTTCTCCAATGGATCGTTAATCTCTTCGATATGATAAAGATAGTTCATTATGATTATGTTCTTTACTCCAATAGATGGTTAATCTCTTAGATATGATAGAGATAGTTCATTGTGAAGATATTGTTTACTTCATGGATGGTTAATCTCTTCGATATGATATAGATGGTATGTTGTGAAGATGTTGATTACTCCAATGGACGGTTAATCTCTTTGATATGATAAATGTAGATTGTTTTTGAAGATATTGTTTACTCTTATACATGGTTGATATCTTTGATATGATAGAGAAATTTTGTTGTGAAGATGTAGTTTACTCCTATGGATGGTTAATTTCTATGATATGATATAGATATTCGTTATAAAGATGTTGTTTACTCTAATGGATGGTTAATCTCGTCGATATAATAGACATAGTTCATTGTTAAGATGTTATTTACCCTAATAGATGGTTAATCTTGTCAATATGACAGATATAGTTTGTTGTGAAGATGTTGTTTACTCCAATGGACGGTTAATCTCTTCGATAAATTAGAGGTAGTTCGTTGTGAAGATGTCGTTTACTCTAATGGATGGTTAATCTCTTTGATATGGTAGAGGTAGTTCATTCTTGATATATGGTTTACTCCAATAGATGATTAATCTCTTCTATACGACAGAGATTATTTGTTGTAAAGATGTTGATTACTCCAATGGTAGTTAATCTATTTCATATGATAGAGATAGTTTGTTGTGAAGATGTTGTTTACTCCAATGGATAGTTAATCTCTTGGATGTGATAGAGATAGTTTGTTGTGAAGATGTTGTTTACTCTAATGGATATTTAATCTCTTCGATATGATAGAGATAGTTCATTGTCAAGATGTTGTTTACTCCAATGGATCGTTACTCTCTTTGATATGATAAAAATAGTTCAATATGAAGATGTTATTTACTCCAATGGATGGTTAATCTCTTAGATATGATAGAGATAACTTGTTGTGATGATATTGTTTAATTCAATAGATGGTTAATCTCTTCGATATGGTAGAGGTAGTTCATTCAAGAGATGTGGTTTACTCCAATAGATGATTAATCTCTTCTATACGATAGAGATAATTTGTTGTAAAGATGTTGATTACTCCAATGGTAGTTAATCTCTTTGATATGATAGAAATAGTTCAATATGAAGATGTTGTTTACCCCAATGGATGGTTAATCTCTTAGATATGATATATATAGTTTGTTGTGATGATATTGTTTAATTCAATAGATGGTTAATCTCTTCGATATGATATAATAGTACGTTGTGAAGATGTTGTTTACTCCAATGGACGGTGAATATCTTCCATATGATAAAGGTAGTTCATTGTGAAGATATTCTATAAACTAATGGATGGTTGATATCTTCGATATGATAGAGATAGTTCATTATGGATATGTAGTTTACTCCTATGGATGGTTAATTTAATAGATATGATAGAGATAGTCATTGTGAAGATGTTGTTTACTCTAAGGGAGTGTCAATCTTTTCGATATAATAGAGATAGTTCATTGTGAAGATGTTGTTTACTCTAATGGATGGTTAATATCTTCGATGTGACATGTATAGTTCATTTTGAAGATACTGTTTACTCCAATACATGGTTAATCTCTTCGATATATTAGAGGTAGTTCGTTATGAAGATGTCATTTACTCCAATGAATGGTTAATCTCTTCGTTATGGTAGAGGTAGTTTGTTCTGAAGATGTGGTTTACTCCAATGGATGATTAACATCTTATATATGATAGAGATAGTTTGTTGTAAAGATTTTAATTACTCCAATGGTAGTTAATCTCTTTGATATGATAAAGATAGTTTGTTGTGAAGATGTTGTTTAATCCAACAGATAGTTAATCTCTTTGATATGATAGAGATAGTTTATTGTGAACATAATATTTACTCCAATGGATCGTTAATCTCTTCGATGTGATAAAGATTGTTCATTATCAAGATGTTGTTTACTCCAATAGATGGTTAATCTCTTAGCTATGATAGAGATAGTTCATTGTGAAGATATTGTTTACTTCATGGATGGTTAATCTCTTCGATATGATATAGATGGTATGTTGTGAAGATGTTGATTACTCCAATGGATGGTTAATCTCTTTATAATGATAAAGGTAGATTGTTTTGAAGATATTGTTTACTCTTATACATGGTTGATATCTTTTATATGATAGAGAAAGTTTGTTGTGAAGATGTAGTTTACTCCTATGGATGGTTAATTTCTATGATATGATATAGATATTCGTTATGAAAATGTTGTTTACTCTAATGGATGGTTAATCTCTTTGATATAATAGACATAGTTCATTGTTAAGATGTTGTTCACCCTAATAGATGGTTAATCTTGTCAATATGACAGATATAGTTTGTTGTGAAGATGTTGTTTACTCCAATGGACGGTTAATCTCTTCGATAAATTAGAGGTAGTTCGTTGTGAAGATGTCGTTTACTCCAATGGATGGTTAATCTCTTCGATATGGTAGAGGTAGTTCATTCCATATATGTGGTTTACTCCAATAGATGATTAATCTCTTCTATACGATAGAGATAATTTGTTGTAAAGATGTTGATTACTCCAATGGTGGTTAATCTCTTTCATATGATAAAGATAGTTTGTTGTGAAGATGTTGTTTACTCCAATGTATAGTTAATCTCTTGGATATGATAGAGATAGTTTGTTGTGAAGAAGTTGTTTACTGTAATGGATATTTAATCTCTTCGTTATGATAGAGATAGTTTATTGTGAAGATGTTGTTTACTCTAATGAATCGTTAATCTCTTTGATATGATAAAAATAGTTCAATATGAAGATGTTGTTTACTCCAATGGATGGTTAATCTCTTAGATATGATAGAGATAGTTTGTTGTGATGATATTATTTAATTCATTAGATGGTTAATCTCTTCGATATGATATAATAGTACGTTATGAAGATGTTGTTTACTCCAATGGACAGTTAATCTCTTCGATATGATAAAGATAGTTCATTGTGAAGATATACTACACTTTAATGGATGGTTGATATATTCGATATGATAGAGATAGTTCATTATGAAGATGTAGTTTACTCCTATGGATGGTTAATTTCTAAGATATGATAAAGATAGTCATTATGAAGATGTTGTTTACTCTAAGGGAGTGTCAATCTTTTCGATATAATAGAGATAGTTCATTGTGAAGATGTTGTTCACTCCAATGGATGGTTAATCTCTTCGATATGACATGTATAGTTCATTGTGAAGATACTGTTTACTCCAATACATGGTTAATCTCTTCGAAATATTTGAGGTAGTTCGTTATGAAGATGTCATTTACTCCAATGGATGGTTAATCTCTTCGTTGGGGTAGAGGTAGTTCGTTCTGAAGATGAGGCTTACTCCAATGGATGACTAATATATTATATACGATAGAGATAGTTCGTTATAAAGATGTTGATTACTCCAATGGTAGTTAATCTCTTTGATATGATAGAGATAGTTTGTTGTGAAGATGTTGTTTACTCCAATGGATAGTTAATATTTTTGATAGGACGGAGATTGTTTATTGTGAAAATATTGTTTAATCCAACGGATAGTTAATCTCTTTGATATGATAGAGATAGTTCACTATGAAGATAATATTTACTCCAATGGACCGTTAATCTCTTCGATATGATAAAGATAGTTCATTATGAAGATGTTGTTTACTCCAATAGATGGTTAATCTCTTAGATATGATAGAGATAGTTCATTGTGAAGATATTGTTTACTTCATGGATGGTTAATCTCTTCGATATGATATAGATGGTATGTTGTGAAGATGTTGATTACTCCAATGGATGGTTAATCTCTTTATATGATAAAGGTAAATTGTTTTGAAGATATTGTTTACTCTTATACATGGTTGATATCTTTTATATGATAGAGAAAGTTTGTTGTGAAGATGTAGTTTACTCCTATGGATGGTTAATATCTATGATATGATATATATATTCATTATGAAGATGTTGTTTACTCTAATGGATGGTTAATCTCGTCGATATAATAGACATAGTTCATTGTTAAGGTGTTGTTTACCCTAATAGATGGTTAATCACGTCGATATGACAGATATAGTTTATTGTGAAGATGTTGTTTACTCTAATGGATGGTTAATCTCTTCGATAAATTAGAGGTAGTTCGTTGTGAAGATGTGGTTTACTCCAATGGATGGTTAATCTCTTCGATATGGTAGAGGTAGTTCATTCTAGAGATGTGGTTTACTCCAATAGATGATTAATCTCTTCTATACAATAGATATAATTTGTTGTAAAGATGTTGATTACTCCAATGTTAGTTAATCTCTTTGATATGATAGAGATAGTTTGTTGTGAAGATGTTGTTTACTCATATGGATAGTTAATCTCTTGGATATGATAGAGATAGTTTGTTGTGAAGATGTTGTTTACTCTAATGGATATTTAATCTCTTCGATATGATTGAGATAGTTCATTGTGAAGATGTTGTTTACTCCAATGGATCGTTAATCCCTTTGATATGATAAAAATAGTTCAATATGAAGATGTTGTTTACTCCAATGGATGGTTAATCTCTTAGATATGATAGAGATAGATTGTTGTGATGATATTGTTTAATTCAATAGATGGTTAATCTCTTCGATATGATATAATAGTACGTTGTGAAGATGTTGTTTACTCCAATGGATGGTTAATATGTTTGATATGATAAAGATAGTTCGTTGTGAAGATATTCTATACTCTAATGGATAGTTGATATCTTCGATATGATAGAGATAGTTCATTGTAAGGATGTAGTTTACTCCTATGGATGGTTAATTTATTAGATATGATAGAGATAGTCATTGTGAATATGTTGTTTACTCTAAGGGAGTGTCAATCTTTTAGATATAATAGAGATAGTTCATTGTGAAGATGTTGTTTACTCTAATGGATGGTTAATCTCTTCGATATGACATGTATAGTTCATTGTGAAGATACTGTTTACTCCAATACATGGTTAATCTCATCGATATATTAGAGGTAGTTCGTTAAGAAGATGTCATTTACTCAAATGGATGGTTAATCTCTTCGTTATGGTAAAGGTAGTTCGTTCTGAAGATGTGGTTTACTCCAATGGATGATTAATATCTTATATACGATAGAGATAGTTAGTTGGAAAGATGTTAATTACTCAAATGGTAGTTAATATCTTTGATATGATAGAGATAGTTTGTTGTAAAGATGTTGTTTACTCCAATGGATAGTTAATCTTTTTAATTTGACAGAGATAGTTTATGGTTAAAATATTGTATAATCCAACGGATAGTTAATCTCTTTGATATGATAATGATAGTTCACTGTGAAGATAATATTTACTCCAATGGATCGTTAATTTCTTCAATATGATAAAGATAGTTCATTATGAAGATGTTGTTTACTCCAATAGATGGTTAATCTCTTAGATATGATAGAGATAGTTCATTGTGAAGATATTGTTTACTTCATGGATGGTTAATCTCTTCGATATCATATAGATGGTATGTTGTGAAGATGTTTATTACTCCAATGGACGGTTAATCTCTTTGATATGATAAAGGTAGATTGTTTTGAAGATATTGTTTACTCTTATACATGGTTGAGATCTTTGATATGATAGAGAAAGTTTGTTGTGAAGATGTAGTTTACTCCTATGGATGGCTAATTTCTATGATATGATATAGATATTCGTTATAAAGATGTTGTTTACTCTAATGGATGGTTAATCTCTTCGATATAATAGACATAGTCCATTGTTAATATGTTGTATACCCTAATAGATGGTTAATCTCGTCGATATGACATATATAGTTTGTTGTGAAGATGTTGTTTACTCCAATGGACGGTTAATCTCTTCGATAAATTAGAGGTAGTTCGTTGTGAAGATGTCGTTTACTCCAATGGATGGTTAATCTCTTCGATATGGTAGAGGTAGTTCATTCTAGAGATGTGGTTTACTCCAATAGATGATTAATATCTTCTATACGATAGAGATAATTTGTTGCAAAAGATGTTGATTACTCCAATGGTAGTTAATCTCTTTGATATGATAGAGATAGTTAGTTGTGAAGATGTTGTTTACTCCAATGGATAGTTAATCTCTTGGATATGATAGAGATAGTTTATTGTGAAGATATTGTTTACTCTAATGGATATTTAATCTCTTCGTTATGATAGAGATAGTTCATTGTGAAGATGTTGTTTACTCTAATGGATCGTTAATCTCTTTGATATGATAAAAATAGTTCAATATGAAGATGTTGTTTACTCCAATGGATGGTTAATCTCTTAGATATGATAGAGATAGTTTGTTGTGATGATATTATTTAATTCAATAGATGGTTAATCTCTTTGATATGATATAATAGTACGTTGTGAAGATGTTGTTTACTCCAATGGATGGTTAATCTCTTCGATATAATAAAGATAGTTTGTTGTGAAGATATTCTACACTTTAATGGATGGTTGATATCTTCGATATGATAGAGATAGTTCATTGTGAAGATGTAGTTTACTCCTATGGATGGTTAATTTCTTAGATATGATAAAGATAGTCATTGTGAAGATGTTGTTTACTCTAAGGGAGCGTCAATCTTTTCGATATAATAGAGATAGTTCATTGTGAAGATGTTGTATACTCTAATGGATGGTTAATCTCTTCGATATGGCATGTATAGTTCATTGTGAAGATATTGTTTACTCCAATACATGGTTAATCTCTTTGAAATATTAGAGGTAGTTCGTTATGAAGATGTCATTTACTCCAATGGATGGTTAATCCCTTCGTTATGGTAGAGGTAGTTCGTTCTGAATATGTGGTTTACTTCAATGGATGATTAATATCTTATATAGGATAGATATAGTTCGTTGTAAAGATGTTAATTACTTCAATGGTAGTTAATCTCTTTGATATGATAGAGATAGTTTCTTGTGAAGATGTTGTTTACTCCAATGGATAGTTAATATTTTTGATAGGACAGAGATAGTTTATTATGAAAATATTGTTTAATCTAATGGATAGTTAATCTCTTTGATATGATAGAGATAGTTCACCGTGAAGATAATATTTTCTCCAATGGATCGTTAATCTCTTCGATATGATAAAGATAGTTCATTATGAAGATGTTGTTTACTCCAATAGATGGTTAATCTCTTAGATATGATAGAGATAGTTCATTGTGAAGATATTGTTTACTTCATGGATGGTTAATCTCTTCGATATGATATAGATGGTATATTGTGAAGATGTTGATTACTCCAATGGAGGGTTAATCTCTTTGATATGATAAAGGTAGATTGTTTTTAAGATATTGTTTACTCTTATACATGGTTGATATCTTTGATATGATAGAGAAAGTTTGTTGTGAAGATGTAGTTTACTCCTATGGATGGTAAATTTCTATAATATGATATAGATATTCGTTATAAAGATATTGTTTACTCTAATGGATGGTCAATCTCTTTGATATAATAGACATAGTTAATTGTTAAGATGTTGTTTACCCTAATAGATGGTTAATCTTGTCGATATGACAAATATAGTTTGTTGTGAAGATGTTGTTTACTCTGATGGACGGTCAATCTCTTCGATAAATTAGAGGTAGTTCATTGTGAAGATGTCGTTTACTCTAATGGATGGTTAATCTCTTCGATATGGTAGAGGTAGTTCATTCTAGAGATGTGGTTTACTCTAATAGATGATCAATCTCTTCTATACGATAGATATAATTTGTTGTAAAGATGTTGATTACTCCAATGTTAGTTAATCTCTTTGATATGATAGAGATAGTTTGTTGTGAAGATGTTATTTACTCCAATGGATAGTTAATCTCTTGGATATGATAGAGATAGTTTGTTGTGAAGATGTTGTTTACTCTAATGGATATTTAATCTCTTCGATATGATAGATATAGTTCATTGTGAAAATGTTGTTTACTCCAATGGATCGTTAATCTCTTTGATATGATAAAAATACTTCAATATAAAGATGTTGTTTACTCCAATGGATGGTTAATCTCTTAGATATGATAGAGATAGTTTGTTGTGATGATATTGTTTACTCCAATGGATAGTTAATCTCTTGGATATGATATAATAGTACGTTGTGAAGATGTTATTTACTCCAATGGACGGTTAACATCTTCGATATGATAAAGATAGTTCGTTGTGAAGATATTTTATACTCTAATGCATGGTTGATATCTTCGATATGATAGAGATAGTTTATTGTGAAGAAGAAGTTTACTCCTATGGATGGTTAATTTATTAGATATGATAGAGATAGTCATTGTGAAGATGTTGTTTACTCTAAGGGAGTGTCAATCTTTTCGATATAATAGACATAGTTCATTGTGAAGATGTTGTTTACTCTAATGGATGGTTAATCTCTTAGATATGACATGTATAGTTCATTGTGAAGATACTGTTTACTCCAATACATGGTTAATCTCTTCGATATATTAGAGGTAGTTCGTTATGAAGATGTCATTTACTTCAATGGATGGTTAATCTCTTCGTTATGGTAGAGGTAGTTCGTTCTGAAGATGTGGTTTACTCCAATGGATGATTAATATCTTATATACGATAGAGATAGTTAGTTGAAAAGATGTTAATTACTCCAATGGTAGTTAATATCTTTGATATGACAGAGATAGTTTATGCTGAAAATATTGTTTAATCCAACGAAAAGTTAAGCTCTTTGATATGATAGAGATAGTTCGCTGTAAAGATAATATTTACTCCAATGGATATTTAATCTCTTCAATATCATAAAGAGAATTCATTATGAAGATTTGTTTACTCCAATAGATGGTTAATCTCTTAGATATGATAGACATAGTTCATTGTGAAGATATTGTTTACTTCATGGATGGTTAATCTCTTCGATATGATATAGATGGTATGTTGTGAAGATTTTGATTACTCCAATGGATGGTTAATCTCTTTGATATGATAAAGGTAGATTGTTTTGATGTTAGTGTTTACTCTTATACATGGTTGATATCTTTGATATGATAGAGAAAGTTTGTTGTGAAGATGTAGTTTACTCCTATGGATGGTTAATTTCTATGATACAATATAGATATTCGTTATGAAGATGTGGTTTACTTTAATGGATGGTTAATCTCTTCGATATAATAGACATAGTTCATTGTTAAGATGTTGTTTACCCTAATAGATGGTTAATCTCGTCGATATGATAGATATAGTTTGTTGTGAAGATGTTGTTTACTCCACTGGACGGTTAATCTCTTCGATAAATTAGAGGTAGTTCGTTGTGAAGATGTCGTTTACTCCAATGGATGGTTAATCTCTTCGATATGGTAGAGGTGGTTCATTCTAGAGATTTGGTTTACTCCAATATATGATTAATCTCTTCTATACGATAGAGATAATTTGTTGTAAACATGTTGATTACTCCAATGGTAGTTAATCTCTTTGATATGATAAAGATAGTTTGTTGTGAAGATGTTGTTTACTCTAATGGATAGTTAATCTCTTGGATATGATAGAGATAGTTTATTGTGAAGATGTTGTTTACTCTAATGGATATTTAATCTCTTCATTATGATAGAGATAGTTCATTATGAAGATGTTGTTTACTCTAATGGATTGATAATCTCTTTGATATGATAAAAATAGTTCAATATGAAGATGTTGTTTACTCCAATGGATGGTTAATGTCTTAGATATGATAGAGATAGTTTGTTGTGATGATATTATTTACTTCAATAGATGGTTAATCTCTTCGATATGATATAATAGTACATTGTGGAGATGTTGTTTACTCCAATGGACGGTTAATCTCTTCGATATGATAAAGATAGTTCAATGTGAAGATATTCTACACTTTAATGGATGGTTGATATCTTCGATATGATAGAGATAGTTCATTGTGAAGATGTAGTTTACTCCTATGGATGGTTAATTTCTTAGATATGATAAAGATAGTCATTGTGAAGATGTTGTTTACTCTAAGGGAGTGTCAATCTTTTCGATATAATAGAGATAGTTCATTGTGAAGATGTTGTTTACTCTAATGGATGGTTAATCTCTTCGATATGACATGTATAGTTCATTGTGAAGATATTGTTTACTCCAATACATGGTTAATCTCTTTGAAATATTAGAGGTAGTTCGTTATGAAGATGTGGTTTACTCCAATGGATGATTAATATCTTATATACGATAGAGATAGTTCGTTGTAAAGATGTCAATTACTCCAATGGTAGTTAATCTCTTTGATATGATAGAGATAGTTTGTTGTGAAGATGTTGTTTACTCCAATGGATAGTTAATATTTTTGATAGGACAGAGATAGTTTAATGTAAAAATATTGTTTAATCCAACAGATAGTAAATCTCTTTGATATGATAGAGATAGTTCACTGTGAAAATAATATTTACTCCAATGGATCGTTAATCTCTTTGATATGATAAAGATAGTTCATTATGAAAATGTTGTTTACTCCAATAGATGGTTAATCTCTTATATATTATAGAGATAGTTCACTGTGAAGATATTGTTTACTTCATGGAGTGTTAATCTCTTCGATATGTTATAGATGGTATGTTGTGAAGATGTTGATTACTCCAATGGACGTTTAATCTCTTTGATATGATAAAGGTAGATTGTTTTAAAGATATTGTTTACTCTTATACATGGTTCATATCTTTGATATGATAGAGAAAGTTTGTTGTGAAGATGTAGTTTACTCCTATGGATGGTTAATTTCTATGATATGATATAGATATTCGTTATAAAGATGTTGTATACTCTAATGGATGGTTAATCTCTTCGATATAATAGACATAGTTCATTGTTAAGATGTTGTTTACCCTAATAGATGGTTAATCTCGTCGATATGACAGATATAGTTTGTTGTGAAGATGTTGTTTACTCCAATGGACGGTTAATCTCTTCGATAAATTAGAGGTAGTTCATTGTGAAGATGTCGTTTACTCCAATGGATGGTTAATATCTTCGATATGGTAGAGGTAGTTCATTCTAGAGATGTGGTTTACTCCAATAGATAATTAATCTCTTCTATACGATAGAAATAATTTGTTGTAAAGTTGTTGATTACTCCAATGGTAGTTAATCTCTATGATATGATAGAGATAGTTTATTGTGAAGATGTTGTTTACTCCAATGGATAGTTAATCTCTTGGATATGATAGAGATAGTTTGTTGTGAAGATGTTGTTTAGTCTAATGGATATTTAATCTCTTTTATATGAGAGAGATAGTTCATTGTGAAGATGTTGTTTACTCTAATGGATCGTTAATCTCTTTGATATGATAAAAATAGTTCAATAAGAAGATGTTGTTTACTCCAATGGATGGTTAATCTCTTAGATATGAGAGAGATAGTTTGTTGTGATGATATTATTTAATTCAATATATGGTTAATCTCTTCGATATGATATAATAGTACGTTGTGAAGATGTTGTTTATTCCAATGGACAGTTAATCTCTTCGATATGATAAAGATAGTTCGTTGTGAAGATATTCTACACTTTAATGGATGGTTGATATCTTCGATATGATAGAGATAGTTTATTGTGAAGATGTAGTTTACTCCTATGGATGGTTAATTTCTTAGATATGATAAAGATAGTCATTATGAAGATGTTGTTTACTCTAAGGGAGTGTCAATCTTTTCGATATAATAAAGATAGTTCATTGTGAAGATGGTTTTTACTCTAATGGATGGTTAATCTCTTTGATATCACATGTATAATTCATTGTGAAGATATTATTTACTTCAATACATGGTTAATCTCTTCGAAATATTAGAGGTAGTTCGTTATGAAGATTTCATTTACTCCAATGGATGATTAATCTCTTCGTTATGGTTGAGGTAGTTCGTTCTGAAGATGTGGTTTACTCCAATGGATGATTAATATCTTATATACGATAGATATAGTTCGTTGTAAAGATGTTAATTACTCCAATGGTAGTTAATCTCTTTGATATGATAGAGATAGTTTGTTGTGAAGATGTTGTTTACTCCAATGGATAGTTAATATTTTTGATAGGACAGAGATAGTTTATTGTGAAAATATTGTTTAATCCAACGGATAGTTAATCTCTTATATATGATAGAGATAGTTCACTATGAAGATAATATTCACTCCAATGGATCGTTAATCTCTTCGATATGACAAAGATAGTTCATTATGAAGATGTTGTTTACTCCAATAGATGGTTAATCTCTTAGATATGATAGAGATAGTTCATTGTTAAGATATTGTTTACTTTATGGATGGTTAATCTCTTCGATATGATATAGATGGTATGTTGTGAAGATGTTGATTACTCCAATGGATGGTTAATCTCTTTGATATGATAAAGGTAGATTGTTTTGAAGATATTGTTTACTCTTATACATGGTTGATATCTTTGATATGATAGAGATAGTTTGTTATGAAGATGTAGTTTACTCCTATGGATGGTTAATTTTAATGATATGATATAGATATTCGTTATGAAGATGTTGTTTACTCTAATGGATGGTTAATCTCTTCGATATAATAGACATATTTCATTGTTAAGATGTTGTTTACCCTAATAGATGGTTAATCTCGTCGATATGACAGATATAGTTTATTGTGAAGGTGTTGTTTACTCCAATGGACGGTTAATCTCTTCGATAAATTGGAGGTAGTTCGTTGTGAAGATGTCGTTTACTCCAACGGATGGTTAATCTCTTCGATATGGTAGAGGTAGTTCATTCTAGAGATGTGGTTTACTTAAATAGATGATTAATCTCTTCTATACGATAGAGATAATTTGTTGTAAAGATGTTGATTACTCCAATGGTAGTTAATCTCTTTGATATGATAGAGATAGTTTGTTGTGAAGATGTTGTTTACTCCAATGGATATTTAATCTCTTGTATATGATAGAGATAGTTTGTTGTGAAGATGTTGTTTACTCCAATGGATCGTTAATCTCTTGAATTTGATAAAAATAGTTCATTATGAATATGTTGTTTACTCCAATGGATGGTTAATCTCTTAGATATGATAGAGATAGTTCGCTGTAAAGATATTTTTACTTCAACGGATGGTTAATCTCTTAGATATGATATAGATAGAAAGTTGGGAAGATGTTGTTTACTTCAAAGGATGGTTAATCTCTTCGATATGATTAAGATAGTTCGTTGTGAAGATATTGTTTACTTTAGTGATGGTTGATATCTTTGATATGATAGAGATAGTTCATTGTGAAGATGTAGTTTACTCCTATGGATGGTTTTTTTCTTAGATATGATATAGATAGTCAATGTGAAGATGTTGTTTACCCTAAGGGATGGTTAATCTTTTCTATATAATAGAGATAGTTCATTATTAAGATGTTTTTTACTCTAATGGATGGTTAATCTCTTCCATATGACACATATAGTTCGTTGTGAAGATGTTGTTTACTCCAATACATGGTTAATCTCTTTGATATATTTGAGGTAGGTCATTATGAAGATGTCGTTTACTCCAATGGATGGTTAATTTCTTTGATATGGTAGAGGTAGTTCATCCCAAAGACGTGGATTACTCCAATGGATGATTAATCTCTTATATACGATAGAGATAGTTCGTTGTATAGATATTACTCCAATGGTACTTAATCTCTTTGATATGATAATGATAGTTTGTTGTGAAGATGTTGTTTACTCCAATGGATAGTGAATTTCTTCGATATAATAGAGATATTTTGTTATGAAGATGTTGTTTACTCCAATGAATAGATAATCTCTTCGATATGATAGAGATAGTTCGTTATGAATATGTTATTTAATCCAATGGATCGTTAATCTCTTTGATATGACAAAGATAGTTCATTACGAAGATATTATTTACTCTAATGGATGGTTAATCTCTTAGGTATGACACAGATAGTTCGTTATGAAAATATTGTTTACTTCAATGGATGCTTAATTTTTTTATATGATATAGAGAGTACATTTTGGAGATGTTGTTTACTCCAATGGATGGTTAATCTCTTTGATATGATAAAGATAGTTTAATGTGAAGATATTGTTTACTCTAATGGACGGTTTATATCTTTAATATGATAGAGATAGTTCGTTGTGAAAATGTAGTTTACTTCTAGGGATGGTTAATCTCTTGGATATGATAGAGATAGTTCGTTGTGAAAATGTTGTTTACCCCAATGGATGGTTAATCTCTTTGATATGATAAAGATAGTTCATTGTGAAGATGTTGTTTACTTTAGTTGATGGTTAATCTCTTTGATATGAAAAATATAGTTCTTTGTGAAGATGTTTTATTTACTCCAATGGATGGTTAATCTCTTAGATATAATAGAAGTAGTTTATTGTGAAGATATCGTTTACTCTAATGGATGGTTAATCTATTCGATATGATAGAGATAGTTCATTGTGAAGATGTTACTTATTCCAATGGATGGTTATTCTCTTCTATATGATAGAGATAGTTCGTTATGGAGATGTTATTTAGTCCAACAGATGGTTAATCTCTTTAATATGATAGAGATAGTTTCTTGTGAAGAAGTTGTTTAATCCAATGGATAGTTAATATCTTCGATATGATAGAGATAGTTCATTGTGAAGATGTTGTTTACTCCAATATGTATTTAATCTCTTCAATATGATAGAGATAGTTCATTGTGAAGATGTTGTTTACTCCAATGAATCGTTAACCTCTTAGATATGATAAAGATAGTTCATTATGAAGACGTTGTTTACTCCAATGGATGGGTAATCTCTTAGATATGATAGAGATAGTTTTTTGTGAAGATATTTTTACTCCAATGGATGGTTAATCTCTTCTATATTATATAGATAGTAAGTTGTGAAGATGTCATTTACTTCAATGGATGGTTAATCTCTTCGATATGATTAAGATAGATCGAATGAAGATATTGTTTACTCTAGTGATGGTTGATATCTTCAATAGGATAGAGATAGTTTATTGTGAAGATGTAGTTTACTTCTATGGATGGTTAATCTCTTGAATATGATAGAGAGAGTTCGTTATGAAGATGTTGTTTACTCCAATGGATGGTTAATCTCTTCAATATGATAGAGATAGTGCATTGTGAAGATGTTGTTTACTTTAATGGATGGTTAATCTCTTCGATATGATAAATATAGTTCATTGTGAAGATGTTGTTTACTCCAATGGATAGTTAATCATTTTCTATGACAGAGATAGTTTGTTGTAAAGATGTTGTTTAATCTAATGGATAGTTAATCTCTTTGATATGATAGAGATGGTTCATTGTGAATATGTCGTTTACTCTAATGGATCGTTAATCTCTTTGATATGATAAAGGTAGTACATAAGGAAGATGTTGTTTTCTCCACTTGATGGTTAATCTCTTAGATACGATAGAAATAGTTTATTGTGAAGATATTGTTTACTTCAATGGATGGTTAATCACTTCGATATGATATAGATAGTACATTATGAAGATGTTGTTTACTCTAATGGATGGTTAATCTCTTTGATATGATAGAGATAGTTCGTTGTGAAGATGTAGTATACTCTTATGGATTGTTAATTTCTTAGATATGATAGAGATTGTTGTTGTGAAGATATTGTTTACTCTAATGGATGGCTAATCTCTTTGATATATTAGAGATAGTTAATTGTTAATATGTTTTTTTCTCTAATGGATGTTTAATCTCTTCGATATTACAAATATATTTCATTCTGAAGATGTTGTTTACTCCAATGGATGGTTAATATCTTTGATATATTAGACGTAATTCGTTCTGAATATGTGGCTTACTCCAACGGATAATTAATCTCTTATATATGATAGAGATAGTTTGTTGTGTAGATGTTGATTACTCCAATGGTAGTTAATCTATTTGATATGATAGAGATAGTTTGTTGTGAAGATGTTGTTTACTCCAGTTGATAGTTAATCTCTTCGATATGATAGAGATAGTTTATTGTGAAGATGTTGTTTACTCCAATGGATAGTTAATCTCTTAGATATGATAGAAATAGTTCATTATGAAGATGTTGTTTACTCCAATGGATCATTAATCTCTTTGATATGATAAAGATAGTTCATTATGGATGGTTAATCTCTTAGATATGATAGAGTTAGTTGAATAAGTGAAAAACACAAGAAGGGGGGTTGAATTGAAATTTTAAAATCAAAAGCAATAGACACGGTATTTTTATCCTAGTTCGTTTGATCTTAAACTACTCCAGTCCACCCGCCAAGGTGATTTCGCCTCTCTCCAACGAGGACTTAATTCACTAATCAAATCTGATTACAATACTACTTTGACCATTGCCAAAGTCTTCTTGAGTACAACTACAACCTGGTTTATCTCAAGGAAAACTAGCTTAATCAAGATAAAATAATATACTGTGTACTGTTGTTTTTCTGTATAAAAAATGTATCATTATTGTGATATTTTACACAATTTGAGCGTATATGAGAGTTTGAAAGATTGTAGCATTTGAGAGGTATATGCAATAGTGTATCAAAATCCTAAACGATTTGTCCTTTAGGCTTGTTTATATAGGCGTGGAAATCTTGTCCAACATAAAGCGTGATAGTGGACACTCAATGTTATTTCCATATTGAGAAGATTCTTGTCTGAATGAAGTCGCTGCATACGATGTTGTCTTAATTGAAAAGTAACGCTTCAGAACTAGAATCTTGCATGATGCATTGGCTTCAGAACATTGATGACTCAGAGATGTGAGGATCTGATGGTATATTAAACTTCTGTTCAGAATCAGAGTATCCTTTGCTTTAGCGCAGGTTCTGATCATCATTCTTCAAAACATTCTGATTACCTCAGCCTGAAAGCTTCTGTAGCTTAATTTTATGTTGTTTTAGTCAGAACTTCTGCATACAAAATAACACAAATTTAGAGTGCATATTTGTTCTTTGTGTTTGTTATAATCAAAACTCTAATTAAGGGTTGTAGACTCAAACTATGTTCTAACAATCTCCCCCTTTTTGATGATGACAAAAACTAGGACTTTCAATGAAAAATATAGAACAAAAAGCTTAAGAGAGTCTCCCCCTGAGTTGGTTACTGAGATAGAGATGAGTTACTTCCCTGAAGTTCCTTCTCGTTAGAGCTTTTGATGCATCTCCTTCTGTCCTTATCATAATATGTTCCTGATCAAGCTTTTTAGAAAAAAAACATAGAGGTTAAGATTATCATAATGTTTGAGAGTTTGTCCCGGTTTACTGTTATTGAAAATATCTTACTTTCTCCCCCTTTTTGTCAAGTATCAAAAAGCAATATAATCAGAGTCAGAAAGATGATTTATATTGAAAACAGAATGCAATGACATTTTTCAGAAACAGGGAGGATAAGATGAAAAATATAGATAAACAATTAAAGAAAATCTAAGAAGGAGGGGGGAAGTCGTGTGAACAACGCTTCCAACAAGCTCTTAATATGAGTGCTTGATTCTTCTTGCTTTCCCAGAATGTCTTTGATTTCTTTTGTTGTATCTTCTTGTTTATCCAATATATCCCTGATCTCTTTATTTGTGTCTTCTTGCTTATCCAGTCTGGCATGGACTAAGGCATTCTCCTTATTCAACTCTTCCAGAGTTTGCATGATGAGAGACGAAGCTGGTGTATCTTCAGGGGTTGCATGTCGTTCAGAACACTCTACAGCCTCTTCTGACTGAACAACTTCTTCTGTTTCAATCACCTTTTTTGGAGCAGTAGTTAGAGGGTGACTATCAGAATCTGGTTCAGTGGCTTCTGAAGGTTGGTGCTCTTTCCAGGGAGCATTATCCAGCAGAAGAATTTCTTTCTTGTCCCAGTGGCTCAGAACTTGATCTTTGAAGGCTTTCAGCTGATCACTGAAGTTCTACTAAGCCCTTTTATAGCTCAATTCTTTCAGCTTCTGGGTTTCAGAGTTGAACAATTTTATGAATCCATTCCTGTATTTCTGTTTCAAAAATCAACAGATTCTTACCAACATATGATTTGGTTAAGGTTGGTTTAGGTTTGGGGTGGCAATTTTGTTTGAGGTGGAAGCTGGATGGTCCAGCGCTTGTAGATCAATGACAAGTCTGAGGGATTCAGTTGGACGGTTGATAGGTGATGGAGTGGAAGAGTCAGAAATTAGGATTGGTGAGTGAGGGGTGTTTAGTGGTATAGATTCATATGTTGAAGGTATTTCTGGAATATCATGAATGGAGAAAGGTAAACGAACCGTAAGAGGTTCTGTTATCCCAGGAATTAGGGTAGAGGTATCAGAGTCTGAAAGGGAGTCTTCTGATTGGTTTGCGGTAGCGTGTTGAATTTCTGGTTCAGGTATTTCAGAAGATGGATTTTCAGATTGAGGAGTGAGAGGGTTTTCATTTTCTGGTTGGGGTGAGTGGAGGTTTTGATGTTCTGGTTGAGGAGAGTGTGGTTGAGATTAAGTATTTGGATTTTCTGGGAGTGGTGAGGAAAAGTCTTGATCAAACAGTTCAATATCAGAGAGAACTCTTATAAGTTCTGGTTGATGTTGTTTTGGATTTGGATTGGGGGAGTGAGGTTCATTTAAGAAAAATTTCAAGAGTTACAGATGGGTCAAAATCTATGTCAAAATCCTCAAATGTTTGGGGTAAAGAATTTTCGGTTGGTTGAGGAGGAATGGTTTCAGATGTTGGAATAGCTATTGATTCTACAACAGAAACAAAAGATGTGTTACCTTTCTTTTTCGCAGCTTTGGGTGTCCTCTAAGAGGATCCTTCTCCTGCTGCCTTCCTCTTTCTGGATTTCTTTAGCACAACCTCTGGAGCTGGCTTGTGCAGATCTTGGATGTTGATTTCTGGAATAGTCCCATCAGCCTTGCATGCTTCAAGGTATCTGACTATAATCTCTGGAGAGGCATCTATCTCAGAGAATAATGGAAAATCCTTCAGATGGATTCTCCTAGAAGTGATGAGCTCATGAGAAGCAAGTGTTGGTTCCTTCTTAATGTTTTTAATAATCTTCATTTTCTTCAGATTCTTGGCATTTAAAGGTTTCCCAACAGTTGCTTCTAGAGTACTGATTTCATGAGCCTCTGTCAGATGTTCTATCAGCATGTTTTCTGTTAGAATATATGAAATCAATCTTCCTAGAGGAATCCAATCCCTCTTAGTTCTTTCTTCTTCTCTTGTCTCTTTCACACTTGTTCTGAGATGGTTGAAGAGCAAATATGGAAGGTTTATTTTGGTCTTCTTTGCAATGAAGTATATAAGAAACTGCTGATCAATATTGATGTAATCAAGAGAGCTTGTAGGCTTCTTGTGATTGATACATCCCAGAATTATTATAGCCCAGATTCTGTAATGATCTTTCGAGTCTCTGATCTTGTTGGATGGCTGTCCAGAAGTGAAGATTTCCCTAGCAATGGATTTTAGGTCAGAACACTTATCAGCCATATCAATGCATCTGACTCCACCGCCATTGTATCCAATGAGTTTCCCAATCAAATCTTCTATAATCACTATCTTCTTCCCCATAACATATGATGTGACCTTGTGGTTGGATGAAGTAGCATGAATACAAAACTATTTAACAAGAATGGGAAAAGTTGGACCCAACAGACGATCAAAGTATTTGTTCCATCCATGTGCAGTTACATCTTCATACATATTAAACCCATTTTCTTGTAAGCTTCCAAAATCAATGATCAATTCACAGAGAATTTCAAGGTTGTCGACGGAGTGAGTAGCATTCTAATGGGCTCCTCATATTGTTCAGTAGATGAAGAGTCAAGAGCATTGTTGAGATTCTTGAGACTTGATGATGATGCCATTGTTCACATGGATTCTTTGAAGAAAATTGATAGAAAGGGTTTTTGAAAAGGAAACTAGAACAAGAGATAATATTGAAGATGGTAAAACGTGAATGAATGAAATAGTAAATTGAGTTTATATAAGTTCTTTAGAAAGCGTAATCAGTAAGAAAGAGAAAATAAGTAATGATTATATGAATTAATGAAACCTGAAATTAGGGGATTTAGAGAGATATTGAACAATTACCAATGACAAGTGTCTCAATGCATCCAATCAGAGCCTTGGACCCTTCAGAATTTGAATGCGTGTTCAGCCTCAGAAGGTAGCTTGTGAGAGGATGACAAATGTTTGATGGTTTGAATTGTACGCCTCTATCCTTGAAATGAAAAGTTCAGATCTTCATAGATAGATTCTGAGGCAACTGTACTTCTAACTTCTAATGACAAGTTGATCAGAAGTTCACGGAAAATAATAAAATTCTGAGGGATAGAATATGCAAATAAAACATTTTATTCTGGACACAATTTCATGCTGAGATGTTTTAGAATGAAATTTAATCTATCTTCAGAAAGGGGTTTTGTAAACACATCAACCCATTGATGGTCTGTGTCAATAAATTTTAAAGTAAGAATTCCTTTATGAATATAATCCCTAATAAAGTGATGTTTTATTTCTATATGCTTAGCCCTAGAATGCAAAATGGGATTTCTGGATAGACATATGGCAGAAGTGTTATCACAGAAAATAGGAATGTTACTCTCAAATATGTTGAAGTCTTCAAGTTGAATTTTCATCCAGAGCACTTGAGTGCTACATCCAGCAGCTGCTATGTATTCAGCTTCTGCTATTGACAATGCTATTGTGGACTGTCTCTTGATGGTCCATGAGATCAGGTTGTCTCCCAGAAACTGGCAGCTTCCAGAAGTTCTTTTACGCTCTACTCTGTCTCCAACAAAGTCAACATCACAGTATCCTACTAAGCTGTATTCATTGGATTTTCTATAAAACAAACCCAGATTAGTAGTACCTTTCAGATACTTGAAAATTTTCTTAACTACTATTAAGTGAGATTCTCTAGGATCTGATTGGAATCTAGCACATAAGCAAACACTGAATAAAATATCAGGCCTTGAAGCCGTCAAATAAAGGAGAGATCCAATCATACCTCTGTAGATTTTCTGTTCTACCTTTTTACTTACCTCTTCCTTTTCTAGAATGCACGTGGGATGCATTGGAGTCTTTGAGGGCTTACATTCTGGGAGGCCAAATTTCTTCAGAAGTTCTCTGACATATTTACTCTGATGAATGTAAGTTCCTTCTGGAGTTTGGTTTATCTGAATGCCCAGAAAGAATTTAAATTCCCCCATTAAGCTCATCTCAAACTCTGCCTCCATGCACATAGCAAATTCTCTTCCCAGAGAAGGTTTAGTGGATCCAAAAATGATATCGTCTATGTAAATATGACAAACTAAAATGGCATTCTTAAATGTCTTACAGAATAAGGTTGTGTCCACTTTCCCTCTGGTGAATTCTTTTTCTAACAGGAAGTTACTTAGTCTTTCATACCAAGCTCTAGGAGCTTGTTTCAGACCATAGAGTGACTTCTTTAGTTTGAAAACATATTTTAGGTGTTTGGAATTTTCAAACCCAAGGGGTTGGTGCACATATACCTCTTCATCTATGTAACCATTTAAGAATGCACTTTTGAAATCCATCTGATACAAAGTGATATTATTATTGACAGCAAAGGAGATTAAGAGTCTGATAGATTCTAACCTGGCGACTAGAGCAAAGGTTTCTGTATAGTCTATCCCCTCTTGCTGACTATAACCTTGTGCCACCAGTCGTGCCTTGTTTCTGATGACTTCTCCTTGCTCATTCAGTTTGTTTCCGAGCACCCACTTTGTTCCAATGACGTTGAATCCTTTTGGTTTGGGAACCAGATCCCATACGTCATTTCTGGTGAACTGATTTAATTCCTCCTGCATTTCCAGAATCCAGTCATTTTCCAAAAGAGCTTCATCAATTGTTGTTGATTCAATCAGTGAGACCAGTCCCATGAGGGATTCTTCAGAGTTTCTGAATGTTGATCTTGTTTTGATTGGATCATCCTTCTTTCCCAGGATCTTATCTTCTGGGGGAGCTATGCTTCTTCTGGATAACCTTTTCTGGAGTTGATCAACAGAAGGTACTGGAGCACTTGTAACATTTCTTTCTGAAGTTGTTGGAGCGTCTCTGTTGGGAACTTCTGATGAGTTGTCTTCAGTACCTGTGAATTCAACTTCTATATCTTCAAAAGATTCATTCTTCTTTGACTTTTGAGGGTCAAGCTTATCATCAAATCTAACAATGATTGACTCTTCAACAATCTGTGTTTCTGTATTGTATACTATGTACCCTCTTGAGCGTTCAGAGTATCCTAACATAATACACTTATGTGCTTTAGAGTCAAACTTGTTCAAATGATCTTTAGTATTCAGAATAAATCATGTGCATCCAAAAGGATGGAAATAAGAAATGTTGAGCTTTCTGTTCTTCCACAGTTCATATGGAGTCTTTTCCAGAATAGGTCTTATAGAGATTCTATTTTGAATGTAACATGTTGTGTTAATTGCTTCTGCCTAAAAGATCTTAGCAATGTTAGTCTCATTGATCATGGTTCTTGCCATTTCTTGCAATGTTTTCTTATTTCGTTCTACAACTCCATTTTGTTGGGGAGTTCTAGGACAAGAGAAGTCATGCGAGATGCCTTTTTCATTAAAAAATGTTTCAAATTTTTTATTTTCAAATTCTCCACCATGATCACTTCTGACTTTGACAATTCTAAGATCCTTTTCATTCTGAACTTGGTTATAGAATGCAACAAACACAGAATGTGACTCGTCCTTGTGTCTTAAGAACTTTACCCATGTCCGTCTGCTATAGTCATCTATGATCACTAACCCATGCTTCTTGCCACTAACAGACGCAGTTTTCACTAGTCCAAATAAGTCTATGTGCAGAAGTTCTAATGGCTTAGAGGTGGAAACAAAAATTTTTGATTTAAAAGCAGGTTTTTCAAATTTTCCTTTCTAACATGCTTCACACAAAGCATCTGAGCTGAACTTTAGATTAGGAAGTCCTCTGACCAAATTGAGTTTGTTAATCTGAGATATTCTTCTCATACTAACATGCCTCAATCTTTTGTGCCAGACCCATTGCTCGTTGTTAACAAAGAGAAGGCATTTTACATTCTGACTTTTTAGTTCAGAAAGTTTTATCTTAAAAATGTTGTTTTTCCTTTTTCCATTAAAAAGGATAGTTCCATCTTTCTGACTAACAGCTTTGCATGAATTTTGATTAAAGATTATATCATAACCGTTATCACTTAATTGACTTATGGATAACAGGTTATGCATTAATCCATCAACTAAAAGCACATTATTGATAGAAGGAAGATTACCATTACCTACAAAGCCCACGTAGCCTCCAGGTTTAAGTTTCAGGCTTTGGAACATATGCTCTCTTCCCGTCATGTGTCGAGAGCATCCAGAGTCCAAGTACCATGACTAGTGTTTTAGCCTTGTTACTAAAGATATCTGCTACATATATATTTTTGTCCTTAGCTACCCATATCTTTTTGGGTCCTAGTTTGTTAGTTTTACCAAAATTTTGTTTGAATTTTGGTTTTGCAGAGTAATCATTACTAGTTTATTTTAAGTCATGTGTGTGCCCATATGTGAAGTGTTATTTTAGTGGTGTGCGTTTTATAACAAGGTCCGTGACTTTCTTAGGTAGAGATACCTTACCTTGGTATACTATTCCTTTTCTGCCATTTCTACTAACTCCGTAGATCATTGAAGCCATCTTGCTTCTATCTATGTTTTTAGCCAGAAACTTCTGAAAGTTGTGATCATACTCTTTAATGATCTTATCAGTATTACTGGGAGTCTCTGAGATTATTTCTTTATGAGAGTTTTGTAAATCATTTTATAGTTTTAAAATATTTTCTTTTAACTCAGAATTCTCTAATCTAAGACTCTCAGTTCTTTCAGAGTCAGAGACAAGTTCCCTTTTCAGGTTCTTGATTTTGACTCTGATCTGCTGATACCTTTCCAGAATTTCATTTAGACTTTCTGCAATTTCAGCCTTAGTAAAATTAACAGTAAAATTAGGGAATACCTCTTCTGTGTCTGATTCTGAGTCTGAACCAGAAGCTTCACTGTCTTCTGTCACATTTTCCATGAGAGCTATGTTGTCTCTTTCATCATCTGACTCTGAGTCAGCATCAGAAGTGTCTGAATCATCCCATGTTGCCATGAGGCTTTTCTTCTTCTCCTTGAAGAACTTCTTTTTGGGCTTCTCCTTATGAAGCCTTGGACAGTCACTTTTGTAGTGCCTTTGATTATTGTACTCATAGCAGATGATGTCTTTGTTATTAGAATTTCTGTGTCCAGAAGAAGCTTCAGATCTTCTATGTCCAGAGGAGGACTCAGACTTTCTGTATCTGGAGGAGGATTCATTTTGATTTTTTGATCTTCTCGGGTTTCTGAATTTTCTTTGTCTCTGCTTCCACAGTTGATTGACCCTTTTGGAGATAAGAGACAATTCATCTTCTTCTGATGAGGATCCATCATAGCTTTCTTCGATAGCCTGCAAAACCTTAGAATCAGATTTTTTGTTAGAATTTAATGCTAGAGGCTTACCTTTCTTTTGAGGCTCGTCTTCTTCTAGCTCTATCTCATGACTTATGAGGAAGCTGACAAGTTCCTCCAGAGATATCTTGTTGAGATCTTTAGCTAGCTTAAGTGCAGTGACCATTGGCCTCCATTTCTTGGGTAGACTCCTGATGATCTTATTTACGTGATCAGCAGTAGAATATCCTTTGTCAAGAACTTTCATCCCAGCAACAAGAATTTGGAATCTTGAGAACATTGCTTCTAGAGATTCACTATCTTCCATCTTGAATGCTTCATATTTCTGAATGAGCGCAAGGGTCTTGGTTTCTTTGACTTGTATGTTTCCTTCATGCGTCATTCTCAGAGAGTCAAACATGTTTTTGGATATCTCTCTGTTTAAGATCTTCTCATATTCTGAGTATGAGATGGCACTGAGGAGTATTGTTCTAGCTTTATGATGGTTTCTAAAATCACGTTTTTACTGGTCAGACATTCTTTTTCTATCTATCTTCTGACCACTTTCATCCACAGGATGTGTGTATCCATCAATTACCATGTCCCATAGATCAGCATCATGAGCCAGAAAGAAGCTCTCAATTTTGTCTTTCTAGTAGTCAAAATTTTCTCCATCAAAGACTGGAGGTTTGTCGCTGATTCGGTCTCTGTTCTCATGATAGTCATTGCTGATGTTTTGGCTTGGTCCCACCATAGTGTTTTTCTAAAGCTTGTATCATGTACTCACACGGTTAAGTGTATGAACTCAGAACCAGGCGCTCTGATGCCAATTGAAGAATTGAAAAACACAAGAAGGGGGGGTTAAATTGAAACTTTAAAATCAAAAGCAATAGACACGGTATTTTTATCCTGGTTTGTTTGATCTCAAACTACTCCAGTCCACCCACCAAGGTGATTTCTCCTCTCTCCAACGAGGATTTAATTCACTAATCAAATCTAATTACAATACTACTTTGACAACTGCCAAAGTCTTCTTGAGTACAACCACAACTCGGTTTATCTCAAGGAAAACTAGCTTAATCAAGATAAAATAATATACTGTGTACTGTTGTTTTTCTTTACAAAAACTATATCACTACTGTGATATTTTACACAATTTGAGCGTATATGAGAATTTGAAAGATTGTAGAATTTGAGAGGTATATGCAATAGTGTATCAAAATCGTAAACGATTTGTCCTTTAGGCTTGTTTATATAGGCGTGGAAATCTTGTCCAACATAAAGCGTGATAATGGACACTCAATGCTATTTCCATATTGAGAAGATTCTTGTCTGAATGAAACCGTTGCATATGATGTTGTCTTAATTGAAAAGTAATGCTTTAGAACTAGAATCGTGTATGATGAATTTGCTTCAGAACATTGATGAATCAGATGTGAGGATCTGATGGTATATTTAACTTCTGTTCAGAATCAGAGTATCCTTTGCTTTATCGCAGGTTCTGATCATCATTCTTCAGAACATTCTGATTACCTCAACTTAAAATATTCTGTAACTTAATTTGATGTTGTTTCAGTCGGAACTTCTGCATACAAAATAACAGAAATTTAGAGTGCATATTTGTTCTTTGTGTTTGTTATCATCAAAACTCTAATTAAGGGTTGTAAACTCAAACTATGTTCTAACATTAGTTTGTTGTGAAGATATTGTTTACTCCAATGGATGGTTAATCTCTTCGATGTGATAGGGATAGTTCGTATGAAGATATTGTTTACTCTAATGGATGGTTGATAACTTTGATATGATAGAGGTAGTTCATTATGAAGATGTAGTTTACTATTTTCGATGGTTAATCTCTTAGATATGATAGAGATATTTCATTGTGAAGATGTTGTTTACCCCAACGGATGGTTAATATCTTCGATATGACAGAGATAGTTCGTTGTGAAGATGTTGTTTACTCCAATACATGGTTAATCTCTTCGATATATTAGAGGTAGATTGTTATAAAGGTGTCGTTTACTCAAATGGATGGTTAATCTCTTCGATATGGTAGAGGTAGTTCATTCTGAAGATGTGGTTTACTCCAATGGATGATTAATCTCTTATATACGATAGAGATAGTTCGTTGTAAAGATGTTGATTACTCCAATGGTTGTTAATATCTTGGATATGATAAAGATAGTTTATTGTGAAGATTTTGTTTACTCCAATGGATAGTTAATTACTTTGATATAATAGAGATAGTTTGTTGTGAAGATGTTGTTTACTCCAATGGATAGTAAATCTCTTCGATATGATAGATATAGTTCATTGTGAAGATGTTGTTTACTCCAATGGATCGGTAATCTCTTCGATATGATAAAGATAGTTCATTATGAAGATGATTTTTACTCCAATGGATGGTTAATCTCTTAGATATGATATAGATAGTTCGTTGTGAAGATGTTGTTTTCTTTAATGGATGGTTAATATTTTCGATATGATATAGATAGTACATTATGAAGATGTTGTTTACTCCAATGGATGGTTAATCTCTTCGATACGATACAAATAGTTTAATGTGAAGATATTGTTTATTCTAATGGATGGTTGATAACTTAGATATGATAGAGATAGTTCATTGTGAAGATGTAGTTTACTCCTATGGATGGTTAATTTCTTAGATATGATAGAGATATTTCATTGTGAAGATGTTGTTTACCCCAATGGATGGTTAATCTCTTCGATATGATAGAGATAGTTTGTTGTGAAGATGTTGTTTACTCTAAAGGATGGTTAATCTCTTCAATATGACAGGTATAGTTCATTGTGAAGATGTTGTTTACTCCAATACATGGTTAATCTCTTCGATATATTAGAGGTAGTTTGTTAAGAAGATGTTGTTTTCTCCAATGGATGTTTAACCTATTCGATTTGGTAGAGGTAGTTCATTCTGAAGATATGGTTTACTCCAATGGATGATTAATCTCTTATATACGATAGAGATAGTTCATTGTAAAGATGTTGATTACTCCAATGGTCGTTAATCTCTTTGATATGATAAAGATAGTTTGTTGTGAAGATGTTGTTTACTCTAATGGATAGTTAATCGCTTTGATATGATAGAGATAGTTTGTTGTGAATATGTTGTTTACTCCAATGGATAGTTAATCTCTTCGATGTGATAGAGATTGTTCATTGTGAAGATGTTGTTTACTCTAATGCATTGTTAATCTCTTTGATATGATAATGATAGTTCATTATAAAGATGTTGTTCACTCCAATGGATGGTTAATCTCTTAGATATGATAGAGATAGTTCGTTGTGAAGATATTGTTAATTTCAATGGATGGTTAATATTTTGGATAGGATATAGATAGTACATTATGAAGATGTTGTTTACTCTAATGGATTGTTAATCTTTTCGATATTATACAGATATTTTAATGTGAAGATATTGTTTACTCTAACGGATGGTTGATATCGTTGATATGATAGAGATGGTTCATTGTGAAAATGTAGTTTACTTCTATGGATGGTTAATCTCTTGGATATGATAGAGATGGTTCATTGTGAAGATGTTGTTTACTCCAATGGATGGTTAATCTCTTTGATATGATAAAGATAGTTCATTGTCAAGATGTTGTTTATTCCAATGGATGGTTATTCTCTTCGATATAATAGAGGTAGTTCATTGTGAATATGTGGTTTACTCTAATGGATGGTTAATCTCTTTTATATCATAGAGTTAGTTCATTGTGAATATGTCGTTTACTCTAATGGATAGTTAATCTCTTTGATATGATAGAGATAGTTTGTTGTGAAGATGTTGTTTACTCTAATGAATAGTTAATATCTTCGATATGATAGAGATAGTTTGTTGTGAAGATGGTGTTTAGTCCAATGGATAGTTAATATCTTCGATATGATAGAGATAGGTCATTATGAAGATGTTGTTTACTCCAATAGATCGTTAATCTTTTTGATATGATAGAGATAATTCATTGTGAAGATATTGTAGAAAAATAGGAATTTAAGAAAATAAAGTACAATAATTAAATATTATAATTATAGAAAGAAAATAAATAATAATAGGAAATAAGAAAATATAAAAAAAAAAAGAAAATTAATTAATTAATCAAAAGGGGGTGCATTTTAAGCTGATTAGTAAAGGAAAAGGGGTGCAAAAAGTCAGCGCCTGAATTCAATTCAGGCCCAGTAAGCTTGGGGGTGATGTTTGTGTTAAGTTTAGCAATTATAGAGACATGGGGGTGATAAAAATAAATGGGTCTGGCCCAAACACGTTTTTGAAAAGGGCTGACTGATTGCATGCATAAGGGTATACGGGATTTATCATGGACTTGGCCTTACGGTCTTCCATTTAGGATCAAACGGTTAAGATTGAAAGACGCATGATGGCATTATAGGCATATGTGTACTAGATAGTTACAGGGTATAACAAATTATTTCAGTTCATTTTCATTTTTACCTTATTTTGTCTCAAAGTACCCTCGTCCTCTCTCTCTACCATTTCCTTTTCTTCGTCCAAACCCAACCCTGTAACCCTAATATCCCCGCGGCGGTGCAACCAGACCCTTCCCAACCAACACAATATCAGAACAACAAAGAAAAAAAGATGAAGCTAAGTTCGATTTACCCCTCCCGCGATTTCGTTTTTCTGATTTCTTCGAGTGTGACTGATTCTATAATAGTCTCCCTTGTTTCTTTTTGATTCGCAGGTATTGGTGAAAGTGGAGTAATGACGGTGTTTAGTGGTGGCGCGATTAAGTTGTTAGTGGCGGCTAGGGTTTCAGATGTTGAAACTCTAACCATCTTCTCCCTTCTTCAACAATTGGTATTACCCTGAATCTCTTTAATTTCTCTCTTTCTGTCTTCCAGCCTCGCGGTTCTGTTCTTCCAAAATCCCCTCTTTATTCTGTATATTCGTCCATTATTTATAGGTTTTAGATCTTTAGGGTTTTACGAATGTAATTTGGGCTTGCTTAGATTTAGGGTTCGTAAAAAAATTAGGGATTTGAATATGTATTATTGATTGATAATTTTGTAATTGATTTGATTTAGCTTTAATGTAACAGATTTTTTATTTAGTCGGAATTGATTTAGATCTGTTGTATTGGATTTGGATTGGAATCAGTTTTGTAATTTCCTGTGAACATATTTCTCTGATGGACCTTGGATTTTGTTTCAATTTATTTTCTGGATTTGAGCTTGTTAAAATATTTGATTTGGATTCCTACAGTAAATGTTAATGATACAAAACGCGTATAATCTTTGGTTAATTTCCAAAGTAATTGTTTTTTATGTGGGCCAGCGCGTTACTTAATAATTGAGCTATGCATATTTACTTTTTGTTTTATCCAACAACAATATTTTTTATTACTACAAAACAAATCTTTAATATGGCTTGGCCCCAATACGAGGCCCTCTTTTATAAAAACGACAACTCCCAATAAGTAATATTATATCAAAAATGTTTTTAATAATGATAATAAATTTATCTTGCAATTTGCACAAGGATTTTTTTAATAAAGCAGTCAATAATAGATAATGTTCATAAATAACATTTTTTTCTAAAATACAACAGCAAATAAAAACAACAAATATGTTAGTTTTAACAAAACTTTTAATGGGCCTATAATTTGTAACTACACCCCCCTTTGCTTTTCAAAAACAAAAATGGGCCCAAACGAAATGGACTCTTAATTGCAATCTCACCTCCTCTTTTACTAACAACGGTTATACTTAAAGGGATTAGTTATATTTAATTATTATTATTGAAATAGTTTTCCATATTCAAATCTCATGGGACATTAACCAATATGCTTCGCGAATGGGTTTATGGGTATATGAGTCTTTCTGATTTAGAAAGCCCCATTCCCTTGATTTAAAATGCACCCCCTGGATGTCTTGTATTTAAGAATGAGTCATTAGATATTGTTGAACCATCCTTAATTAAGATATCTTCTTTTATCTTTAAATCTTGAAAATATAATCGTCGAGGTAGGGCAAATTTGGGGTACGACAGCTGCCCCTATTCAATTATCTTCCAATCGAATAGTGTGAGAATACGCGAGTCTTGCATATTTTGATTGGGAGATTATTGAATGCTTGAAATACCCCAAAATTTGTCTGACAAGCATAAGGTTACACTGATATAGCATACCCTTACGAGTCTTAAGGAAGTAGGAAAAGCTGATGATATATCGCTTACCAGAGTTTGACGACGAGGAAAATGGTCTTGAGTTTGAGGGAGAAATCTTGTATGTCTTGGTTTGATTTTTATTATTCATACATTTGGGGGGATGAATAAGATAACACTTGATAACACATGGCTGCTTGGAGACTAAGGCAATGGGTTATGCTCGCGAATTACTGCATGGAGTCTTAGGCAATAGACTTGATTTTGGTTTCCGAGAACTGTTGCATGGAGTCTTAGGAAATGATCTAATGGTGGGAGTGTCGCACATTACTACATGGAGTCTTAGGTAATGGGTGAGGATAGGGAAACACATTGTTGCATGGAGTCTTAGGCAATGGTTTATGTTACAATGTTGCATGGAATCTTAGGCAATGAACTAAGTTTCGCGCGTTACTGCCTAGGGTCTTATGTAATGGGTAAGGAGAGGAGAATACATCGTTGCGTGGAGTCTTAGGCAATGTACCTAGCTTCGTACATTACTGCATGGAGTCTTAGGTAATGAACTACATTGTAGAGGGAAAACAGTATTGTGTGGAGTCTTAGGTGATGGGCTGAACACATCACGGCATGGAGTCTTAGGTGGAGGATCTTATTTGTCTTTTGAACATTGCGGTGTGGAGTCTTAGGCAATGTATTGGGTTTTGTACATTACTGTATGGAGACTTAAGTAATGCTACGTTGTAAGATACACATCACTCCATGGATTTTTAGGTGATGGGATGAACACATCACTGCATGGAGTCATAGGTGATGAGTTGGATACGTCACGGCATGGAGTCTTAGGTGGCAGATCTTATTTGGCTTTTGAACATTGCGGTGTGGAGTCCTAGGCAATGTACTAGGTTTTGTATATTACTTCATGGAGACTTAGGTAATGTACGGGGATTTTCACATTATTGCATGGAGACTTAGGTAATGCTACATTTTAGGGAACACATCACTGTGTGGAATCTTAGGTGATGGGTTGAACACATCACTTCATGGAGTCTTAGGTGATTGGTTGGATTTGTAGAAGAAGTGTGCTTTGCTGACTTACCCTTAGATGGCTAAATCGAGGGTGAGATTGTTTGTTTGATGTATTACGCATGAGTATAACGTCAGATATTGATATGGGACCCTGAGTGTATGCGCATCGAATGTTTGTATTAATTTGGAACCCTGAGTGTATGTGTATTGAATGTTTGATATTGATATGGAACCCTGAGTGTATGTGTGTCGAATGTTTGATATTGATATGGAACCCTGAGCGTATGTGTATTGAATTTTTATATACGCAAAATGTGTGCAGATGGTGTGTATGCTTTAGAATGTTAAGAAGATGCTTCTGAAATTCTCTCCTTTAAACCATTGGTTTTAGTTACCAATTCCCTGGTTTTGTATGTTGTATTGTCGTGGTATCTTTAAATTGATTTGAATATGTTGAAAAGTTTTATCAAGATTTTGATTTTTGTATTGTATCGCAGGTGCAGGCGTAGGTGTAGAAGTGTGTAGACTTTTGGGTTGTAAGTGCGGGCACAGGTGTAGACGTGAATGTAGGTGTAGGCGTGGTCGTAGAAATAGGCGTAGGCATGGATATGAATCACAGGTAAGCTGCCTAGTGAGATTTTGATAGCAACACCTTTGACAATTGTGTCCGTTGTCAACCAAGGTAGTTATAGCAAGGTGAATGGATAATGCCGAGCTTGGATTTGAATTTGAGTTTGTCTTAGCTGGTAGTCATGCCTTGAGATTTTTCCGCAGTTTTCTATGGGCATGTATGATTGAATGTAATGCATGTATGCATGTTTGATATGATTATGCTTGATGTATGCATGATGTATGGTATGTATGCTTGATATGATAATGTTATGAATTTAAATGATGCAATGATTGATAAATAAAATGCCCCTGTTATTTGAACTGTGGAACCAATGCTCAAGGTAGACTATTAGCCAAGACTTATTATTTCTGACAAGCCATGCCAATTGGGTCCGAGCTTTTGAAAATATATGCCAGACGGGAACTAGGATTTTGAAAATATGGGCCAGACGGGAACTGGGCTTTGCACCCATATCCATATGGTTGCTTCAATAGTATCAACTCGGTGGCTTGAAAAGGTGAAACGGATAGCAACGTCACTAATATTCGTAAGGTTACCTAGAGACATTAATCGGAAAGTGTGAGGCTGCTCACGACTTTTACGTAAGGCCACTTACGTCGGATGGATGATGAATGCATGAGGTTGCTCATGCCTCGTATGGCTGCCTATGAATGAATAGTGGATGAGGTTGCGTGAGGTTGCTCACGTCTTTTATGAAACTCAAATTAGAAAATGTGTGAGGCTGCTCACATCTTGGACGGTGGTATGTAAGGCATCTTACGATTTTGACGAAGAATCCTTGTACGGTAGACTCATTGAGAGGGATAGTCAAAGAGATGTTACTGACTTAGCTATAGATTGCACTTGAGTTGAGAATAGTGACTCCCTTGGGAATTGACTCTGGATATTTCTTTTACGGGATGTCCTAAATTTTGGTTTATGACATGTTATGCATGCATGCAGATGCAGGTGTTAATACGTAGAATGACTGACCAATGCATGTAATGGGTGACTTGGATATGCGTTAATGGATGTTGAAATTTTGACGTGCCAATGAGAATTGGGCTCTCTGTTAGATCCATGCTGTCAGAATTCATCGACCGAATGAGATGATAGGTGTAGCTTGGTTTTGGGTCGCAATATGCTAATGAATGTATGTTAATGATTTATGCAGACTAATGCTTTATGATTATGACTCGCATGATTTGTTGAATGGTGCCCCTGTGATGGGTCATTTATTATTAAGCGTAGAGGTTTGACTATGTAACAAGGTTGCTTGTCACATGATGGTTGAATGTTATGATATCATGATTTCCCGATACTTGAGTTGAACTTTGAAGATTGTTGATGTAGGATAAAGATCCATTGGAGATTATGAAAGTGCGTAGAGAGCTTGCTTTTTGTGGCCTGTCTTTCCCTAATTTTTGGTACGGTCTTGGAGGATATTCTCATTGATATGAGCTTGGAAATAGTTTTATCATAATATGGATGACCCCACTATTTCGCACTTTGAAACATTATGCCCTTGACTGATGGGCTCTTGGATGGTTTGTCCTTGATGGGCTACTTTTTTTTGAAACAACTCCTTTTGATGATCCTCGTAGTGGTTTGCCCCACCATTTGAATTTCGAAAGATAAGCCCCCAAGCTCCATAATTTGGAGGAGGTACTCTTAGATTATTTTCCCTTTATGAACTGTTTTTGAACCAACTCCTTTTGATGAGCCTCGCAGTGGTTTGCCCCACCATTCGAATTTTGAAAGAGGTTCCCCTCCATTTCCTAGATCTGGAGGAAGTACCCTCAGAAATAACTTAGACCTCACCATGAACTTTGATATAGATTTCCCCAAGATTTGAACTTCTGAAAAGTTTGTACTTGAAGTCGCTTGAAGAGGAACTTTGACCCTACGGGTGGTAGGATGAACCTGATATGCATTGCCCCAACATTTAAATCTTGGAAGATTGCTCCTTGAATCAAAGCCTTGAGATATTTGTTAAAATGAGGGAACTGAGTCATACCCTATTATGATATGACTTAATTAAGGAATGTTCCTTCGAAAGATATGCCCCTGTTTGAAGAGTGCTTTGAAATTTGATCCGTATTGATTGAATCTCAGAATGATAACCCCTTGTCAATAGCATCTTCATGTGATATACCTCTATGATCATTAGTATTTCCCCCTATTTATAGGAGTCCTCTTATATGCTTTTCCCCTAGTAGAAGCTTCTTGGAAATGTTTCCTTTGATCAAGACCAATTTTTTTTTGAAATCTCCTTGATGCTACCTATTAATTTGTAAATAAAAATTATATGTTTTGAAATGTAATTTTGTTTGATGCACATGCAAGTTTTGAAATCGAAGTTTGAGTACAAATGGATGATTAGAGATGATGGTTTGAAGCAATGAAGTAGTTAGAAATAACAAACACGGGAGTCAGCTTAACACGAATTTTGCCAAGTATGCTTTCATATTTAACCTTGCTTTAATTAAGACTTTTTAATTTGTAACGTTTCCATGGTTCATGGAATAAGAAACTAAAGATATAAGGCTCAAAATTTATTTAGCCCACCCCATTCTCCTTGATGTTCTTCAATCCTAAGTTCAATTAATCCAACAGATGCGTTCGATCCCCAAGAGAAGTTTCGTAGTCGCGTAGATGATGAGAAGCGTAGATAAGATCCAAGCATTGATAAGATCCAAGCATTGATGAGAAGCCTTTGAGGTGGCAGTCACAAGATTTTTCTCCAATTATGTTTTCAATCCCTTATTTTGCATGGGCCAATACTTTTGAATTTCCAGTCCATCGGAACGCCCTAACTTTTGCCTAAGTCAAGTTTTGATTTCTTTTGAATTAGCAGGCTTTCTCCTTCCCTTTTTTTAATTTATTTTTTCTTTTTGATTGCTTTTGATTTTGAAATTTTGTGACTGCCACGCTGATTGTTGTAAGCTTTGTCTTCATAGTTTTTGTCGATTTTGAGTAATGTATTGAGGAAGAAGATATTGAGAGCTTCATGGATTCCTCATTCTTGATGGATGCGAGGAAAAGGATGTGCTTGAACCCTTTATTAGTTTATTTCCTCAATGATGTATCGAGGAAAGAGATATGCTTGAACCTTTTGTTTAGATAAATCACTTCTCTTGAGAATAGAACACGCCATTGAATTAATTGAAAGACTACCCAGCCCCTGGTTGAAATTAAGTTTTTTTTATAAAATAGAAACAACTCCAACTTCTGGCTCGAGGGGGTTGACTACAGATTAACTCCTTATTTCTCCACTTTTTAGGAATTGAAACAATGCCTCACATCGTCAACTCGGTCTTACATTGAAAGCATAACTTAGCAAAATTCAGTTATTTGATTTTCATCATTCTCCTTCGAAGTTTATTAAAGTTGTGAAATGGAAGATGGAAGTAAATAATTGATATTTATGGAAAGTGATAGAAGAGTGAATACAAAGAGATCGATTTCAAAACATGTATGCTTATTTTATTATAATTACTAATCAAAATATACAAGTTTACAATAATCACAACTTAGCAACAATGAAATTACAAAATGAAAATATAAAGGCCTATTGTTCCTAGAGAAGAGCTTATTTGTTGATCCCCTTGACTTTTGGAGAGGTTATTGATTTTGGACTTGTCAGAGCATGGGGATGACCCTTGGCTTTTCTTGGGCATACTTATTTTGTTGATAGGGAAGATGCTCTTGTGTAGAGGAATCACCAATGGTAGTGGTATTTTTGGTGTTGTGTAGGCCTGTTGTTGTCATGGTGAAGGGCTGCCTTCTCTCTCCAACAAAAATTGTAGGACCAAGATCCATTGAGTCTCTAGTAGACAATCTCTTTCTACCACTGTTTCATACTTTCTTAAGTTCGTTGGCGAGTATCAAGAAATCGACTAGCGTATGGGTAACAGTTGGATAAGGGTGAAGGTGGAAATACATGAGATGCAAATTTATGAATGTATATGAATGCATGGGTATGCAAAAATGTTTTTGGCTTTAGGGTATGATGCAAAAAGGTTTCATGTATATGCAATGTGATGTAGATGTAGTATGAGGGTAGACGTAGGGATGCCCTATATAAGCTTGATGGTAGATATGAAAATTATAATATCCTACACTGTCTCGGAGATTGAAAAAGATAGGAATTCCTTAAGGACGAAGATAATTTGATGTGGATTTGGAGGTACCCTACACTGACTCAGATATTGAGACAGATAGGAATTCCTTAAGGGCGAAGATAATGATAGACATGGAAATGGGGATACCCTACACTAACTCAAATATTGAGACAGATAGGAACTTCTTAAGGATTAGGGATAATAGAAGACGAAGGGGAATCCCTACAAGCTAGATATGGTAATTGAGAGACGAGAACTCGTACAAGCTAGGGATTGTAATAGACTAATGGACGATTGAAGAATCCCTACATGTTATGGGTTGTGACTTATGAAAGATAGACCCAATAGGTTATGGATTGTAGTATATTGGAAGTAACCCTTTCGCTTTTAGGGATAGTGGAAATGGGATTAAATGAATGATTTTATTAGAAGGTAGGCTCTTAACTTTGACCTACGGTTAGTATACCCTCCCAAAAGGTGGATTCCTTAAGGGTATCATAAATAACACCGGAGGGAAAAGTCACAAGGGCGTCCCTTAGGTGGGGCCTCTTTAAGGATCGAGACTTTCGTCTCAAAGTCGTGAAAGGTCTCGTCATGAGATTTTAGTTAAGGTCGTTACAAAGAGTCACGGGTGGCATTCCAAAGTCCTACTCGTCAAGAGGATATCTCTCGATAAGTATTCCTTTTATGGAATTCCACCGACTCTAGGCGAAGTCGTCATATAAACTCACAGGATTGATGTATCCCTTAAGCTAATAGACGAACCTTCTTTCTAAGGGTTTTGAAAATTGTTTTTTGAAACAAAAGTCCCGCCATGCATTAAATATATAATGATAAACAATATACAAGAATAAATAAATGTAATAAATAAATCAAATAAATAAATATAAATAAAAACCCAAAATAAGACCTAAAACCTAGGGTTGAGTCCCCAGCAGAGTCGCCAGCTGTTGCGACTGGTTTTTAAATGAGATTCGCCACTACTTGTTTTATCCCAAGGAAGGGCATCTAATAGGAACCCTAAATTGTAAAGACATAGATTCTAAGTTTCGGACCTCATTAGACGAAAGGAAGGTGTTAGGCACCTTCCATCTACCTTATTCTTAAGGATATTAGGTTTAGGTTTAAGTTTCGGGTGAAATAGGGTTTTAATTTTTAATAGGGGAACTCGCCACGATTTTTGATCATATGCCTACGTATCCTCTTATGAGGAATCAGAGTCCCAATTTGTAGTTCGTATGGGTTTGTGTTTTTTAGGGGATGCAAATGTATTTTGAATCACCTCTCATTTTGACCGGGAGTAGAGATTGTGGAATTTTGGCTAAATGCGCGATTAGTCAAAATAGATTTGAAACCCTTTTGCAAAAGAATGTTGTTAAGCTTAGCTTATTGCGAAAAATAGTTTGAGATTTGTTGAGTATACTTTAACAAGATTAATTGCGAAATATCTTAATTAATGCATGACTAAAATATTTAATGCAATAATATAGAAAATAATATATATATATATATATATATATATATATATATATATATATATATATATATATATATATATATATATATATATATATATATATATATATATATATATATATATATATATATATATATATATATATATATATATATATATATATATATATATATATATATATATATATATATATGAGTTTTAAATAAAATAATTTACATGTCAATAAATAATAATATATAAAGAAGGGTGAAAAATAGGAATTTAAGAAAATAAAGTACAATAATTAAATATTATAATTATAGAAATAAAATAAATAATAATAATAACAGGAAATAATAAAATATAAAAAAAGAAATTAATTAATTAATTTAAAGGGGGTGCGTTTTAAGCTGAGTAGTGAAGGAAAAAAGGTGCAGAAAGTCATGGCCTGAATTCAATTCAGGCCCAGTAAGCCTGGGTGTGATGTTTGAGTTGAGTTTAGCAATTATAGAGACAAGGGCGTGCTAAAAATAAATGGGTCTGGCCTAAACACGTTTTTGAAAAGGGCTGGCCGATTATGTGCATAAGGGTATACGGGATTTAACATGGACTTAGCCTTACGGCCGTCCACTTAAGATCAAACGGTTAGGATTGAAAGACGCGTGATGGCATTATATGCATGTGTACTAGATAGTTACAGGGTATAACAAATTATTTCAAATTATTTTTTTACCTTATTCTGTCTCACAGTACCCTCGTCCTCTCTCTCTCTCTACCCTTTCTTTTTCTTTTTCCAAACCTTACCTTGTAACCCTAATATCCCAGCGGCGAAGCAATTGGACCCTTCCCAACCAACACAATATAAGAACAACAAATTAAAAAAAAAGATGAAGCTAAGTTCGATTTACCCCTCCCGCGATTTCTTTTTTCTGATTTCTTCAAGTGTGTACGATTCGGTGCTAGTCTCCCCTGTTTCTTCTTGATTCGCAGGTCTTGGTGAAAGTGGAGTAACGGCGGTGTTCAGTGGTGGCGCAATTAAGTTGTCAACGGCGGTTAGGTTTTTATATGTTGAAACCCTAAACGTCTTCTCCCTTCTTCAACAATTGGTACTGCCCTAAATCTCTTCAATTTCTCTCTTTCTATCTTCCAGCCTCGCGGTTCTGTTCTTCCAAAATCCCCCATTTCTTCTGTATGATCGTCCAATATTTATAGGTTTTAGATTTTAGGTTTTTATGAATGTAATTTGTGCTTGCTTAGATTTAGAGTTTGTAGAACAATTATGGATTTGAATCTGTATTATTGATTGATAATTATGTAATTGATTTGATTTAACTTTAATGTAACAGATTTTTGATTTAGTCGGAATTGATTTAGATCTGTTGTATTGGATTTGGATTGGAATTGGATTTGTAATTTCCTGCGAACATATTTCTGGGGTGGACCTTGGATTTTGTTTCAATTGATTTTCTGGATTTAAGCTAGTTAAAATATTTGATTTGGATTTCTACAGTAAATGTTAATGATACAAAACGCGTATAATCTTTGGTTAATTCCCACAGTAATTGTTTTTGATTTGGGCCAACGCGTTACTTAATAATAGGGCTATGCATATTTACATTTTGTTTTATCCAACAACAATATTTTTTTATTACTACAAAACAAATCTTTAATATGGCTTGGGCCCAATACGAGGCCCTCTTTTATAAAACAGACAAATCCCAATAAGTAATATTATATAAAAAATGTTTTTAATAATGACAATAAATCTATCTTGTAATTTGTACAAGGATTTTTTTAATAAAGCAGTCAATAATAGATAATGTTCATAAATAACATTTTTTCTAAAATGAAACAGCTAATAAAAACAACAAATATGTTAGTTTTAACAAAACTTTTAATGGGCCTATAATTTATAACTACACCCCCCCCCCCCCCCTTTACTTTTCAAAAACAAAAATGGTCCCAAACGAAATGAACTCTTAATTTCAATCTCACCTCCTCTTTTACTAATAACAATGATACTTAAAGGGATTAGTTATATTTACTTATTATTATTGAAATAATTTTCCATATTCGAATCTCATGGGTTGGCCAACATGTTTGACGGATGGATTTACTGGTCTATGAGTCTTTCTGATTTAGAAAGCCTCATTCCCTTGATTTAAAATTCACCCCCTGGTTGTCTTAGATTTAAGAATGAGTCATCAGATATTGCTGAACCTTCCATAATTAAGATATCTTCTTTTATCTTTAAATCTTTAAAATATAATCGTCGAGGTAGGGCAAATTTGGGGTACAACAATAGCTCATTGTAAGGATGTTGTTTACTTCAATGGATTGGTAATCTCTTTGATATGATATAGATAGTACGTTATGAAGATATTGTTTACTCCAATGGATGGTTAATATCTTCGATATGATAGATATAGTTCATTGTGAAGATGTTGTTTACTCCAATGCATGGTTAATCTCTTCGATATGATAGAGGTAGTTCATTGTGAATATATCGTTTACCACAATGGATGGTTAATCTTTTCGATGTGATAGAGGTAGTTCATTGTGACGATGTGGTTTACTCCAATGGATGGTTAATATCTTCTATATGATATAGACAGTTTGTTATGAAGATGTTGTTTACTCTAATGGATGGTTAATCTCTTTGATATGATAGATATTGTTCTTTGTGAAGATGTTGTTTACTCCAATAGATGGTTAATCTCTTCAATATAATACAGGTAGTTCATTGTGAATATGTCCTTTACTCCAATGGATGTTTAATCTCTTAGATATGATAGAGATAGTTCATTGTGAAGATGTTGTTTACTCCAATGGATGGTTAATATCTTTGATATGCTAGAGATAGTTCATTGTGAAGATTGTTATTTACTCCAATGGATGGTTAATCTCTTTGATATGATAGAAATAGTTTGTTGTGATGATGTTGTTTACTCCAATGGATGGTTAATCTCTTCGATATGATAGAGATAGTTTGTTGTGAAAATCTTATACAAGTGGTTACCTTTTAAGGAGTTGGTTTGTTACCCTTTTCAAGTGGAAGACTTGATTCAAGAAGAAACTGGGACCCGTTCGTTGCGGGGATGTTTACTCCTTTTCAAATATAAGACTTGATTAAGGAAGAAGTTGATTATGCCTTCATATTTTTGAATCAGTGTTATCTTTGAGATGATTTTATCATGTTTTATTTTCTTCTTCTTTGGGGTTTTTTCCCAGTAAATTTAAGTTCTCTTTTTTTCAGCCGAATTAAGATGATATTTTCACAGTAGGCTTGGCTTTCTTGAGATTATTTCTCCTTATCCCTAGTGAGGTTTTTCTTATCCCTTAAAGGATTCCTTGTTATTTTGTTGTATGCATTTAGGCATGTTTCATATTAGGGCATCTTAGGTATAAAATTGTGCTTTTTTTTTATTTAAGTACCTCCCATCGTGTCGAGACGAAGACTACGATCTCCATATCTCCGGATAGAAGAAACCTAAATAGGGGCATATGTTGTACCCTAATTTTTTACCTAAGATACCACCTCATATGCATAATTGCATCTCTAACAAAATAAAAAAATTAAATTATGTATTTTCTCCTTGTGTCAAGCAGGGTTTTGAACCAAGAAATTATCATCAATACAAGTCTAGATCAATTAGAGTTTTGATTGAAGAAAGTAGATCATTGACTTTTGCCTTAGTGAATGACCTAATGGCTTGAAGCATGATTTAAAGAACTTAAATGCAACATTTTAACCTAATTGTAGGGCTCAATACATTTCTAAAGATACAATTGATTGATAGTGGGAGAAATGGAATCAACTGATGTAAAGTCAACTATCACACAAAAGTCAAACTTTGAGTTTTTGGTCAACATTGAAATTTAAAGGTCAATAATCATCAAAACATTCAAAATCATCAAACTTGATCATCAAGATAATCAAGAGAATCAAGAAAAGACAACAAAAGTCAAAGTTGAAAGAATTTCAAACACTTAGAAATTTTCAAGTGTTTTATGCTTAAAAATGCCTCAACTTCATAAACAAGTTTCACCAAGATCCAAGCTGATCCAGGAAAAACGTTCTGCATGAAAGTTGCAGATAATGTTTCAAGCTTTACAAAAAGTCTAGGAGCATGAATTTATTATACTTAACCAAAGAGTTTTGATTTATGAAGCAACCATGGTGAAGATGTTTTTTACAAGGGAAATTTGTGGTGAAGATGTTTGAAACCTGCTGTTGGACAATTCCAAACCCTTTTGCATTTTTTTTCTTATTTTTTTTCGTTTTGTGCATTTTTAGTGGTTTGTTTAAAATTTATTCTTATGAATGCATTTATTATCACCATTGAACACATGGCTCAGTGGGTAGAGTTTTAACCAATCATCATCAGGGCATGGGTTCAAGCCCCTTTGGCCACAAAGCCATATTTTTTATCACTTGTTTTATTTGTTTTTTTTAATCAAAACTAGTATTTTTTATATGTTTTTCAAAGACTTTTTATTTGGTTTTCTTGTTGACTTCTTGAATAAATCCATGTTGAATAACAATATTTTTGTACCCTAAAATTTGCCCTCCTATATTTCTCAACACATGACAAGTGAGGTCCCCAAATTGCTCAACGAAGTTCAAGAGTTGACCAGACAAACTCTCTCCTAAGGCAACATACCTCAAATTAGGGTTTCCATCTTCATCAAGATGTGTGAACCACAAATGACTCAAATTCTAACCATTTTCCTAATATGTTCTCAATATCACCCATGTCAAGTTTCAAGCCTTGCAGAAGAAGTTTGCTCAGTCAATTGCTCAAATGCCTGAAAATCAACTATATTAGGTCAAAAGTCAATTGTGGCCCACATACAGTCAAACATCAATATTTTTGGTAAACATCATCATTTTGGAGTGTTATCCATCATTTCATCAAGGGTTGATCATGATTCCTCAAGGATTGCTCATAATTCAGCAAAACCCAAAAGTTGCTAAATTAGGGTTTTATAGGAAAAGTCAACTCAACTTTGACCAACCATACCTTTCTCATACTTTGTCATAAATGACCCGTAAAAAGTTCATTTTTAAGAGGATGCAATTCCATACAATTCATCTTCAGCTCCCAAGTCCAGAATATGCACTCATAATAAGATATGAATTTTGACATTGTAGGTCCTTTTGAAAAGTCAACAAAAACACCTTTTAGGTCAAAGCTTCATACATGAACATGGAAGACTCAATTGAGATGAGACCAAAAGGGTTGTTTAGAGGACATCCTAAGATTTCTAAAAAGTCCAATAACACCTCTCTATAGTCAAAATTGAGAGAGTTATGCATTAGCCAAGTTGACCATTTTTGCAAAATTGCCAAAAGTCAAATATGCTCAAATTTGCATTTTTTGCTAAATGGGCCCAACTTTTTATGCTTGCACCTCAATTATAATGTGGTCCACGACTCAAATGTTCACTCACCCATTATGTGCTTCATTTTTCAATTTATTTTGATTTTTCATTAATTAAAAAGTGAATTAAATCAAATAAATGATGAAAATTAACAAAGATATGATTTGATTTGTTTTTTTGACAGATTTGCAATCAAAATATGCTGAATTATCAAGGCCAAAACGAATCAAGCATAATTGGTACAAAAAAGAGCATGATTGGCATGGTTATGGAAAGATATCATATGGCTTAAAAATCAAATATTCCATTCATGAATTCTTAAGATCGGATCCAAAATTGTTAACCTAATTGGATTCAATACATATACTGAAGTTGGTGGAACCCTAAACAGAGGAATTTTCGTGCACAACCTGCCTCCAAAAACCAGAACAAAACATCAAAATTTCCAAGGAAAGTATGAGACGAATCTTCTTCCACAGGCCAATTCGAGGTGTGCTGAAGTTTCCAATCGCTTGATAGACATATCAGGAAGCTAACATCATCCTTTGCAAGCTTCAAAACGCCCAGAATCGCACCCTACAGGCATCACGATTTTCCCTAAAAACTCAAACTCGATTTCACTGATTTACTCATCATAATCATGTCTTAATTATATATTCTTGTTCATCGTCTTGTTTGCAAGAAATTGGTACCATTTAATTGCATTTACAGCGAAGGAATCGCAATATGCCATAACTAGGGTTTGCGAGCTCGTTTTGGGGTTTTTTAACCTAGGCAAAATTAAGCTTGATAATGGGTACCATGATGATCAGGGCTTCAAACCCAGTTGATTCATGGTCACCAATGGAATTTGTATTTCCTGTACATGATTTTTGAATGTTACAGGTTTGTAGCTACGGGAAAAAACTGTCACTATAGCTTATAGTGATGAATTCTGCTGTAGGTAAAAGTCCATAAACCTAAGGCGACATTTGCAACGAAGAAGGTGATGCGTGGCAGCCAACTATTGGAGCTTTTAAATCTCGCGCGTTTTTTCTGACCCAACCATCTTGTTTTGTATATTACGTTTTGTTTGCATTATGTTAACAAATAACCATTGTAGCGCAGTTGGCAACATGGAATTGGCAAAAGGCATAAGGACCTGGGTTCGATCCCAGTTCCAGACCACTTTCTTTATTTTTTTTCCTCCAACAGATCCAGCGCATCTCTCATCCTGATGTCCACCATGCTCCATCAGTATCCAGCCACTTGATCCAACATAGTACTAGATCCAGCGTACAGGCAATGAGGGTCTATCGTACACGCTTAAGTCAACGTTACAAGATATCAGGCGCTGACTGGGCTTGGAGGGTTATTGGGCTTGGGAAATTAAGATTTACACCCCCCTCTTCAGCAACACAATCAGGCCCAATTCTCAATCTTTCTCTTTTTTTATTATTTTGTTTTCTTTATTCTTTTCAATTTATTCATTTATCTTATTTTTAAAATCAGTTTTTTTTATAAAATCATAAAATCAAGAATTCACAAAATTAGAATTAGGATTTTATTAAATTTAATTTTTAATTAATTAGCTTAATGTAATTTAGGGCAATTTAATTCTTATTTTCACAATTAAAAACAATTAGAAAATTAGGTTTAAATTCTTGATTTAATTATTTTCTTTTTCCAAATAAAAACACAAAAAATAGGTTAACTTAATTATTTTTCTTAATTAAAGTTAATTAGTAATTAGGTTCTTTTTTTTAATTCAATTATTCCCTATTTTCTTAAAATAACAAAAACGACAAAAAAAACATTTTTTTCTTTAATCAATCGCAAGTAGGATTAGTCAAAGGGTCAAAACCCTAATCGCCTCGCATTTAACTTACCGCGTGCATTTAATTCTTTTATTATTTTTGTAACTGTTTTGAGGATGTAATAGTTTCAATTAGGGTTTTTAAATTTCCGCAACTTTATTTACTGTCAACGACAATTATGTAATTATCAAAGCCATTTAATAAGCGTAGGTTATTTTTTCCGCTGTTACTTTCCACAAAACTCTTAATTGTTAGATGTATGTTTAGGATTGTATGGCAAGAATGCATGACAAAATTAAAATGGTTAGAGAACCCTAATGTGAAAAGATAATAAACTGAAAATAAATCACTTGCACATATTCACTCTTAGGGTATACTCTCACTTCAGTTGCCTTCGGTAAACGATCATTAAGCATAGGGTGTCTTAGTGGTTTCCCTCCCGTCTAAAGAGATCAAATTGTCTCGTTCAAATGTTGCCTCGAAAATGTTGCCTCGAAAAGATCTTAAGACTCTAGGGTTACTACTAAGGTGTCCTAATATTGCTTTAGTGACCGTACGTCCCTTTCGAATTAACCCTTACAAATTCCAACGACGGTGCTACCTATTTCTCAATAGTAGGATAGCACTGTCTAAAGGGAACAAGAATAGAAATGATCTTTTTTTGAGTGGGTAGATGCTAGTAGGTACTTGCTCAAATCAAAACTTTTCACACTTACACTTTTCAAACAAATGTTCAAAACAACTTCATCACACCCTTGAGGACTGATACAAGGGTTATCACGAAGTAAAACATTTTTCAAAAACAAGCACACAAACACAAGCAATTTAAAAATGAGCAAGTACCTAAGAGCCCATGGAAAACCATGGATAGAAAGGGTTCTAACACCTTCCCTTTCTATACTCTACCCCCCGTACTTAAAATCTCGAAAAAATATTTTTTTCTGTACTTTTTCCTTTCCTATTGGATGAAATAAAAGTCGGTGGCGACTCTTGCTTACCGCGACATTTTACGAGTAAAAAAACGTAAAACGCAAACCAGTAAAAACAGTCGGTTTTGCCACCGTATCACAGAACTGGCGACTCTGCTGGGGAATATAAAGTGGGGTTTACCTTAGGATCTAGGCCATTTTAAAATTGCTTTCTTGTTTTACCTTGCTTGCTTTAAATTCAAGGGTTTTGTTTGGGTATTATTAAAGATCCTACACACGAATCTGGGGACACTTTTTAGGTAAACATCAATAGATCGTGGACATTGTACGGCGTAGACCGATATGGTTTAAGTGATAGTTGTGTTGGTGTGGCACTTTGGTTGGTACCGATATCCTTCTTGGGGAAATGGGGAGAATACAGGGCCTCCGCGTGGTGTCGTGAAGCACTAACGGACCTTAGAACCTTAGTTGAATAAACATGGCCATTAGAAAGTAGTGAGATAGCCGACCTCGGTGTAGAGCTGAGAATTGGTTAATACTCGATGCTACACTCATTGAGACCAGACTTTCCGGATATTTTGGCCGCAAGAAAAGATTGACATCTGAAACAATGTCCAATAAAGGATGGTCAGTGATATTGAGAATCTCTAGAACCCGGTTACTTTTTAGGACAGTTTTGAACCAACTAAACTTCAAGAGGGTACTACCTTTAACCTCATGCAAGCTTTAAACCTAAGGACTTGGTGTGATTTGACTGTATGTGCTATACCTATGTTTGCTATACCTGTGGTTTATCATAACATCATGCATCATAACATGGCATCCATGCTTATTGTACTAACCATTTAAAAGACCAAGGGAATTTATCTTTGTTCTATTTTGCAGATAATGGCTTCCGTTCGTAGAAATACTATCTGAATCAGCTTTGTGAAGATACCTTCCAAACTCAAAGAGCTAGCATCAAGGGTTTCTGAAACTTCTGCGTTCACTAAGAGACATGGTCAACTTCTCAACCTGGTTACTTCAAACTTTGATGAAAAGATGATGTGTGTACTCTTTCAGTTCTTTGATCCCAAGCACCACTGCTTCACCTTTCCACACTATCATTTGGTGCCTACCTTGGAGGAATTCTCTCAGTTATTGGATATACCTATTCTTGAACAGGTACCCTTCACAAGTCTAGAAGAAGCTCCTAAGCTAGAAGTTATTTCCTTATCTTGGGACCTGAAACGGGTCGACGTGGTATCTAATTGGGAAACTAGAAGCGGAGTCAAGGGTTTTCTAGGTAAGTTTTTGATAGACAAAGCCTAACTATTTTGGGATAATATGGATTTTCAGGCTTTTAAGGAGGTCTTGGCTCTTCTTATCTATAGTTTAGTTCTCTTTCCTAATCCGGACTCATTCATAGATGTCAATGCTATTAAGATCTTTCTCTCTCGCAACCCGGTGCCTACTTTGCTCGAAGATATTTTGCACACTCTCCATACTCGTACCATGAGGAGAAGAGGGATTCTTGTGTGTTGCATGCCATTGCTGTCGAGGTGGTTTATTTCTCACCTCCCTAAGTCCATACTTAAGAATGAATAAGATCCGGTTTGGTCACAAAATATAATGTTACTCGCTCATACGGATATTCTTTGGTGTTCTCAATTTATGGAAAACATTGTTATCATTGCCCGCTGCGGGGAGTACCCTAATGTCCCACTGCTTGGTATCAGAGGGGGTATAACTTACAATCCTTGTTTAGCTCTACGAAAATTTGGTCACGCTCGAAGGGATGGTCCCCATGAGTTACTCATCGAGGGTATTGTGTTCAACTATGAGGAGGATATTCAAGAGTATCGTCGGAGGTTCACACGAGCTTGGGGCATGGTAAACAGATCGAGTGTCAGGGATTTGGGGCCAAAGACTTCCATTCCAATGGAACCTTATCTACAATGGCTACGAGCTCGTGCTCAGCAGCTTATGATGCCCTATGTGGTTGTTTTGCCAGTGATTGTGGAACCCACTACTGAAGAAGGCATTCCTTACACGGTTCTCTATCCTTACATGCCTACTGATCTCGGGGAATTACAGAGATCTTGGATTCAGTTGATGAAGGAGCGGGATACTTACAAGGATCAGTTTCATGCTCAGGAGAGGAAGGTTTTAGAGCTCACAAAGCAACTGCATGAAGAAAGAGGATGGAATTACTATCTTGACACAAAGAGGAAGCATCCATGGGACTTTTGATTTTTCTTTCTAGTTTTAGATTTATTTTTAATTGTAACGCCTAAAAGGCATTTGAACTTCAAATTCAGCAAATAAAGTTTTGTTTATTTTGGTTTGCAAATTTAAATTTCCCGAAGTCTTTGAAATCATTGCATATGCATCCCATTATCATACACATCATTACAGGTACCATTACAGGTTTCTCATCTTCTTCGCTGTTTATTTCAGCAGAAATGTCTTTCGAACAAAGCATTAAGGACCTTCAGGCACAGAACGCCCAGTTCTAACAAATGTTCATCAGTCTAGCAAAGGGGCAGGAGGATCTGAAATCCCTCATCCTGAAAGAGAAGAGGAAAAAGAAGAAGGCTATTGGTATTCTGAATATGGGCCGAAGGTTTGGAGAGCGGTTGAAGCAACAAGTCGACCTGACCTCTTCATCTAAGGAAGGGGAGAACCAAGAAGGAGAGAAGGACCCTAGTCCTACAGTCTCTGACAATGATACTGATTATAACGATGAGCAATATCCTCCTGCTGAGGATAGATACAAACAGTTGGAAGATCGTCTGAGTGCCATGGAAGTTTAGAGGATACCTGGATTGGATTTTGAAGAATTGGGTTTGGTGTCGGGAGTGGTCATCCCGCAGAAGTTCAAAGCTCCAGTTTTTGCCAAGTATGATGGGGTGTCCTGCCCAAAGCTCCATCTCCGTTCCTACGTCAAGAAAATCCAGCCCCACACAACTGATAGAAATTTGTGGGTTATTTTCTTCAAGATAGTCTGTCAGGGACTCAGCTTGAATTGTTCTATCAACTGGAGAGAGCCAATGTCCGAAATTGGGAAGATTTGGCTGCTGCTTTCTATAAGTAGTATCAATACAACACCGACCTTGCTCCTACTCGTACTCAACTCCAGAGTATGTCCATGGGGGCAAGTGAAGGCTTTAGAGACTATGCCCAGAAGTGGAGAGACTTGGCTGGAAGAGTCCAACCCCCGTTGTCTGATAGGGAGTTGGTTGATATGTTTCTGGGTACGCTATCTGGTCCATTCTTTAATCATTTGATCGGTAGCTCGTCAGCGAGTTTCACCGAGCTGATTCTGACTAGAGAAAGAGTAGAAGCTGGGATCTGGAGTGGTAAGATCCAGAAAATACCTCTTCGAGTACAGAGAAAAAGTCATTTGGTGGAAAGATGGAAGCTAATGTTGTGCACAGCCAGAAGGGGCGTAGCAAGGCAGACTACCACCAATCTGTGGGGGAAGTGTTGATCTCTAATTCGGCACGCATACAACGACCACAACAACGAAACAATCAACCAAGGGTGGAAAGACCTCAAAGGCAGTTCAACAAAATCAACATGCCATTGTCACAAGCATTGCAACACATGTTAAAGATGAATCTGATTACGGTGATAAACCCTCATCCGAACCCTAAGACTTCCTCTCCTAACTACAATCCGGAGGCAAGGTGTGCTTATCAATCTGACAGCCCGGGGCACGATACTAACAATTGTTGGGTGCTGAAATACAAGATTCAGAATATGATTGATGCCAAGGAGATCGAATTCGACCCTCTTGAGACTCCCAACATGATCACTGCTCCCTTGCCAAAACATGGCTAGGATTGAAAGCATTTTTGTTCATTTAAATTCTGAAGTTGTATTTTCTTTACTTATTCAAACAATTATTGTCATGACAAACTTTATTATTTCATTAATGCATTACACATGTCTGTCTTGAATTAGTTTGTTTTCATTATGCTTAAATTTCTTTATATTTCCTTTTCGTTACATTTAACTCTCGACTAAAAAACTGTAAGCCTTTAGAGGGAGGATGACAAAAATGATACCACAACCTCTACATTATGCTTTTGAACAGACCCCGCTGATGATGTACAGGTGTTGTTTCAAATCCCAAACAATGGAGTTATAAGGAAGATAATCCATAGTCAACCCCTTTGAGCCAAAGAAGTAGGAGTTTTTCTTTTCAAACTAATTAAAACCCTTAATCATAACCTGGGGCAGGGTAGTTTTCTCAGTTAATTCAGACGCACATTCAGTCGCAATCTTTCGCTTCCTACATAATGAATGGCATCGAAGACGTCCTTACAAATCAAAAGACGATGATGGTTCCACATAATCGTCAAGACGGGCAGTCATTATCTCTCAAAATAAAAGCCCGCTAAGTCAAAACCTATAAAGGAGACTTAAGAGAAAAAAACTAGGGCATCCCGCTGACTGTAATCACAAAAGAAACAGTTCAGGAAAAAGACAGGGATAGTAAAACCAAAAAAAGAGGTTACTACAAATCCTCAGCAAAAAAAAATATTACAAAATGACTACCTTTTTCAAGTAAACTTTCAGTATCCGAACCATCATCAGAACATCAAGGACAATATTCCAGAACTCAACTGGGATTCTAAACGCGCAATTAACTGAGCATAGGACTGAAGAACATCATGAAGAGCGGGTGACATCATGAAGAGCGGGTGGGTACAAATAAATTTTGAGCCGTTATCCTTTGTTTCTTGAACCGTGAACCAGGCCACGTTATAACCCTTAAAAGTCCTAGCTGAAGCATGGGTTAGTTCGAAAGCATACTGTTACAAAAGGTATCCTGACTCCTGAAGGTCCGTTACAAATCTTGAGTTGATATCACATCTTTGCAAAATTCTATTTTTTCTATAAAAAAATTGCATTTTCAAAACTACAAGACATACGTAAGCTTTGCATTCTTAAAATAACATTGTTTGCATATGACTATTTGTTCAGCAGCAGAGAAATTCGCATGACAAATATCTAGTGAACAAAAAACTTCTCAATAAAAAGGATCACCTCAAGTGGAAAAACACTTCCAACCAAGGGGCACGACATGATCGTTGTCCATCATCTGGGGCAGTCAAGTCAAGATTCAAGGAATCTCTCAAAGATGCCAAATAGCCAGGGGCAGATCTCCATCTGAATAACTTGGGGGCATTGGGCATGAATTCCAGCAATGAATCTTGTACAATCAAACAAACATCTTCTGGTAGTGTGGCAACACAACACTACCGACAGTGACAACTCCCTACACTCTGAGAGCGTGGACATAGTCAGAAAATACTGCGCATGAACAAAGACCCGCTAGGTTGACTGGCCTAGGAAAAAATAAGGGCATCCTGGTGAACAAAAAGGGTTCGGGCAAAAATTAGGGATAAAAACAAAAAATATATATACACCCAGCAAGTCGAAAACCTGAAAAGGCGACTTGGGCAAGAAAGGGTATCCCGGTGGACTGAAAATATGAAAAGACAGTCCAGGAAAAAGTTAGGGATTAAAGTGTATGACTATGTCCCATTATCTTGTCACTTTCCTATCAGTAGAAGACTTATCATTTCGATTGGCAGTTACCAAGAACCTCATAAGTTGGGATGACACTCAATCCACAAGGCCTCCGCAGGCACTTTCTCCAGCAGGTACAGGGGAAGAAAAGTCTTAATGTGAAGTCATTGTCATATCCTCACCATGCGTCCTAGTAACATCTACACTCCCCATAGAGTAGAAGCAACCAAAGCTTTGACATCAGCTTCCCCAAACAAGAGCTACGTTCCCCAGCAAAGTTCCTTCAGAGAGCCGACATCTATATTCCTCGATCGAATTTCATAATTGCAAGCGGTTCGTAAAGTTGTCTCTTAAGAAGAGTTTATTTCTCTGAATACAGAAGCTTAATCCCTAACAGAGTTTATTCCTCCAGCTATGGAAGTTCATCCCCCAACAGAGTTTATCTCTCTGAATCGGCAAGATCTTCCAGTAAAGCATCTCCTCTCTCAAACAGAGTTATTCCCCCGCAGAGTTGTTCTCAAGCAGAGTCTCTCCTCGGCAGAATATCCGTAAACAAGGGGAAAATCCCCAACATAGTCACCTCCGGTTCACCATCCCCAGCGGAAGTAGAAGAACCACTTTTTCTATGACGGTCAGGAACTCAATTTCCGTTACTCTCCAGCAGCGGTCAGGGATTTATTTTCCCACTCGGATATGTCACAATAGCATTTCATGTTCATATATCATGACGTGCACATACATATTGCATACAGCATAGTCTCATTTATTTTGAGAATGTCATCATACAATTCATTTCATGCATCATATACGATTAATCATGTACCTTTTCAGGAAAGATGGTTATCATCAATAACTTCCAGCAAGTTCAAGATTAGCTCCTGAAACTAGACAGAGTAATTATCTACGGGATCAAATGCAGCTTTACACGAGTTCGTCACGAAGAAATCTTACATGGGTTTCTCCTAAATGCAGCTTCACACGGGTTTATCCTGAAAAATCTTACACGGATCCTTTCTCATACATTTCCTTCTGAAGTTTCACACGAACTTATCACAAAGTAACCTTACCCAGGTTCCTTTTGAAATTTTACATGAACTTATCACAAAGTAACCTTACCCAGGTTCCTTTTGAAGTTTTACATGAACTCATCCCAAAGAAACCTTACCCAGGTTCCTTTTGATGTTTTACACGAACTTATCACAAAGTAACCTTACCCAGGTTCCTCCTGAAGTTTTACACAAACTTATCACAAAGTAACCTTACCTAGGTTCCTCCTGAAGTTTTACACGAACTTATCACAAAGTAACCTTACCCAGGTTCCTCCTAAAGTTTTACACGAACTTATCACAAAGTAACCTTACCCAGGTTCCTCCTGAAGTTTTAGACGAACTTATCCCAAAGTAACCTCACCCAGGTTCCTTCTGAAGTTTTACACGAACTTATCACAAAGTAACCTTACCCAGGTTCCTCCTGAAGTTTTACACAAACTTATCTCAAAGTAACCTTACCCCGGTTCATTCTGAAGTTTTACACGAACTTATCACAAATTAACCTTACCCAGGTTCCTCTTGAAGTTTTACATAGTCTTATCCCAAAGTAACCTTACCCAGGTTCTTGCCAAAGTTTTACACGCACTTATCCTGAAGTAACCCTACACAGGCTCCTCACAAAGCAACCTTACCCAGGTTCTGTCTTGGTTCAGATGCAGTTTTACCCAAACTCCTCACAAAACAACCCTACCCAGGCTTTTCATATCGAAGAAACCCTACTATCCAGGTTCCTTCTCATAACCTTACTATCCAGGTTCCTCTTCTCTTGTCTCCAAATAGCATTCCACAACACTGTAAGACCGGGACCTGATCAAACACGATTGGTTTTGCATCTCTCCAGTAAGTCGCAGTGCAGCATATACCCCGACCAGACACGCAGTTCACTTCTGCTTCCCCAAACTGGAGTCATTCCCCAGTAGAGTAACGGACAACTGAAGCTCCTAAAACTCTATTTCTCCCAAGACAGAGACCAGCATTCTCTAGCGAAGTCCTCCTCAACAACAGGTATACGGGTTCTCGCAAAGGAATCTCTTATGCAATCGACACCTCTTCGAATGGAATCTTTAAGCCCATCCCCGACAATCTTTGATCCTCAACTTCCAAATGGCTTATGTAAGCCCATTCTCAATAGCTCCCATTAGTACCACTTCATGAGAGTGCAAATTTTTTGGCACTCTAGTGTTCAATCATCTTCCACCTTCAGATCACGAAAGGCAGATGAGCCAATCTACATCTTCAGGTTTAAGAAGATTGAACAGGGGCAGCTGTTGTACCCCAAAATTTGCCCTCCCATATTTCTCAACACATGGCAAGTAAGGTCCCCAAATTGCTCAAGGAAATTCAAGAGTTTACCAGACAAACTCTCTCCTAAGGCAGCATACCTCAAATTAGGGTTTCCATCTTCATCAAGATGTGTGAACCACAAAGGACTCAAATACTCACCATTGTCCTAATATTTTCTCAATATCACCCATCTCAAGTTTCAAGCCTTGCAGAAGAAGTTTGCTCAATCAATTGCTCAAATGCCTGAAAATCAACTATACTAGGTCAAAATCAACTATGGCCCACATACAGTAAAACTTCAAGATTTTTGGTCAACATCATCATTTTGAAGTTTTATCTATCATTTGATCAAGGTTTGATCATGATTCCTCAAGGATTGCTCACAATTCATCAAAACCCAAAAGTTGCTAAATTAGGGTTTTATAGGAAAAGTCAACTCAACTTTGACCAACCATAACATTCTCGTACTTTATCATAAATGACCCATCTAAAGCTCATTTTGAAGAGGATGCAATTCCCTACAGTTCATATTCAGCTCCCAAGTCCAGAATATGCACTCACAAAAAGATATGAATTTTGACATTATAGGTCCTTTTGAAAAGTCAACAAAAACACCTTTTGGGTCAAAGCTTCATACAAGAACATGGAAGACTAAATTGAGATGATACCAAAATGGTTGTTTAGAGGACATCCTAAGATTTGTAAAAAGTCCAAGAACACCTCTCTAGAGTCAAAATTAAGAGAGTTATACATTGGCCAAGTTTCCATTTTTGCAAAATTGCCAAAAGTCAAATGTGCTCAAATTTGCATTTTTTGCTAAATGGGCCCAACTTTTTATGTTTGCACCTCAATTATAATATGGTCCACGACTCAAATGTTCACTCACCCATTATGTGATTCATTTTTCAATTTATTTTGATTTTTCATTAATTAAAAAGTGAATTAAATCAAATAAATGATGAAAATTAACAAAGATATGATTTGATTTGTTTTTTTGACAGATTGACAATCAAAATATGCTGAATTATCAAGGCCAAAACGAATCAAGCATAATTGGTACAAAAAAGAGCATGATTGGCATGGTTATGGAAAGATATCATATGGCTTAAAAATCAAATATTCCATTCATGAATTCTCAAGATTGGATCCAAAATTGTTAACCTAATTGGATTCAATACATATACTGAAGCTGGTGGAACCCTAAACAGAGGAATTTTTGTGCACAACCTGCCTCCAAAAACCAGAACAAAACTTCAAAATTTCCAAGGAAAGTGTGAGACGAATCTTCTTCCACAGGCCAATTCGAGGTGTGCTGAAGTTTCCAATCGCTTGATAGACATCTCAGGAAGCTAACAGCATCCTTTGCAAGCTTCAAAACACCCAGAATCGCACCCTATAAGCATCACGATTTTCCCTAAAAACTCAAACTCGATTTCACTAATTTACTCATCATAAGCATGTCTTAATTATATATTCTTGTTCATCATCTTGTTTGCAAGCTATTGGTACCATTTAATTGCATTTACAGCGCAGGAATTGCAATATGCCATAACTAGGGTTTGCGAGCTCGTTTTGGGTTTTCTTAACCTAGGAAAAATTAAGCTTGATAATGGGTACCATGATGATCAGGGCTTCAAACCCAGTTGATTCATGGTCACCAATGGAATTTATATTGCCTGTACATGATTTTGGAATGTTACAGGTTTGTAGCTACAGGAAAAAACTATCACTATAGCTTATAGTGACGAATTTTGCTGTAGGTAAAAGTCCATAAACCTAAGGCGATGTTTGCAATGAATAAGGTGATGCGTGGAAGCCACCAATTGGAGCTTTTAAATCTCGCGCATTTTTTCTGACCCAACCATCTTGTTTTGTATATTACGTTTTGTTTGCATTATGTTAACAAATAACCATTGTAGAGTAGCTGGCAACATGGCATTGGCAAAAGGCATAAGGACCTGGGTTCGATCCCAGGTCCAAACCACTTTCTTTATTTTTTTTCCTCCAACAGATCCAGCGCATCTCTCATCCTGATGTCCACCATGCTCCATCAGTATCCAGCCACTTGATCCAGCATAGTACCAGATCCAACGCACAGGCAGTAAGGGTCTATGGTACATGCTTAAGTCAACGTTACAAGAGATCAGGCGTTGACTGGGCTTGGAGGGTTATTGGGCTTGGGAAATTCAGATTTACACCCCCTCTTCAGCAACACAATCAGGCCCAATTCTCAATCTTTCTCTTTTTTTATTATTTTGTTTTCTTTATTCTTTTCAATTTATTCATTTATCTTATTTTTAAAATCAGTTTTTTTTATAAAATCATCAAATCAAGAATTCACAAAATTAGAATTAGGTTTTTATTAAATTTAATTTTTAATTAATTAGCTTAATGTAATTTAGGGTAATTTAATTCTTCTTTTCACTATTAAAAACAATTAGAAAATTAGGTTTAAATTCTTGATTTAATTATTTTCTTTTTCCAAATAAAAACACAAAAAATTGGTTAACTTAATTATTTTTCTTAATTAAAGATAATTAGTAATTAGGTTCTTTTTTTAATTCAATTATTCCTTATTTTCTTAAAATAACAAAAACGAAAAAAAAAACATTTTTCTTTAATCAATCGCAAGTAGGATTAGTCAAAGGGTCAAAACCCTAATCGCCTCGCATTTAACTTACCGCGCGCATTTAATTCTTTTATTATTTTTGTAATTGTTTTGAGGATGTAATAGTTTTAATTAGGGTTTTTAAATTTCCGCAACTTTATTTACTGTCAACGACAATTATGTAACTGTCAAAGCCATGTAATAAGCGTAGGTTATTTTTTCCGCTGTTACTTTCCACAAAACTCTTAACTGTTAGATGTATGTTTAGGATTGTATGGAAAGAATTAATGACAAAATTAAAATGGTTAGAAAACCCTAATATGCAAAGATAATAAACTGAAAATAAATCACTCGCACATATTCACTCTTAGGGTATACTCTCACTTTGGTTGCCTTCGATAAACGATCATTAAGCATAGGGTGTCTTAGTGGTCGCCCTCCCGTCTAAAGAGATCAAATTGTCGCGTTCAAATATTTCCTCGGAAATGTTGCCTCGAAAAGATCTTAAGACTCTAGGGTTACTACTAAGGTGTCTTAATATTGCTTTAGTGACTGTACGTCCCTTTCGAATTGACCCTTACAAATTCCAACGACGGTGCTACCTATTTCTCAATAGTAGGATAGCGCTGTCTAAAGGGAACAAGAATAGAAACGATCTTTTTTTGAGTGGGTAGATGCTAGTAGGTACTTGCTCAAATCAAAACTTTTCACACTTACACTTTTCAAACAAATGTTCAAAACAACTTCATCACACCCTTGAGGACTGATACAAGGGTTATCACGAAGTAAAACATTTTTCAAAAACAAGCACACAAACACAAGCAATTTAAAAATGAGCAAGTACCTAAGAGCCCATGGAAAACCATGGATAGAAAGGGTGCTAACACCTTCCCTTTCTATAATCTACCCCCCGTACTCAAAATCTCGAAAAAGGATTTTTTTTTTCTGTACTTTTTTTCCTTTTCGATTGGATGAAATAAAAGTCGGTGGTGACTCTTGCTTACCGCGACATTTTGCGAATAAAAAAACGCAAAATACAAACTAGTAAAAACAGTCGGTTCTGCCACTGTATCACACATACCATGTCTTTATTAAATGATTCTTGATACCATATCCCTTGTGTATATTTATATCATGATCAACTTGATTTGTATTAAGGTTTAGCACTCTATTTTGCTACATGATGCCATACTAGTCCCAAAAACTTAATTCATGATCCATGACCTATCCTTTTTATTCTGATACTTATACTTGTTTAATAATTGGCTCTTGCTTGATCAATGAACACTTGAAGCAATCTTGCTTAAAAATTTGAATTTGTCTTGATCATATATATCATGCACACTTCTAACTTTTGATAACATGACTTAAACTTCACATGCTTGCCATGCTTTGATCTCCTTGGTTATTTGTACAGGTTTAATAAGTTTACTTTCCTTTAATGATGTACTTCCTTCATAATCTCCATTTAATCCAAAGTGATATTATTCTTGCTTTTTTTCTTTAACACTTGCTTAATTCTTCTTTCTTTTGTCACAACTTTTACGTATTAAGTATGTTGACTATCCACTTTGTGTTTAACACTTGTGATGTGCGTGTTTTCCCTTTATGGTAGTAATAAATGTTTATATTTTTATATATTAAATGCTTCTGCCCCAAATCCAAGGAAAATGATAGTATTGTTGGCTTCATAGTCATGTGCATATGCATTTCCTTAAGTTTACCCTCGTGTGTTTACATTTGTATATGACCCTTGTAATTATTGATTTTTACCCTATGTATAAAACCATTGTAAATGATCACCCTATGTATTCTCATGTACTCTTAAAAACCCATTTATCCCTAAAACTTATTTTCAAACTTTCACCACTTTCATATAAAAACCTTGACTTTGTGTCATTGCATTTTCAAACTTTCTTTTTAAAATCAAATGCTTTAATATACTTAAGCATATCAAAATAATTTCAAAAAAACTAAAAGTGATTCAACGTCACTCAAATCTTTTTTCCACTTGGCTTTTCAATTTAAAACCCTTTCTCAAAGAGATTAGACATAAATCTTATTTATTGTTGAGATATGATTCTCCTATCCCCATAATAATTGTTGAAGTAAATGTGATTCTTTCCTTATGAATATGTTAAATGGAAACTTGTTAATATTTATATCCAAGTTAGTAGCCTTTCCTTCATGATACAAGATCCATTTTCTCATACTTGTGGTGGTATTAGTTGAGCTTTCTTCCTAAAAGATGATGAAATATATTTTCTACTAAAATTTACCACATCAAACCTTTTGTTATTTTTACCATGAACTACAAAGTTTTGATCTTTAATTTATACATAGGTATAAGACTATGTATTTCCAAACAAAATCAAAAAAAAAATATTTCTTTTCTTGTCTCCACACTCATTTAACAAACAAACAACTTTAAACCAAAAATACATATTTAACTGGTTCCTATAGAGTACTATTGATACATAGGATGTCAATACCATCCCTTTGTATAACCAACCCCTGTATCTTGGATCTCTTCCTTATGCTTTGCATTTAGTCTTTACTTCTTGCATTGTGTAATAACCGGCAAAAAATATTGAGTCGCCACCATTAATTTTTATCCTAGGGAAGGGAACATAATAGATAACCCTAATTTGATCAGAGATTCTAAGTTGTTCACTTGTTTTAGAAGAACGGGAGGTGTTAGGCACCCCTCATCTACCTTGTTCACAAGGATACTAGGGTTTAGATTTACAATTCAAGAAATAGGGTTTTAAATTTTATTAGGGGAACTCGCCACAATTTTAGTCGTATGCCTATGTATCCTCCTAGGAGGAATCAAAGTCCTAATTCGTAGTTCGGAGTTGGTTAGTGTTTTTTTTATGGATTACAAAGATATTGGAATTTCCCGTGCACTTAGTCTAGGTGTGTGAATAGCGGAGTTGTTAGACGAAGTGCACAGTCGATTAAAAATATTTTCATAATTATTTTTGAAAATTGATTGTTGAGTTAATTTATTATGAAAAAGAGTTTAGTGTTGGTTAAATATTTTTTAATGTATTAATTATAAAAAAAATGTAGTATTAATGCGTGATTAAAATGATTTTAATGCAATAAGAAAATAAATATTTGGATGAGTTTAGAAAATAAATATTTGATTTATAATAATAATAAAATAATATTAAAATTAGAAATATATTAAAATATATAAAAAATAATTATAATAAAATAATAAAAGGAATTAAATTAAAAACGCAGGGGGTGTAAATCATATTCTGCAAGAAAAACAGGATGGTATATGTAGCGGGGCCTTAAATTCAGATGTTGAATTCAGGCCCAAATATAATGGGGGTTTGAGTCCTAACGTAATAGCAAATTTGGGTGTGTAGAGAGTAAGGAAAAGATAAATTCTTTTGAATTTTTCCTAATGAAACAAACTAGAATAAAGGGTTTGAAATAATCTCTAAAAATTAATTTCTGAAAAAAAGGTTTAATATATTATACAAAATATTAATCACTAATTATAACAAAGTTTAATAAATAATTATAATATTATAAAAAAATTTAAACCTATTATAATAAATCCACAACAAATATTAGATCGGCGAACCAACATAATCAGAAAAACATTCAATTATATGCAAATATTCAGTCATACAATTAAAGGTTCATTTTTACCAACCTAGAATGAAGTGACCCACTTAAGTTGCTTTCTCCCTTTGTTCTTCGTACTTTTTCTTTCCTTTCTCCAATGTGATTGCCTAGATGAATACCAGACTTTGAAGGCTTAATGTTTATTTGTTTTTGTTCTTAGATGTGAAGAACAACAAGTTTAGGAGATATTTTTTTGTAAATTGTGGATTCTCCAAATGATTGTTGACGGAGGCTTCAGGGTTTCTTTGTTGTTGTTCTTCGATGTGAAGAGCAACAACTTTTAGAAGAACTCTAGTGAGTTTTTGATCTGGAAATAATTATTGGCTCTTCAAACAGTTGTTGATCCTCCATATGATTGTTGATGGAAAAAATTTAGGTGTTCTGTTTAAAACCCTAAAATTAACCAAGAGAGTTGCGTAGAAAGAATGTTTGTGAAAGAGATAAAAAATTGTTGATGTAATTGTTTGTGAAAAATTAAGGTAAAGACAACCCTATTTATAGATTTGAAATTAGGTTAAAGACATCCCAAAAAGGAAATAGTCCACACCAAGAAAAGCCCAAAGTTTATGATTTTATTTTGATCAACAAGTCTAAAAACTCTGACCAATGAGAAATCTTTTTTGTCAATACTTGACCAATCAGAAAGTGACAAATCATGTTATTTTGTTGTTTTTTATATTTTATATGATTTTATGATTATTTTTTAATTAAAAATTGAAAAAAGTAAAATAAAATAAAAAACTATTTTTGAAAAATTATTAATTAAAAAATACGAAAATATTAATTTAATAATAGAAAAGTGGTTTTTTTGGGAAGATTTATACCGATTGAGATTTGATTGAAATTTGGAGGACAAGATTATGAACCTAGACACTTTTATGATTTTTCTCAATAATGTGATTGATTTGGTGATTAATAAAAATTGATTTTGAAAGATGTCAATTATTTTTAACAACTTGACTATTAAGTGTATAAAATCAAAGATTTAAAAATAAAAATAAAATAAAATTTTAAAAATACCATTAAAATAGAAAAAGAAAATAATAATAAAATAATTGAAAAATGACATTTTTATTTTTTTTATTGAAAAAACACACAAAAGAAAATAAATACTAAAGATTAGTGTAACGAGACTTAACTTAGGACCTTCCACTTACTTGCAAGCCTTACTCACTTGCCAACTATGCTATGTCATTCTATTCGAGATAAAAAGGCATATAAAAGCATATGAAGGTGGAAAACTATTTTTCTATTTTAAAAATACAAATAATTTAAAGTAAATTATTATATATTTTAAATAAGCAAAATAAATTACTGTTAAAACAAATTTTATTAATACCCAAAAAAAATTTATGAAACCAAGTTTAAAAATAATTTGAATATTTTAAAAATGGGGTGGGAAAATTTGGGATATGACAGCTGCCCCTATTTAATTACTCTTCGATTGAAGCGTGTGAGTATACGAAGTTTCGCACATTCGGATCCGAGGGTTATTAAATAATGGAAGACCCCAAAATTTGGACCAAAAATTAATAAACAAGGATACATGGATATAGCACACCCAAGAGCTCAAAGAAATATGCAAAGATGATGATGATGTATCATCCTATCAGAGTTTGCACAAATAATAGATAGGTAAAGAGGATGACGTATCATCCTATCAGAGTTTGAATAGAGAGTGAGATTGAAGAGTAAGATTGACCTTGATATGATGGCATGGATAACTCATAAATATCTAGGAAAGAGATTGTAGATTTTCCCTATTTACCCTAACCTATGAGGTAAACAATACAAGTTGAAATATTGATAGCTTATTGTTGTATTAAGACTGATGCAACAAGCTACATCGCAGTTATAGTGTAAACAATACCAGTTTAAATTTTGACTTACTAATGCTTCGAGACTAACATAGTAAGCTAATGACGTAGATTTTGCATATTCATCACATCCCAGGGGATGAATAACACAGAGTTTGATAACCAAATCTTAGATAATTAAAACAAAGATATAGATTGTAGATATATTAGTTGTGTCTGTTCTCAACTAAGGTATTTGCTGAATAAGATCGAAGTTATACCAGTTGTGTCTGTTCTCAACTAAGGTATAAGACCGACATAAAGAAATTAACCCCAAATTCACTAATGATGTTGGTTGTGTCCGCTCTCAACCAAGACTATCAACATGATGAAATAAACCCCAAATTCACTGATTATGTCAGTTGTGTCAGTCCTCAACCAAGACTATCAATGATGAAGAAATAAACTCCAAATTCACTGATGATGTCGGTTGTGCCATCCCTCAACCAAGACTATCAATCATGAAGAAACGAACCCCAAAATTCACTAATAATGTCGGTTGTGTCAGTCCTCAACCAAGACTATCAACATGAAGAAATAAACCCCAAGTTCATTGATGATTTCGGTTGTGTCTGCTCTCAACCAAGACTATCATCATGAAGAAATAAACCCCAAAATTTCGCCAATGATACCGGATCTGTCGGTTCTCAACCAAGGTATCTCTTAAAGTTTGAACTATCCAGTTCGCACAGATAAGCTCGCTAATGATGGACCACAAGATATTAGTTTTTCCCAAAGTATGTTTGGAAAAAATGCCATGTATGATGTATATGTATAATGTCCCAGATTGATATGGAACCCAACATGTATATGCATAAAAAATTTTGTGTATGCCCCAAAAGTTTATTGTAAATGTTTTAGTATTATCTCCTTTTAAACCATTGGTTTTTTGTCACTGACTCCCCAACATTGTATGTTGCATCGTCGTGGCATTTTGATTTAATTTGAATAAGGTGTATAAGTGTCGGTCAAGATTTTGATGTTTGTGTTGTACCCCAAAATTTTCCCTCTCTTTTCTCAAGATATTTTCTCATAAGGATTTTCAAAAGTTCGAGTTTGCATTTGGATTTTTAATGCCTCATATAGTTTCCATGGTTCATATTGGATTTTCAAGTCTTAATTCAAAGAGGAAATTGTTGAAAGGGGAAAGTAGATAAATTTGATTTTTTTGACAAAATTGAAGAAAAGAAAGTTTGCTTCGATTAATGCTAGCTTCTAATTGGCGTTGCTTCGATTCACGCTAGTCTCGACTGAATTCCTTCCTTCACGCTTGCTTCGATTCACAAAGCAATGGCCTCCCACAGTCATTTGTATCATGACCTGGACTTTCCGAATGATAAGCACAATGGGCATTTGGATTCTAGCAGGGAGAGGTAGTGTTGGGTTTCTTTGGCGCTTCCCGCAAGGTTACCAGATTGGATCTTAACAAATGGGGAAAAACTTGGGCTAGAGTCATATTTATCTGGGTGAATTGTCTTACTGGACTTTCTGTTCTCTGTTGATTATTCCTCTGTTGAGTGGGTGCAGGCTTAAGGATCACGAAAACCCCTACTGTTGGACGATGTTCAGTTCTGTCCTGACTCCGTTGATGGTGCACAACACTAACCTCTTTCTTCCCAGCGAATAGTTTTCTCACGGCACTAGAGGATGAGTCCTTTTGGATCTTCCCATTCTTAATTCCAGCTTCCACTCTCTCCCCTGTCAAGATTAATTCAGTGAAGCCGGCCGAGGAGCTTCCAATTAGATGATTAAAGAATGGACCGGATAGGGTACCCAGAAACATGTCCACTAGCTCCCTATCAGACAGGGGAGACTGGACTCTTCCTGCTAAGTCCCTCCACTTCTGAGTGTAGTCTTTGAAACCCTCGCTCGAACCCATAGCCATACTCTGGAGTTGAGTATGGGTGGGAGCAAGGCCTGCATTATACTGATACTGCTTATAAAAAGCAGCAACCAGGTCTTCCAAATTATGGATGTTGGTCCTCTCCAATTGATAGAACCAATCTAACTGAGTTCCGGATAGACTTTCTTGAAAGAAATGAACCCACAAGTCTCTGTCAGCAGTGTGAGGCTTTATCTTCCTCATATAAGATCGAAGGTTCATCTTGGGACACGAAACCCCATCGTACTTAGAAAACACTGGTTCCTTGAACTTTGGCGGGATAACAATCCCAGACACCAAACTCAGCTCTTCAAAGTCCAGCTCGGGCACTTTCTGAATCTTCATTGCACTCAGACGCTCTTTCAGCTGTTTGTACCTTTTGTCAGCCAGAGGATATGCTCTTCGTTGTAATCAGTGTCATTATCAGATTCCTCTAGACTAGGGTCTTCCTCTCTTGTCTCACCCTCTTGGTTCTCTCCTTCTTTGGATGAAGAGGTTAGATCAACCATTTGCTTTAATGGTCCCTTGAATCTTCTTCCCAGATTTACCACACCAGCTGTCCTTCTTGGCTTCTTAGCCTTGTCTTTAACAATCAGGGCTTTCAGTTCCTCTTTCCCTTTGGCTAGAGCCATGATCATCTGTTGGAATTGCGCGTTCTGAGTCTGTAAGTCTTTCAAAGTTTGTTCGAGAGCCATTTCTTGCTGAAATAAACAGCGAAGAAGATGAGAAACCTGTTATGAAACCTGTTTATGCATTGATATGTATGACATGTGTATGCAATGATTTCAAGGAACTTATTGGATTCAAGCTCTTTTAAACAAAAGGAAAAACTTTTATTAGCAAGTTTTTAAAGAAACAAAAGATTACACAAGGATAAACATTGAAAGGAAATTCCTAAGTCTCCCATGGGCGCTTCCTCTTGGTGTTGAGTTAGGTTTTGAGGTTCCTCTCTTCATGAAGTTGTTTTGTTAATTACAATACCTTCTTCTCACTTGCATAGAATTGAGCTTCAAAAGTATCTCGTTCTTCCTTGAGCTGGATCCAAGAATTTTGCACCTCTACGAAGTTGGTTGGCATATCAGGATGGAGAATAATACGGGACTTGCCCCTTTTAACAATAGGTTCTAGGATCACCGATAAGATGGAATCATATGGAATCATAAGAATTTGGGCTCGAGCTCTCACCCATTTTAGGTAAAGTTCCAAAGGGATAGAGTTCTTACGCCCCAAATTCCTACTATCAGTCTTCTTAACAATGCCCCAAGAGCGAATGAACCTCTGACGATAATTATGCAAATCATCTGAGTAGTTGAACACAATACCTTGGACGAGCATATATGGTGGACCATCTCTTCGTGCATAGCCAAACTAACGTAGTGCTAAAAAAGGATTGTAGCTGATGCCTCCCGTAATTCCCAGGAGTGGAACATTAGGAAATTCTCTGCAGCGATCAATAAAAGAAATGTCCTCTTGAGAGCAAGGACACCAATGGATGTCGGAGTGAGAGAGAGACATTAGTCTTTGACTCCACCTTAAGTCTAAATAATTTTGCATCACTGATCGAGGAAGGTGCGAAATAAACAACCTATATAGCAGAGGGGTTCCACACAAGAGAGTTCCTCGCTTCTTCAGAGTACGAGTATGGAGAGAATGTATGATATCCCCGAGCAATGTAGGAACCGGATTGTGAGCGAGAAAGATGTTGATGGAATTCACATCTATAAGTTGATTTGAATTAGGAAACATGACCAACCCATAGATCAAGAGGGCTAACACATCTTCGAAGGCATGATAGCTCATGTCATCTAGGAAAATTTGAGCTTTCTTCATCAGAAAATTTGCAAGGAGACTCTTAACTCCACTTCTTATTTCCCAATTGGCCTCAATGTCAGATGGTTTCAAGTGCAAAGCTACGGCAACATTTTCAGAAGCTGGGTCTTGTTCTAAACCATTGAAAGGTACTCTCTCCAATATAGGTAAACCAAGTAACTTAGAGAATTCTTCTAGCATAGGCACTAGTTGATAATCGGGGAACATGAAGCAATGGTGCTTAGGGTCGAAGAACTGGAATAAGACACTCATCAAACCTTCGTCAAACCTGGTAGTAACCAAACTGAACAAGTGACCATGTCTTTTGCGGAATGATGATTCCTCGGGGACTTTCAAGACTAATTCCTTGAGCTTAGGAGGAACTTCTGTGAAGTGAATCCGGATGGTTTTTCTGTGACCTGAATTCATATCCTACAAAACAACCAAGAGGTAAATCCAACAGGTCCTTGAAATGATTAGTATGTATGGTTTATTTTTTATCATTTCTTTTTTGGTTTATTTTACTCATTTCTTTTAATTTTAAAAATAGTTTCTGACTTTAAAAAATTATCAAAAATTTTATAAAGATATTTGAGTTCATTTTTTTATTTTTCTATGGTTTTACTTAATATTTCTTGATTAATTTGAACATAGTTGATATTTTTATCTCTCTTATTTCTGTTTTAAAACATTTTAAAAGCCTTTTTAATGTGTATATTAAATGTAATATTATTTTGTGATTATTTTCTGGCTGATCTTGGGTTGAATTTTTTATCATGAATTTTATTAACATCATTGGATCCATGGTGTTGAGTCTAACTCCATAAAAATGGATGAATGATTTTAATAATAGTTTGATTAAATTTTAATTCAAATGTGGTTTGTATATTCTTTCTCACCCCTCTTCATCGTATCCATTTCTTATTACACTAAGTGTTATTGGAGCATGATCTCTATATCATGTCTCAAAACAAATAGTGCATAGATTGCTATTGACCGGCCTCAAAATAGGTGCGACTTCTATATAAGTCCACTTACGATTGCTTAACATAGCGCAAATTTTTGTTCCGATTCGAATAAATGATCATCTGTGGTCCAAACCTATGTTTGCAAGCCCAAGTATGTTAATTTGATCTCTTTGGTCCAATAACCTTGAGATTCATTGTGTGGAGGCTTTGGTTCTACCAATCCTCTAATGGATCTACATCACTTTTGGTCAACGCGGATCACTTAAACATCATTGATAATTAAATGGTACTTTTGAGGATTCCAAAATGGATGATATACTTGACAAAAAGCAAATGCAACTTGTTGTATGGAGGCTTTGGTTTTAATAATCCTCTAATGAGTTCCAAGTGCAAGTTTCAAGATGGTCATCCAACTAACCACTAATTACTAATATTGACTTTATTTTGTGTTTTTATTTTATGCTCTTTTATGTTATGCACCATTTACTTTAGCATTTACATTTCATGCTATTTTTCATCTTTGCTCACTTGAGCATTTACTTTCTTGTCATTTTTATTTTGCTCACTTGAGCTTTTCTTTTTTTAAGACACCTAATAATCAACATGAACCATAAAAAACTTTAATGATACTTGGACTATTTGGTTACTATCCTTGGCATTATGGAGTATTGGACTTCTTTGACTTAGGATTAGAAACCTTGACCTATGTTGGAGACCTTGTGACCTTAATTGATATTTTATATGGAATTATTGAGGTTTACCTCAAGACATTGGGTTGTTTATTTGTTTTGTGTGCAGGTTATTGTGATTACATTCTTTGTTTGTAATCTGGAATTCACCCGTATACAGCCGTTACTCTGCCCAATTTTTGTGAAGACTTAATACATTTGAAGTTTGATTCTCTCAAGAGGTCTAGTATCTTTGCTTGCTTGGTTTCAATTCAAAGAATGGGAATTCTATCTTGACTCATAATGTCAAGTATTGGCTTCTTGTTGGTTAGATGGTTCTTATCCCTAGCTTTTATCTTATGCTTTAGGATAGTCTCTTCTTCTTCTCCCATCTTCTTTAATTTCAAAAATCTTCTCTCTCATTTTGAAAACTCTTCTTGTTTTTAAACTTTAACCACTTTCATAATAAACTTGGACCTAGGTCCATGCATTTTCAAAACCTTTTCATAAATAAACTCCAATCAACTTAATAATACATTGACATTTTTTTTGTGAGAAGACTAAAAGTCAATCAATCTCATTTCAAACCATTTTTCCACTTTGCCTTTTTATTTTAAAACTTTTCTCAAAATATTAGACTCTTGTCAATACTTGTACTGATGCAAACAACTATACTTCTACAGTATATAGTGAAGTGAGATATTTTCCACTTGGGTGTTGAGTGAGGCATTGTTGATTTTAAAATCCAAGCCATATCCTCCATTTTGAGATGATGCAAATTCTCCTTTCTCATGATTGTGGGTAGTAAGTATGTTTTACACACGGGCAATGACAACGATGTCTTATCTCATAAAATTAACCAACACACTTGTGTTTTAAAATTTCAAAAGAGGAACTGCGTGTACCCTGATCCCCTATTGCATGGAAGGTGGTACGTAGGCACTAAAGGTTCGCAACCGCGACGAGTGCAAAAATTATAAAAAATACTTCTTTTCTCACATCCACCATCTATTTTTTATACAACATTTTATAGCCAACATACACAGATTTACAAAGAGGTTCCTGCGGAGTACTGTAGATATTTAGGATGCTAATACTTTCCCTTTGCATAACCAACCCCTTTACCTTGAATCTTTCCCCCCCTCTTTTGGGTTATTCGCTCTTTTCTCATTCCTTTGGATACAATAAAGTGCGGTGCCGATTTTTATTTTTGATCTGTATAAGTCTAGTCAATCCAATGGCTTAGTCTTAAACATTTCTACCGCTACAACATTCAACTAAAAACAACTTAGAGTTCAACAAGTGAAATAATAATAACAATAAAATAGAAAGCGTTCATCCTCCCGAGTGTTACGTATCAGAGCAATGACACCGACTCGAATTACTGAAGGTAAACCGCCTTCACTCTAGATTACCTACACGCTACCAACATCGGGGTAACATTCAAACAAAAGGGCTGAGATATCGAACAATATAATCGAATGTATGATAAATATTACATTAGAATTAGTCTATGCAAAATCACCACTTCACAACATTAAACAATATCAATCACAACAACACATCAACGAAACATAATAATTAATTCATCAACACGACAACTCAATATGCAACGTGAAATGCAACTTGTTACTATGCATATGCATGTGGTATCAATTGAGCAGAACTCTCATCTTCCTCCTCGACACTTAACACCATCAACATCCTCCTCGACCACTAGTTCGGCCAACAACACAGAACAACACGACGTCATAAAGATCACATCAATACAATTCATAAATTCCGACCAACTCCTTGGAATACCATAGTAACGGGCAACTATATTTTCTATCAACATATTCGTTCATTGTATAAGATCGTCATGCATAAACCCTCTTAATACAACCACAACAGCAATTCATAATTTCCTGCCAATTGCTCGGAACACCACAGCATCATAACAACCACACCACCCAGTGATAAACTACACTAACCTAATCATTGATTCTATCAGGCAATGATACAGACCACTCGAAACGACCTCAACATAACAACCAGGCAACTTCCTAAAATAAGTCATTAAAACGTCGTACGATAACTCCCTAAACGATCACATCCTGAATAAACGAGCAACTTCGATAACAAATCCAGAAACATCAACACACACAGTCATACAAACGACCAATTCCTACATAATACACATCATAAATCTCATTATAAGGTCAGAACCCCCCCCCCCCCTTTACATGGATTGAAGTTCGCTCAACCAAAGCTCTGACCGTAATCCTTGTTTTGCTCTTCTCGACACCGGGCAACTTGCTCCTTCCCCCGTGCAGCTCTTACGGTCAGCATACTCAAACCCTTAATCACCAACTAAATCAAATCCTTGTGTCAGCTTAACCTTATATCATTAATCCAATTAGGCTTAACTTTCAGACCCCCACTTTATTACATCCAACCAATAAAATAGACTCAACACAAATATTCTATTAATTCTAACAATATTATTATTATTATTAATCAACTAATTAATTAATAATAATCTAACAACTATACCAAAAACTCTCAACATCTCACAACTTCAACAAATAACCCAAAATTAATTTAATTAAATAATTAATTAAATTAACGGGCGTTACAGAGATCACATCGCTTTCTCGTATTTAGGTCAGTTAGGATCCTTCTAAGGTTGTGGTTTTCACTTAACAATTTTTGTTTGATAGGTTCCCCTCTAAAGAGAACATGTTCAGCCGTAAGGTTATTGTTGGCACTAAATGTTTTTGTTGTGTCTTGTGCGGAGATAGTCTAAAGTCTTCTTTTCATTTGTTTATTAAATGTAACCTAGTTTCAATTGTGCGATATAAGACTTTTAAAGTGGTTAAGTTTACTGGTGGTGCTTCTTAGGGAGTTTAGGATTCTTTTTGAGTTTTTTGTATCTTTAGGTTCTAAGGTTAAGAGTAGAAGATATTTTTCTATGATTTGGCATGATGTGTTGTGGAACATTTTGTTGGTTCGTAATGATAATTTGTTACTTAGTTTGTCAACAAATTGGAAAGAAACGAAAGAGAAGGGATTTTTTTTTTTTTGAAATTGGTTTTAAAGCAAGTGTTTGTTGAACTCAAGCTCTTATTTCGATTGGCTTAAGAATTTTATCATGTGTCTAGATCTATAGCGAATCAAGAGTTTAAACATGTTCCAGAGGTGTTCAACGATTTAGATTTTGCAAGTGATTTTTCAATTCTCTCGATCATGGAATTGATGGTCTGAACTCTAGTCAAATTTTCTACTGAGTAGTGCTTCGATGAGTGGGTGTTCTTTCTGAGGCTTTCTCTTCTGATATCTATTTCCTGATTACGATTTTGCCGTTGTTGTATTCTATTTCTCTTTTTTTTTTCTTTTGTCTTGTGGTGTTTCTTTTTTCTTGACATCTTTTGTACCTTTTATTGTATTCTCCTTATAAGATTTATTCTCAACTCTTTTCTTTTATATATATATATATATATATATATATATATATATATATATATATATATATATATATATTCATATTCTCCCTTAAATAAAAAGAGTTTATTTTAACTCAACCCTAAAAAACGGCTATCATTTCATATAATTTTTTATTAAACTCTATCTCTAAACCACAACCTTAACACGTATACTAAATCTAATAAAAACATTGATTATAATTTTTTTCATAAGTAGTCAATATCAAGCTTGCTTGTCAAATTATCCGTCCATCTATTCAAAAAACTTGATAATTTATCCGTTACAAAAATAATGGTTTATAGAGACAACTAGAATGAAAATAACAAATATTAGGCATATGTACCTGTCAAATAATAATAATAATAATAATAATAATAATAATAATAATAATAATAATAATAATAATAATAATAATAATAATAATAATAATAATAATAATAATAATAATAATAATAATAATAATAATAATAATAATAATAATAATAATAATAATAATAATAATAATAATAATAATAATAATATAATAATAATAATAATAATAATAATAATAATAATAATAATAATAATAATAATAATAATAATAATAATAATAATAATAATAATAATAATAATAATAATAATAATAATAATAATAATAATAATAATAATAATAATAATAATAATAATAATAATAATAATAATAATAATAATAATAATAATAATAATAATAATAATAATAATAATAATAATAATAATAATAATAATAATAATAATAATAATAATAATAATAATAATAATAATAATAATAATAATAATAATAATAATAATAATAATAATAATAATAATAATAATAATAATAATAATAATAATAATAATAATAATAATAATAATAATAATAATAATAATAATAATAATAATAATAATAATAATAATAATAATAATAATAATAATAATAATAATAATAATAATAATAATAATAATAATAATAATAATAATAATAATAATAATAATAATAATAATAATAATAATAATAATAATAATAATAATAATAATAATAATAATAATAATAATAATAATAATAATAATAATAATAATAATAATAATAATAATAATAATAATAATAATAATAATAATAATAATAATAATAATAATAATAATAATAATAATAATAATAATAATAATAATAATAATAATAATAATAATAATAATAATAATAATAATAATAATAATAATAATAAAATTAGAAACACCTTATTATTATTATTATTATTATTATTATTATTATTATTATTATTATTATTATTATTATTATTATTATTATTATTATTATTATTATTATTATTATTATTAAAATTAGAAACATAGTATAATATTAAAATGATTAAAGTCGACACTAATTTATTAGCTATAGGTCCCCACCATTGGTCGTGCATAAATGTATGAAAAAGCTAAAGGGAATTGAAGAGGTTGAATTGAAAGATAGAGAGAGATAGCATTAAATCCTTATAGATGATGGGTTGGGTAATTGGTTTCTCATTTTGGAGTTACGTGGGCACGTACCTATTGAGTATTATAGATGACACTCAAAGACAAAGCCATGGTAGCCATTGTTGATAGCCACAGCCCACAGGACAGGCAAGTGTGTGATATATAGTGATGATTGATAGGTATAGCTTATTACTATTACTAATATCAGCATTCAGTACTAGTGTTTTTAGTTTCCATCGAAAAAACAAAACGATATTGCCTTGGGCACATGGAAGAGACCAGCTCCTATTTTTTTAGTATCTTGTCTCTAGCTCTTTGTTCTTTCTTGTTCAATCTCAGTTTGATTACTCAGCCTTTTCTTTTTGACAAAATAAAATTGGAGTTCACTATTTTTTTTACAAGTCGAACGTATTATAAAGAGTACAAAGCACTCCAACTATTTTCTAAAAAGTTCAAGTATTTTTCTGGCGGGGACGAATCAGGTAAGATTAAATATTATAAGAATAATAAATCAACGGTAAGTATTCCTGTGAGGAACAAAAGATTAGTGATATATCGATAAAAAGTTTTTTCGAAACGGTGGTACAAATTTCTAATGCAGTGGAATGGAGTGTACTTACCAGATCTGCACTCATGAAATTGCTCCATTGGTAACAGTGAATTTCATCTATTTATTTTGATATTTTGTTGCATTTTTTATATTTTTATCAACACTCATATGTAATTTGATTTTATTGTTTGTATTCTAAATTGTTTGTATTATTTGATTTCATTGTTTTTCGTAGAAGTTTATTTTGTGCTATCCCTTATATTTGTTTAGATAAAATTCAATACAGTGTTTTTTAGCTTGAGTATATTGGTCAAAATCAAAGATAGAATAAAGTAGAGTTACGGAATCTAATATTTATTTAAAAAAATTTGTGTGTATTAGATTGAAGATTTGATATTGTAATTATGGTGTCTAGAGACTTCTGATGAACAAGTGAAGGTAGCTGTGAAAGAAAGTTGGGAGAATCTTGTTGAGTGAAAATATGGACACAAAAGATCTAGAAGGGGAAGTTGAATACACCTATTCCTAAAAAGACAATTTTAAAAATATTTTAGGACTCATAAAACAAAATTCGAGATTTTAAAATACATGGAAGCAAAACACAACACAAAGATAGCTTGAAAGTTTCTCAATGAATTAATCCAATAAGAATATTACAAGATATCACTAAAAGTGTGATTCTTTCTAATGCAAATTAACTACAAGATAACCAAAGTCACTTTAAACAAAAGGACTCAAAACCTTTTATATAGAAATTCATTTGAAACATGATTGTATTTGATGCATCGCAGATCTAAACTTACACATTAAATTGCTAAAAGCATATCTAACCTAAATGACATACAAACGATGCAATGATGCAATAGCTATAGTAATGAATGCAGAAAATTAATGGAGACAAGAAAAGAAAGAAAGGTACACAGAGATATATAGTGGTTTGACGTTCGTCCTTGCTTTGCCTACTTCATTCTTCAATAGTGTTAAAACCATCGAGAAATAATCACGATCTTTCACTATTTCATAAGTTTGATATAAGTATTTTGATTACAACAAAATATCATATGATAATTCCTCTGTTGATGAAGATACTCAAACTGCTAATTGTAGCGGCAGAAATATTGAGACTAAGCCATTGGATTGACTTAACTCGTACAGATCAAACAAAAATTGTCACGGCACTTTATTGTTTCCAAAGGAAATGGGAAAAGAGCGAATAAACCCAAAAAAGAGGGGGGAAATCTAGGTACGGGGTTTGGTTATGCAAAGGAAAGGTATTAGCATCGTAAACATCTACGGACTCCGCTGGAACCTCTTTGAAAAAATATGTGTATTTTGGCTATAAAAGGTGTATACAAAAAATAGATGATGGAGATGAGAAGAGAAGTATTTTTTATAATTTTGCATCCACTGCAGTTGCGAACCTTTAGTGCCTGCGTACCACTTTCCGTGGAATAGGGAATCAGAGTACTCGTAGTTAACCTCAAAAGTTTTAAAACACATGTGTGTTGGATAATTTTAAGAGAAGAGACATCATCGTCATATCGGAGTGAAAAACATACTTACTACCCATGATTATGAGAATGGAGCATTTGCGTCATCTCAAAGTGGAGGATATAGCTTGAATTTTAAAATCAACAAAGCCTCACTCAACACTCAAGTGGAAAATATCCCACTTTATTATATATCGTATAAGTATAGTAGCTCGCATCACTACAAGAATCGACAAGAGTCTAATCTTTTGAGAAAAGTTTAAAGTAAAAAAGCCAAAAATGAAAAAATGGTTTGAATCAGGTTAATTGACTTTTAGTCTTGAGAAATATACCAAAGTATGATTAAATTGATTAATATTTGATTAAAAAAAGATTTTTGAAAACACATGGACCTAAGTTCAAGTTTATTATGAAAGCGGTTCAAGTTAGAAAACGATAAGAGTTTTAAAAAGGAGGGAGAATAATTTTGAAATTAAAGAAGATAAAAGGAGATGAAGGGAGTATCCTAAGTATACAAAGTAAAATCCAAGGAAAAGAACTATCTAACCAACAAGAAGCCAACAATTGACATGAGAAAGTCAATGTAGAATTCTCATCCTTTGGATTAAAACCAAGTAAGCAAAAATACTAAACCTCTGAGGAACACCAAACTTTAGATGAATTAAGTCTTCACAAAAATTGGTTAAAATAACCATTGTGTACAGAGGAACTCTCAATCAAAGACAAAGGATAAAATCAGAATAACCAGAACACAGAAAATCAACCCAATGCCTTGGAGTAAACCCCAAGAACTTCAGACAAAATAACAACAGAGCAACAAGGTCCCCAAGTATCAAGGCTTCTAATCCTAAGCCCGAGAGATCTAGAACTCCACAATGCTAAAGATAGTAACCAGATAGTCCAAGTAACCTTAAAGTTTTTAATGTTCAAGTTAATTATTAAGTGTTTTCAAAAGAAAATAAAAGTTCAAATGAGAAATATAAATGACATAAAGATAAATTCTCAAGTGAATAAAAGGAAAATAGCATGAGATGTAAATGCTAAAATAAATTGTACATAAAAGTAAAGGCACAAAATAAAGGCATAAAGTAAATTTAATTGTTGGTGAATTAGAAGTTAGAAGTCAAGTACAAAAGGTTAGTTGAATGGCCATCTTGAAGCTTGATTTTGAAAACTCATTAGACAATTGATAAAATCAAAGCCTATCAACAATAAGTTTCATTTTCTTTTTGTCAAGTACATCATTCATTTCAAGTGCTCAAAGCAACCACATATGATCAACGATGTTCAAATGATTCACTTAGAACAAATTCATGACGTTCATTAGATGATTCATAGAATCAAAACCTCCTAACAATAAACTTCAAAGTTATTGGATCAAAGGTTTCAAATTGAACATACTTGGGATTGCAAACATAGGTTTGGGCCATAAATTATCATTTTTCGAATCGGGACAAATTTAGTGCTATGTTAAACAATCGTAAGTGGACTTATGTAGAAGCCACACCTATTTTGAGATCAGTCAATAGCAATCTATGTACCAAATGTAAAGCCCGTAATTTAATTAATTATTTAATTAAATTATTTTTTTTGAATATTTTGTGAAGATGTGTTATAATTAAATTGGATTTATTTTATTAAGTGGAGAAATAATATTAGAGATATAATATTATGTGGTGAAATAATATTAGAAGTGTAATATTATTCAATGTGGGCTTATTTTGAAGGAATAGAAGTAATAAGGGGGTGTATTGGTTTTAAGCCCAATAAGGGAATAATAGAATAATAGGGTTATTTTATTATTTGTTGTTGGAATAGAAAGAAGCAGTAGAAAGAAATAAGTATTTGAAAGAGAACGTAAAGCTGCAGGAAATATAAGAAAACGACAAGAACGAGAATTCAACCCGGTAATTGTAGAGCGACCTTCAATCCAAGGTAAGGGTAGGGTTCTGACTTTATAATTGGGTTCATGATGTTTTATATGTGGGGTTAGAGATGATTGTTGTTTTGTTCTTGAATTGGATGTATATGATGATGTATGATGAAGAGTTGATGAATTTTGAGTAATAACGATGTACCTATGTTATTTAATCGATGTAGTATTGTAGGATAATGTTAGGTGATGATTTATCATGATTATAATAAGGTTTGTAGGGCTATAATATGATTTCCGTAGTGAAATACAGAGAAAGATCGCAAAATTTATACAGGATGTAACAGGATGCATCAACCTCAAATGCTATGTGTCGATACATGAGAGTCGTAAGACTCAGGATGAGTCGATACGAAAGAGGCTTGCATCGATACATGAAGGTTGTAAGACTCATGATGAGTCGAACGGTGAGATTCATGTGTCGATACATGCTATGTATGAGACCAGGATGAGTCGGTCCATAAGGAGGATGCGTCGACTCATGTTGTGCAGATGAAGAAGTACGCGTTGATCCAAAGGGTTTTGCGTCGACCCATATTGTCTGATTTTTGACAGATTCAGTTTTAAAGTGTTGTAACTTGAATTTTATGATGCCGTTTGAGATGTCGTTCGAAGTGTTGAATAGCTAACGCGATGAAATTTATTATAGAGGGTTAGAATGATGAATATGAGATATTTAGAGGCTGCTATTCGAATTACGAAAGTAGGATTAGTGACAGTAACAATGTAAAATTGCAGAATAATAGTATGGATTACTGTACTATTAATATACAGTCGGGTACTAGTGAGATGTTATTAACGAAGTTGTGTTTGATGATTTTATAATAAACAAATGATGTTTTATGAATTATCTTGATGATATGAGATGTTGATGACGAAACGTTGAGATGTTGTTATTTTGAGATGTATTTTGAGATGTTAATTTGAGATGTTTGAGATGTTTGAGATGTTGTTGACTTGAGTGTTATTATTACATTCATGATTGTGTCCCATACATTGCATTTTTTTTAGATGGACCTTATGCTCGTTGAGATAGCCTGTATTGGCGAATTTTGAGATGAAGTCTATGCCTTGTTGATGCCTCTATTAATTGGAAAATTTTTAAGATGGGAGTTCTGCTCCAATGGTACCACATGCATTTGCATAGTATTGAGTCGCATTTTATGATTTCTTAAAGGAGTGTATTTTAATGTTGATGAATGTGTATGTATGTTGTGATATTGTTGATTATGAGATGAGAAGTGGTGATGTTATTGATCTAATTTAATATATTAATTATCATGCACTTTATTATATTGTTAGATATCTCACCCCTTCTGTTTGAATATTGCCCTTATGTTGGTAACGTGCAGGTAATCGAGAGTGAAGGTTGTACACCTTCAGTAGTTCGAGTCGGTGTCATTGCTCTGATATGTAACACTCGGGGGGATGAACGTTTGCTGATTTTTTATTACTGATTTTCAGTTGTTGAACTTTAAATTGATGTTATTAAACATGTGATTTCTCGAGGTTGTTGTTTTGTTGTTTAAAGATGTTATTGAGAATTCAGCTGCGTAGTTGTTGAATTACTATATTAAAGATGTTATGATGGTGGTTCATCCGATGTTTTGAAAAAGTGTTATATATCATGATGAATGCAATGAATTTGTTAGAAGAATTTGTGACGTCCCGATTCATTTGTATGATTGAAATTTTATAACTCTGATTTAATTGTATAATTGCTTGGGGTAGAATTGGGGTGTTACAAAGTTGGTATCAGAGCAAAATATTGGTCCGACCTTGTCATCGAGTCGTAGTTGTCTAACAATCGAGTATTATTATTTTGAGTTCTAACTGTTGTTTGTGTTGTAGTAAGAAGTTAAGATGGCTGGAAGGAATGATGCTGCTCTTGCTGCTGCTTTAGAAGTTATGGCTCATGCGATGGAAAATCAGCCGAATGCTGACGGGAATGCTGGATCTCGTAGCTTGGCGACTTTCCAGAGAGAGAATTCGCCTACGTTCAAGGGAAAGTATGATCCTGGCGGAGCATTGTAGTGGTTGAAAGAGATTGAGAGAATCTTTCGTGTGATGGACTACACTCCAGCGTAGAAGTTTTGTTATGGTACTCATATGCTAGCAGTCGAGGCTGATGACTGGTGGCTAGAGACTTGTCAGAAGTTGGAAGCTGTAGGTGAGAATGTCACTTGGGCTGTATTCCGTAGAGAATTTTTGAGAAAGTACTTTCCGGAAGATGTATGTGGTAAGAAGGAAATTGAGTTTCTTGAGCTGAAGCAAGAAAGTATGTTAGTTGTTGAGTATGCTGCCAAGTTTGCTGAGTTGGCTAAGTTTTATCCGCATTACGCTGAGGAAAATGCTGAATTTTCAAAGTGTATTAATTTTGAGAACGGGTTGCGCCCGGAGATTAAGAAGGCAGTTGGATACCAGAAAATCTGTGTCTTTGCTGATTTGGTTGATAGCTACAGAATTTATGAAGAAGATAATAATGCTCATTACAAGATTATCAGTGAGAAGAGGGGTAAGCACCAACAGAATCGTGGTAAGCCTTATGATGCCCCAGCTGGTAAAGGTAAACAGAAAGTTGCTCATGGACAGAGGACTAGTGGGGGAGATGCTCCTGCTGGTGTGGTTTGCTTTAAGTGTGGGAAACATGGGCACAAGAGTAATGTGTGCACTACTAAAGTGAATAGATGTTACCGTTGTGGTAAGAACAGACATGTTATATCTGAATGCAAACACAAGAATGTGATCTGTTTCAAATGTAGAGAAGAAGGTCACATTGGTAGTCAGTGTACGAAACCGAAGAGGGCTCAATCAAGTGGAAAGGTGTTCGCTTTGGTTGAGGATCATACAACTGCTGAGGACGGACTTATAAGAGGTACATGTTTCATTAATAGTACTCATTTAATTACTATTATTGATACTGGTGCTACACATTGTTTTATTGTTGCTGATTGTGTTGAAAGATTGGGTCTTATGTTGTCTTCTTTGAATGGAGAAATGGTCTCTGATACTCCATCCAAGGATTCGGTGACTACTTCTTTTGTGTGTGCTAAGTGTCCCTTATCGATCTTCGACAGAGACTTTGTTGTTGATTTGGTTTGTTTATTGTTAAGAGGTTTGGATGTAATTTTGGGTATGAACTGGTTAGAGAATAATTGTGTTCATATTAACTATTATGACAAGTGTGTGAAGTTTTCTACTCCTGAAGAAGAGGAAGGTGGTCTGTTGTCTGCTAGACAGTTGAGGAAGTTGATGCAAGAGGAAGCACAGATGTTCTCGTTGATGGCGTCGCTATCTGTAGAGACTCAAGCTATAATTATGGAATTGTAGGTAGTGTGTGAATTTCCTGAAGTTTTCCCTGATGAGATTCCTGATGTACCGTCGGAGGGGAAGTTAAATTTGCAATTGATCTCGTACTTGGTACCAGACATGTGTCCATGGCACCATACAGGATGTATGCATCTGAATTGTCAGAGTTAAAGAAGCAATTGGAAGATTTACTTGAGAAGAAGTTTGTGAGACCAAGTGTATCGCCGTGGGGAGCTCCAGTGTTGTTAGTAAAGAAGAAAGATGGGAGTATGAGGCTTTATGTTGATTATAGACAGCTGAATAAAGTGACGATTAAGAACAAGTATCCGCTTCCAAGAATATATGACTTGATGGACCAATTGGTGGATGCTCGTGTGTTTAGTAAGATTGATTTGAGGTCGGGTTACCATCAGATTAAAGTGAAGGATGAAGATATTTAGAAGACGGGTTTCAGAACGCGTTATGGACATTACGAGTATTCGGTGATGCCTTTCGGTGTTACTAATGTGCTGGGAGTATTCATGGAATATATGAATTGTATCTTTCATACTTATTTGGATCGGTTCGTAGTGGTGTTCGTTGATGATATTTTGATTTACTCTAAGTCAGAAGAAGAGCATGTTGAACATTTAAGAGTAGTATTGTAAGTTTTGAAAGAGAAAAAGTTGTATGCAAAGTTGTCTAAGTGTGAATTCTGGTTGAAAGAGGTTAGTTTTCTTGGTCATGTGATTTTAGGTAGTGGCATTGTTGTAGATCCATCGAATGTTGATGTTGTGTTGCAATGGGAAACTCCAAAGTCATCTACTGAGATTAGAAGCTCCTTGGGATTAGCTGGTTATTATAGAAGGTTTATCGAAGGTTTTTCTAAGTTGTCACTTCCGTTGACTAAGTTGACTTGTAAAGGTAGAGTGTTTGTATGGGATGTTCAGTGCGAAGAAAGTTTTATAGAATTGAAGAAGAGGTTGACATCGGCTCGGATTTTGATGTTGCCTAATCCAGGAGAGCCTTTTGTGGTGTATTGTGATGCTTCTAAGATGGGTTTAGGAGGTGTGCTTATGCAGAATGGTAAGGTAGTTGCTTATGCGTCAAGGCAGTTGAGGACTCATGAGAAGAACTATCCTACGCATGATTTAGAGCTTGCTGCAGTTGTTTTTGTGTTGAAGATTTGGAGGCATTATCTTTATGGTTCTAGATTTGAAGTGTTTAGTGACCATAAGAGCCTGAAGTATTTGTTCAATCAGAAAGAGCTGAATATGAGGCAACGAAGATGGTTGGAATTGTTAAAGGATTATGATTTCGGTTTGAATTATCATCCAGGAAAGGCGAATGTGGAAGCTGATGCGTTGAGTCGAAAGACTTTACATATGTCAACAATGATGATCAAAGAGTTGGAATTAATTGAGTAGTTCAGAGATATGAGCTTAGTTTGCGAGGTTACTCCGCAGAGTGTTACGTTGGGTATGTTAAAGATTAATAATGAATTTCTAGATAGTATCAGAGAAGCTCAGAAGTTGGATATGAAACTGGTAGATTTGATGGTTGGGATTGATCAATCTGAGAATAGTGATTTTAAGCTAGATGAGCAAGGTGTGTTGAGGTTTCGTAACCGGATTTGTATTCCTGATGATGCTGAGATGAAGAAAGTGATACTCGAGAAGAGTCACAGAAGTAAGTTGAGTATTCATTCGGGAGCTACAAAGATGTATCAAGATTTGAAGGGTTTGTTTTGGTGGCCTGGGATGAAGAGTGATGTGGCTCGGTTTGTGTATGCATGTTTGACTTGTCAGAAGTCGAAAGTTGAACATCAGAAGCATGCAGGATTGATGCAACCGTTGGAAGTTCCAGAATGGAAATGGGATAGAATTTCAATGGACTTTGTGATAGGGTTGCCTAATACTGTTAGAGGACATGATTTGATTTGGGTGATTGTTGATAGGCTTATGAAGTCAGCTCATTTTATTCCTATTAACATCAGTTTTCCAGTGTCGAAGTTGGTTGAGATTTATATTAGTGTGATTGTGAAGTTGCATGGTGTTCCTTTGTGCATTGTGTCAGATAGAGATCCAAGATTTACTTCTGATTTTTGGAAGAGTTTGCAAGAAGCGTTGGGTTCTAAGATGAGGTTGAGTTTAGCGTATCATCCTCAGACAGATGATCAGACTGAACGGACGATTCAATCATTGGAAGACTTGTTGAGAGCATGTGTTCTTGAGCAGGGAGGTTTGTGGGATACTTATCTTCCGTTGATAGAGTTCACTTATAATAACAGTTACCATTCTAGTATTGGGATGGCACCTTTTGAAGCTTTGTATGGTCGAAGATGTAGAACTCCGTTATGTTGGCATGAATCTGGTGAAAGTGTAGTACTTGGACCTGAACTTGTTCGTGAGACTACTGAGAAGGTGAAGTTGATTCAAAAAAAGATGAAAGCTTCACAAAGTAGACAGAAGAGTTATCATGACAAGAAAAGGAAGGATTTGGAATTTCAAGCTGGTGATCATGTGTTTTTGAGAGTTACACCTGTGACTGGTGTTGGGCGAGCATTGAAGTCTAAGAAGCTCACTTCTCGTTTTATTGGACCGTATCAGATTTCGGAGAGAGTGGGGAATGTTGCTTATAGAGTGGCTTTACCGCCTAATCTTTCAAATTTGCATGATGTGTTTCATGTGTCGCAACTTCGGAAGTATATTTCAGATCCATCTCATGTGATTCATATGGACGATGTGCAAGTACAGGATAATCTTACGGTAGAGACGATGCCTGTACGGATTGTGGATCGTGAAATGAAAACTCTGAGGGGCAACGAGATTTCCTTGGTTAAAGTGGTTTGGCTAAGAGCTGCTGGTGAGAGCATGACTTGGGAGTTGGAGAGCAAGATGCGAGACTCCTATCCTGAATTGTTTGATTGAGGTAAATTTTCGAGGACGAAAATATTCTAAGTGGGGGAGAGTTGTAACGCCCGTAATTTAATTAATTATTTAATTAAATTATTTTTTTGAATATTTTGTGAAGATGTGTTATAATTAAATTGGATTTATTTTATTAAGTGGGGAAATAATATTAGAGATATAATATTATGTGGTGAAATAATATTAGAAGTGTAATATTATTCAATGTGGGCTTACTTTGAAGGAATAGAAGTAACAAGGGGGTGTATTGGTTTTAAGCCCAATAAGGGAATAATAGAATAATAGGGTTATTTTATTATTTGTTGTTGGAATAGAAAGAATCAGTAGAAAGAAATAAGGATTTGGAAGAGAATGTGAAGCTGCTGGAAATAGAAGAAAACGGCAAGAACGAGAATTCAACCCGGTAATTATAGAGTGACCTTCAATTCAAGGTAAGGGTGGGGTTCTGACTTTATAATTGGGTTCATGATGTTTGATATGTGGGGTTAGAGATGATTGTTGTTTTGTTCTTGAATTGGATGTATATGATGATGTATGATGAAGAGTTGATGAATTTTGATGAATAACGATGTACCTATGTTGTTTAATCGATGTAGTATTATAGGATAATGTTAGGTGATGATTTATCATGATTATAATAAGGTTTGTAAGGCTGTAATATGATTCCCGTAGTGAAATATATAGAAAGATCGCAGAATTTATACAGGATGTAACAGGATGCATCGACCTCAAATGCTATGTGTCAATACATGAGGGCCGTAAGACTCAGGATGAGTCGATACGAAAGAGGCTTGCGTCGATCCATGAAGGTTGTAAGACTCAGGATGAGTCGATCGGTGAGATGCATGTGTCGATACATGTTGTGTATGAGAACAAGATGAGTCGATCCATAAGGAGGATGCGTCGACTCATGTTGTACAGATGAAGCAGTACGCGTCGATCCAAAGGGTTTTGCGTCGACCCATGTTGTCTGATTTTTGACAGACTCAATTTTAAAGTGCTGTAACTTGAGTTTTATGATGCCGTTTGAGATGTCGTTCAAAGCGTTGAATATCTAACGCGATGAACTTTATTATAGAGGGTTAGAATGATGAATATGAGATGTTTAGAGGTTGTTGTTCGAATTACGACAATAGGACTAGCGACAGTAACAATGTAAAATTGCAGAATAATAGTATGAATTATTGTACTATTAATATACAGTCGAGTATTAGTGAGATGTTATTAACGAAGTTGTGTTTGATGATTTTATAACAAACAAATGATGTTTTATGAATTATCTTGATGATATGAGATATTGATGACGAGACGTTGAGATGTTGTTATTTTGAGATGTTAATTTGAGATGTTTGAGATGATTTGAGATGTTGTTGACTTGAGTGTTGTTATTACATTCATGATTGTGTCGCATACATTGCATTTTTTTGAGATGGAGCTTATGCTCATTGAGATGGCCTGTATTGGCGAATTTTGAGATGAAGGCTATGCCTTGTTGATGCCTCTATTAATTGGCAAATTTTTGAGATGAGAGTTCTGCTCCAATGGTACCACATGCATTTGCATAGTATTGAGTCGCATTTTATGATTTCTTAAAGGAGTGTATTTTGATGTTGATGAATGTGTATGTATGTTGTGATATTATTGATTATGAGATGAGAAGTGGTGATGCTATTGATCTAATTTAATATATTAATTATCATTAGCTTTATTATATTGTTAGATATCTCACCCCTTTTGTTTGAATGTTGCCCTTATGTTGGTAACGTGCAGGTAATCGAGAGTGAAGGTTGTACACCTTCAGTAGTTCGAGTCAGTGTCATTGCTCTGATATGTAACACTCAGGAGGATGAACGTTTGCTAATTTTTTATTGCTGATTTTCAGTTGTTGAACTTTAAATTGATGTTATTAAACATGTGATGTCTCGAGGTTGTTGTTTTGTTGTTTAAAGATGTTATTGAGAATTCTGCTGCGTAGTTGTTGAATTACTTTATTAAAGATGTTATGATGGTGGTTCATCCTATGTTTTGAAAAAGTGTTATATATCCATGATGAATGCAATGAATTTGTTAGAAGAATTTGTGACGTCCTGATTCATTTGTATGATTGAAATTTTATAACTCTGATTTAATTGTATAATTGCTTGGGGTAGAATTGGGGTGTTACACCAAATATTTTTGAGAAATGATATGTAGATTATTCTCCAAAAACATGTAGCACAAGTAAAAACAAGAAAGAGGTAAGGTGAAGAGGGAGGGGAATGATAGTGTAACCAATGTATCAGATGAAATTAGGGTTTCAAATATCATCAACATCATTCATCCATTTTGGTGGATTTCGTTTTTAAACCTATCAATATCCAAGGTCCAATGAGGTTGAGGAACTTGTCCAAAAAAAACACTTAAGTGTCTCCAAATCAGGACCAATCAAAAAATAATAAAATATATTTAATATAAGAACAAAGTTTAAATGATTTAAAAAAGAAATAATTAGTAAAATATACAACATGTGTTAAAATATTAAATAAAAGTTCTAAAAAAATATCAGAGGTATAACATGAGTCAATAATAGTTGACAAATTATTTTAGAATTTTTTAAAGTCAGAAACTATTTTTAAAATATAAAGAAATAAGTAAAATAAACCAAAATTTGTGAAAAATAGTAAATTCAAAAATAAATATAAAATATGGTCACCAATATTTGTCAAGAGGTCATTATATCCTTCCATAATTTATTTTAGAACTTTAAAATCAAGAAAAGTATTTTTAAACAATTAAAACAAGTCAAATAAAGTGAAAAATCATAAAAAATATCAAATCACAAAATAAAATTGTGAAAAAATAAAAATCAGAAAGAGAAAAATCAAAAGTATTTTGATAATTTTTTCACAATTTTAGAAGTTGAAATGAATTTTTGAAGTTTAAAACAATTAAAACAAAAATCAGAAAAATAAATATAGTACCAAAATAATGTAGTATGTTGGATTCAGCTCACTTATCCACCGTATCAGATTCAAAGATGCTGAAGTTAGGATGCATTGTGATCATCACTGAAACACGCGCATGCAACACAAAAATCTCCAACCAATCATATTAAAACAAATGGTTTAAGATCATTGGTTGAAGAATGACATCTGCGAATTGAGATTTTATGAGATTCTTCAAACCGAAACATTAGAATCTCATAGAGGTATCATTGAATTCGTCTCATCTAGACGATTCTAACCAACTCATCGCGAAAAAATTTATTTAAAGTGTAGCTCACTCGATTTGGAAAAAACCAGAGAGTTTTAAAAATTTTTGAAATCGAAAACATATGCATCAAATGCATCATTTAATCAAAATTAAGCCATCAACAAGAATCAATGAATATCATAGACCATTCCAGTAATTTGACATAGAAGAATTAGTGCCTTAAACTACCTGAATGAAGTATGAAGAATTTTCTCTGAAACTTAACTTGGCTAGCGCGATTTAGAGCACCTTAAGGCTTAATTCTTCTTCTGTTAGCTTCAGTGAAGTTCAACGATGAATAATGAACAACGAAACCAGAGCTGGAAGTGAGGAAATTATGATTTCTAAAACAAAAAATGTGAGCTATAGAGAGAGTTTGGCAGGGTGATTTTGACTATCCAAGCTTGTCCAAATGAATGGAATAGCATCCTCTATTTATAGGGAAATGAATGATGAGAAATGAGAGGAATTGTGAGCAGATCATGCAAGCCAAGCCAACTGTGATCATGCCAAATGTGTGACTTCAAATGCATCAAAACAACCTCATACCAAGTGAAATTTTTATCAAAATGCACCTGGACAATTAGTTAAACATGTTTAGCAACTAAACTTTAAGTAATTCGACCTGTAATCCAAGTTTACTCAAGGTAAAGAATCCTGACTCAAAGCAAAAACAAGATTCTATGGAGCCAACTTCAACAATGCATAGCTCACTACTCAGGGACCTTTATGATGCAATCTTTGATTCTTTAGAAATTTAAATGATCAATATTGACAATGTGCTTTGAAAGTTTTCATTTGGATGTTTGAGCAAAAAGTTATTCAGCTTTGAAATCAAGAAAATCACACAAATTTTTGTACTTAGAAATACTTCTAAGTGTTGAGCTTCAAAATGACCTATAATGTTCTTCAAAGTTACATGCCCTTCAACTCAAATTTGATCTTGATCCTTGAATATGAAATTAATTAAACCACTTAAATTGAATTTTAGAATTGAGATCACTCAAAAATCATAAAAATTGAAAAAGTTATAGTCTTTGGAAGATGATGAACAAATTTGGGGAAATTCAGAAAAGACCTATAATCTTTTCAATTCTTAAACAACTTTCCAAGCATTTTCAAGTCTTACATATTGAACCAAAGTTGTAGTAGACATCCCAAATATTATTGTAGAAAAAGAATTAGCTCAAGGAGATAAAAGATGATCAAGTTATGATCCTTTAAAGGCAAACCCTAAGATTTAAAGGCTTTTCAAAGGGACTTATAATCTTCTTCAACCATTAGTTATCTTCCACTTAAAATTATCCTTAAATCCTTGAAGAGAACTTGTTAATGACCCTTTAAATAGAATCATGGTTTTGGAACCAATCAAAAATGATTTGGAACCCCTTTCTGTAACACCCCACTTTCCCACAATAGCAATTACATTAACATATATAAGAGTACATAAGCAGGATGTCACATACTTCAAATATTCATAAAGTTTAAAGTCACTTTATTACTTCATTTATTCGAACATAATCAATTTGGCAGCAGAATAATAAAATTAGTTCAATTTCATATCATTACAACTTCAACAACAAATAAAACTCCACAAATGTGTGGTCCAACATAAGTCAAATGAAAGATATGTAACTGTTATACCCCAAAATTTTCCCTCCCTTTTTTTTAATACATTTCCCACAAAAGATCTCAAATGCTCAAGAGTTGATCAGACAAGCTCACCTCCTAAGCACTGGGACCACAAATTAGGGTTTTGGTTTTAACAAGGAAAGTTGGAGTTTTAATACCTCAAGTTACTTTCATGGTTAATTATAGGTCTTCAATAATTCTCATACCAAGTTTCAAGTCTTTCACCACAAATTTGCTCAGTCAATTGCTCAGATGACTGCAAATTAGTTGTATTGGATAAAAAGTCAATTGTGGTCAACATACAGTCAAAATTCATGATTTTTGGCCAACATTAACATTTTGAAGTCATATTCATCAATTTATCAAGGTTTGCTCACAATTCCTCAAGAAAAGCATTCAAATCATCAAAGGGGCAAAATTGTCAAAATTAAGGTTTTTACTAAGAATGACTGATCAGTGACTTTTGACCTAGTACCTGACCTAATGGCTTGAAGAATGATCTCAAGGGATTAAACACAATATCTTGACCTATTTTCATGGCTCAAATAATTTCTCAAGATCAATGGATTGATAATTGAAATTTGATCAACTGATGAAAAGTTAACTAATACACAAAAAGTTAAACTTTGACCTTTTGGTCAACAATGAATTTCAAAGATCAAGATTCATCAAGACCTTCAAAAATATCAAACTTGATCATCAAGAATCAATAAAGTCAATAAAAATCAATAAAAGTCAAGATTTTCAAGACTTGGAAAAATTCTAAGTGTTTTTAACCTTGATAATTTCACTACTTCATGACAGTTTTTCACCAAGATGCAAGATGGTTCAAGGAAAACTTTCAACATGAAAGTTATAGATCTTGATAAATTATAAAACTTTGTCCTTGAGGGTTGATGTCAAAAAAATGCTTAGATTTGAAGATATAGGCTCATGAAGTCATGGCATTTTTACAAAACACTTAGTGAAAAATTTTAGCAAGTTTGGTCAGATTTTTGTCGCAACTTCTTGGAAATTTTTCACCTAGTTACAATTTAATTTAGCCAAATTGGTCAACATGAAGGTTGTAGACAATGTTTCAAGCTTTCCAAAATGTCCAATAACTTGAAGAGATCATTCTTGATCTATAAGTTTTGAAGAGAAGAAGATGGCGTCACAAACTTGAATTTTAGGTCATTTTATGATGAACCTTATGATCCAATCTTCAAGCATGATGCATAATCTAGATTTGCAGGCCTTAAAACTTGTGAATCACTCAATAATTAATTGTTTACTCAACAGATTAATCCATTATCCAAGCATTTGAGTCATTGTCCAAGTGATTTTGCCATTAATAGAACAAAGTTCACACTTCCATTTTAGAAAATCCAACTTTAATCACAATGTCAACTTCTTGAGCCTCTCACTTGATCCCTCTGCATACACTCAACATATCTAAAGCCTCTAACCATCTTATAAGCCCTTGTACTATTCATTGGAAGAATATGTTTCAAAAGCTTGCTTCAAAATCAAGTCACATAACCATAACATGTGATTTTTGAAATCTGATTGCCAGAGTCTTCAAAACCTTTTCTCTATAAATAGAGAAGTTATTTACAAGCTAACACACGATTTGAAGAGCCCTCTAACCCCCTCAAATACTATGAAATTAGAATTTGCATTTCAAACCTCCACTCTTGTCATTTCTGACCTTGAACTTTAAACTCACAATCCACTCGTGTGTTTTCAATCTAAATCAATCACAAAGTTTCCATACCTCACTTAGAAACTATCCAAGACCTTGCTACACAACTGTAACACCATTTACACCATCCTCCATTTCCAAAAACTCAAACCTACAACTTGACTTCTCCAGAAAGATTCAGCCACTCTCAATCCAAAGTAAGCATTGCAATAGCTTCCTAGGAATTCAGTGAAGCTATCCAGATCATCACAACACCTCAAGAAGCGCTCAAACTCCAAACACGATTTCCAGTTTTTAGGTAACTTTTCTCAACTTGGAACTCCTTATACAAGCATCATTAATGGTTATTTGTGAATGAAAAATGTAAACATCATTGCCTTAAAGCTAACCATGCCTTTAGTTTTCATTTATATTTCCTGAGTGATGTGAATTTTAAAGTTGAACTTTTTGAAAAAATAAGGTTTTTATTTGGTACCAGCAAAATTCTCATTCATCTTTGATTTATAGTTTATGAAATTTATATGGTTGGATTCGTGGTGAAAAATGGAACAACTTTCATGTTTACATTTTTTAAAATGGTTGAGAAATGAGCAAGATCAGAAATTAAAAAATGTGACAATGGTGACTGGCGCGAGGTTAGGGATGAAGTCATGTTCAGAAACAAGTTTATTTTATATTTAGTTGAATTTGTATTATAAATGGATGAAACAGCCACCCCAGTGGCAGAGAAGCGCGCGCTAAGTCATTGATCCATATGGACATGGGTTTGAGCCCCAGTGGTACCCTTTTATGTTTTTTTCATATATTTCTTGCAGATCCAGCGCGCCTAGCTTCCTTGAGTCCATCATGTACCTTCTCCTCTACACCATCTGATCATTGGACAAACAGATCCAATGCATCACATGCATGCCCCATGATGCATCTCCAAAAAGCCAACTACATGGAATTATAATCAGGCATATGGGCCTCTTGGACTTGGGCTTTTTTTTACTCTTTTATACTCCCATTTTACTTTTCAGCGCAGGCCCAGTATATATATTTTATTTTATTTTTGTTTCTAATAAAAAAACTGAATTGGACCTTTTTGTTACTTTTTACCTCCCTTCTACTTTTTAACACCCAGGCCCAATATTTTTATATTATTCATATTTTCTACATTTCATTTATTTATTTATTTCTATTTAACCCAAAAATATAAAAATATATTTTCTTAAATAATTAAATTAAAAATATGTTTTTTTAAACACTTATTTTATTTTGTTGATATTTAGAACTAGATTTTCTTTATTTTACACACTTCAAAATATTTTTCCAAATTCACATTAACCTTCAAATTATTTAGACTTAGGTTTTATTTTCTTCTTAATTTCAATTAACTTAGATTTTAGGTTTTTTTAGAAATTAATTAACTTTTCTTGTAATTAAAATTAATTAGTTTAATTAGGTTAATCTTTAAACCTTTTCCATCAAAAAACCTAAAAACAATTTCCTTCTTCTTCTTCTTTACATTTTGTACATTCTATCATTATTCATGTTCAATGGTTTGTAATAGATAATTAAGTTTTATTTTTCTCCCCTACTCACAAACTTGTACCCCCCATTCCCAAAGCATTGTAATAGCGTAGGACCTTTAAATTCCGCAATTTATCTCTTTCCTTATTATTGTTAGTAATTAGAGTTTGCATGACAAGATTTAAAACCAACTATAGCAAAACCCTAATTCAAGATAAAAAATAATTGAAATCAACACACTTTGCACACATGCACCTCTAGGGTTAACCTCACTTGTTGCCTCAGATTAAAACAGTCATATCCCTCGAATGTGTGATGTTTTAGGAAAAACCCTCGATTAAAAGATCGTAGTACCTCGATGACCCTTCAATGTTGCCTTCGGTAAATGATCTTAGACCCTTATGACAATTGCTAAAATGTCTTACAAGTTGCCTTTTATGACTGTACGATAACCCGCGCCTGTCCCTCACATCCAATGATATGGCTCCTTATCAACCAATGGTAAAATAGCACTATCTAAAGGAGGAGGAAAATAACATAGACTTTTTGAGTAGGTAGATTGCTCGTAATTGCTTGCTCAGAAACTACAACCGTTTCCACACCTCACACTTTCAAAAACAAACATCTTTTCAAACACTCTCTTTTCAAACAAATATTTTCAAAATAAACATTTTGTAAACATTCCCAACAATACGAGAATCATTGCAAAATTGTCTCACTAAGGCGTTTTCAAAATATTTCCCAAAACAAACATTTTGTATACATTCTCAACGATACGAGAATCGTTACAATATTACCATATTCAAAAAAACTTTAAAACATTTTCAAACATACACAAACACAAAGCATTTCAAATTGATCAAGAAATTAAGAGCCCGTAGATAACTACGGATGAAAAGGGTGCTAACACCTTCCCTTTTCATAACTTACCCCCCGAACTCAAGAAAATTATCAAAAGTCTTTTCTATTCTTTTCACAGTTTCCTTTATTGAATAAAAGAAAAGTCGGTGGAGACTCTTGTTATTTGCAACGTTTGCGTTCAAACATAAAACACCATGTCATTTCTCCTACCGTATTATAGTAACAAATAAAATAAAGCAAACCATGACAAAGATTCCCAATTCCTATGTTACGAGCGACTCCTAGGACTCGATCGGGTAACACTCACTCCAAGCACTACTCAGGTACCTGATTATATGTACTCCTAGGGGAGCATATACGCAACAACAAAAAAGGGTTGAGAATTTCATTCAATAAATATACGGTGAATATCACATGCTAAGGAGTAGTAACCATACAATCCACACATCACACAGTACTTCGCAACATAATACATCGTTCACATAATGCAACATCAAATCAAATCAATGCAATGAGACCGACATCAACTCAATGCATGTGGTACCATCAGGGCATAAGCCCTAATCTCATATGCCAATTTTGGAAATAACAGGGCATAAGCTCTCATCATAAACCCATTACAGGCCAACAATAGGGCATAAGCCCTCATCACTATTTAACATGCGACATCATAGCAATAACATAACTATACAACCACAAGCCAAAAGCCTTCAACATAGTGCTAATTTAGGCCATCAACATCATTATCATCATAGTCATCAACATTACCTTATAACAACATCGTAAGCAAAGCAACATCGCAATAAATAACTCACCATTTCGGTGTAGCAAGGGGAAACTATTCCTATCCTAACTTAGGTACTAGGAATATAATCCTTATCACTCATTTTCCTCCTTAAAATTAAGGTTCATATCATTATCTAACTACTGCTTCAAACAGCATAGCAACCGGGTTCCTAAAAATAAAGTTATGGTTGATTCAAGGAAGTCCAAAATAACAATTAGTTATTGTCATCCCTTTCCCAGTGAAGCCCTACGTCGCCCGGCGATGCTGCCTTTGCGTCACTCTTTGCTTGGCGATGCTAGGCGTGACGCACTCTAGTAGCTCATCCAAAAATATGCCTCCTCTTTGCCTCCACCTTCTCCCAGCAAAGCATCATCGCCTAACGACACTCCCTTTATCGCCAGACGATTCTCTGCGAACATGGTTTTCCTATTTGCGTTATTTCACTGTATCAGACCGATTTCCTGCGATTTTGTCATATTATAGGTCCTAATATGTTGTCTAAACACACGATTGTATCACCTATCAATCCATCACAATGCACCATTATCCATACATCAGTTATGAGTCATATTCCATCATCAAATCCTCTAATCCTAATTTCCATTACTAATAGGTTTTAGATTTGGGTTTTGTGGTACCATCATCATAGCAACAAAAATCCCCAACAACAATCACAATCATAACACCACAATTTCATGTAGTATCACATACATCAACATCAATCAAATCAAACAAAAGCAGATCATACATCAATCATTCAAAAACAACCTAAGAGGGAAAAGAATCCTCACTACCCTCTCATGTAAAATAACCAATTATAGAATCCATTCACACCCTAACCTTAATTTGCAGCTTTGATGCTTCAACAATGGAGAATTTCCTTAACCCTAGTTCCCTCTTCTCTTCTCTTCCCTTCTCTATTTCTACGTGACAATAGTTTTTCTCCAAAATAGTCTAACCCTCTTCTATTGTATTTTATAATTATTAACACTCCACTAATAATAATAATAATAATAATAATAATAATATTATTAATATTAATATTAATAAAAAATTAAAAATATTAATAATAACTATAATATTTATAATAATAGTATTATCCCTCAAAACTAAGTTTCACCACAAAATTCCAAAGAAAATTCAAAATCAACAAACAATTACTAAGTATTTAAATGGGGCGTTACAACTCTCCCCCACTTAGAATATTTCCGTCCTCGAAAATCACCTTATGTGAACAATTCTGGATAACACTCCCGCATCTTGCTCTCTAACTCCCACGTCATACTTTCTCCAACTTCTCCTCCCCAAACTACTTTCACTGGAGGGATTTCCTTGCCTCTCAACTTCTTCATTTCATGGTCTTCGATCCTCACTGGTAAAGCCTCTATCGTAAGATTATCCCTTACTTGTACGTCATCCATCCAAATTACATGAGATGGGTCCGCAATATACTTATGAAGTTGTGACACATGGAACACACCATGAAATCTGAAAGATTAGGTGGTAATTCCACCTTATACGCAACATTTCCCGCTCTATTAGAAATTTGATAGGGCCAATAAACTGAGGAGTAAGCTTCTTCAAATTCAATGCTCGCCCAACACCAGTCACTGGGTTGAATCTCAAAAAGACATGATCTCCTTCCTGAAATTCAAGGTCCTTCCTTCGCTTGTCATGGTAACTCTTTTGTCTACTATGCAAAGCTTTCATCTTTTGCCGGACTAACTTCACTTTTTCAGTAGTCTCTCATACAATTTCGGGTCCAAGCATCACACTTTCACCAGATTCGTACCAACACAAAGGCGTTCTGCACCTCCGACCATACAATGCCTCAAAAGGTGTCGTACCAATACTGGAATTAAAACTATTGTTATAAGTGAACTCAATAAGTGGAAGGTAACTATCCCATGTACCTCCTTTCTCAAGAATAGAAGCTCTCAATAAATTCTCTAACGACTGAATAGTCCTCTCTGTCTGACCATTAGTTTGTGGGTGATATGCAGAACTCAATCTCAGTTTAGAACCTAACGCATCCTGCAGACTCTTCCAAAAATCAGAAGTAAACCTTGGTGTTGTACCCCAAAATTTTCCCTCCCATATTCTTTAAGATTTGTCAAGATCAATCTTCAAATGGATCAAGAGATTGCACAGTCAAACATCCTCATAAGCCAGTCAAAATTAGGGTTTTGGTTTTTGCAAAGAATTTGAGGTTTTCAAGGGCTCAATCAAGTCCCATAGGCCCATATACATTTCCAAGCATCTACATGTCAAGTTTCAAGACTCACAGCATCAAGTTGCACAGTCAAAAGCCCTAATTGCTTGACAATCAACTGTAGGGGCAAAATGGTCATTTGACAGTCAAAAGTAAAACTTTTTGGTCAACATCTTATTTTGAAGCCACAATCATAATTTGATCAAGTCTTGATCATGATTCCACAAGAATGGCTCAAAAATCATCAAGGATGCAAAAGTTGCTATTTTGGGACAGTTGAAAAGTCAACTGTAACTTGACCAGGGCATAACTTTTTCATGGTTCATCATAAAAATCCCATCCAATGCTCATTTTGAAGGGGATGACATTTAATACAACTCATCTTCACATTCCAAGTCCAAGAAATGCTCTCACAAAAAGTTATCAATTTCTACATTATAGGTCATTTTCAAAAGTCAACAAAAAGGCACTTTAAGTCAAAGACCATAACTTGAGATTGGTAAATCAAAATGACATGGGACCAAAGGATTTGGTTATAGGACTTCAAGACCTTTCCAAAATATCCAAGAACATGTTCATATGATCAAAATTGAGCAAGATATGCATTAGAGAAGTTGGGAAATTTTTGGGAATTTACAAAAGTCAACTTTGCCTAAAACACCTTGTTTTTGCTAATGGGCCTCAAATTCTTTCTTGAAACATTGTCCAAGGCCTATGCACGACCCATTGAGCTTAAATTGATTTATTTTCTTATTTTTAATTAATTAATTGAATTTTTATTAATATTAATTCATTTAATTGTAGGAAAATTCAAAAGATATTATTTTCAAATCTTTTGTGGAGCAAATATGACCAACACATGCTGAAGATTTCGTTTGCCAATCAAGGGGACCAAAATATCCAATTTTAGCAAGTTTTATCAATCAAAAATGTGCAAAAAGATTTGATTGAAATCAAAGATGCAAAACATAATTTCATGGATTCTTGGACAAAGATTGAACCCTAAATCCATTCTACTATAAGAGCATAACCAAACCCTAAAGCCTTGGACGTGCAAAAGCTATTGCAAGAACCATTACCATATTGAAAAAATTCAAAGAAAACTGAAATCTGAATTCCATCTTCCAGGCCCTTTCAAAGCGAGTTAAGAATTCTAATACGTTGCATAAGTCCCCAGAAACGTTTTAGAATCAAAACCAAACGCCCAGGCCTAAGGAATCGCCCCACACGAACTCACGGTTTGCATAATTTTCTTGGAATCGAAATTCATTGTTCATGCATCATTAACATAATTTGTTGCTTGTTTTGTGTTGTATGAGTCCACAGGAAACTAATGGTATGGTTCAATTGCCTTGAAACGCCCTGAAACGAAAATTACCATGGACGAATTCTAGGTTTTCAAAGCTTCCAATTTGGGGGTTTACAGCATAAGCAAAATTAGACCTCAAGACTCACATGGTTGAAACCGTCTGAACGTGACGAGCACAATAGACACCTCGCGCCCTAATTATATAGCTTGGATTCCTATTCGCTATTATTGGCAGTTTTACTTTGTGGGGGTTTAAAACTCCCGCTATTTGTTTTGTTTTTACAGGCAAAAGGAAGAAGATGACTGCGTTGTCTACACGTGATTGGACAATTCAAATATAATGCGCGTTGTTTCTCTTTCCCAGCATAATTGATGTTTTTGTATATTATTTTCACTATCCATCATATTAACAAATGCATGCGAGTGGAGTAGTGGTTAGTGCGCTGGACGTTCATCATTGGGACCTGGGTTCGATTCCCAGGACCCCCAAAATAGTTCTATTATTTTTCATAACATCTTCATATGCAGTGCTTGTCAAGGGTTCCACCATATAACCCCATGCATCAGCCAGCCATGTGTCTCCTAACACAAATCCAATGGCTACAAGGGAATGAACATCATGTTCTCAGGTCCAAGCAAGCGTAGACGATTCCCAAAGTCAAAAAGGCCTGATGTTTAATGGGCCAAATTGCCTCTTCATACCTCCATTGGGTCCATCAACACCCCTCCTGGTTTATTTTCCTTTTTATTTTCTTTCTCTTTTTAATTCTTTTAATTATTAATATTATTATTATTAACTAACAAATAATTTTTATAATAAAATCAGAAACTTAAAATATTTGTATTATTATTATTATTATTATTAAATTTCACCTTAATTGTTATTTTTGTAAATAAAATATTAACAAATTAATTAGTTTAATTAGGTAATTTTAACTTTTTTTCACAATAAATAAAATAGGTTAGAATTAGGGTTTTTCTTGACTTTTAATTTCTTTTCTTTTTATTTTTATTAAAGACCTAAAAAACACAAAAACATTTTTTTCTTTTAATAAATTAATTAAATTAGTTAAATTAGATTAACTTGGACATTTTTTTAATAAATAAAATCAATCTAGAATTAGGGTTTCTTTTGACTTTTATTTTCTTTTATTTTATTTCTTATTAAAGACTTCAAAAACATAAAAAACATTTTTCTCTTTTAATTAATTAGTTTTAGGATTAATATTTGATTAATTGCAAAAAAGGACTAAATTAAATTCTTTTCTCAAAAGGGTCAAAACCCTATGGACGTCCTGATTCGATTCTTTTACACGCATTATCTTATTTTTGATTATACTTGATGTATCTGTTTCCAAGGATGTAATAGTTAATTAGGTTTTACCGTTTTCTTTTACTTTCCGCATTTATTTTCCAAAAAGGGTTTTTGTTTTTGGCGATGTATAGACCCGCGCCTTGTAATAGCGTAGATTCATATTTCCGCACTTTATTTTCCGCACTCTTAACTGTTAAAAATGCATGAAAGATTTGTATGACAAACTAAAATCAACTCGTAGATCACCATGATATATGTACAAGATAAACATAAACTGAAACAACACACATGCACATGCCACTCCTAGGGTACGCCTCACTGGTTGCCTCGAACGTGGTCTTCAAGTGTAGGGAGTTTTAGAGGTTGCCCTCCTGTCTAAGATCCAGTTGCCTCGAAACGGTTGCCTCGGATAAAAAGGATCTAGGACATTAGGGTTACTTCTAAGGTGTCCTACTATTGCTTCGGTGACCATATTGTCCCTTAATCGAATTGACCCGAATACCTCCAACGACGGTGCTACCTACTTCTCAATAGTGGGATAGCACTGTTTATAGGACTCTTACACAGTCTAATTCCTTAGAGTAGGTAGATCTCATGGGTACTTGCTCTTTTCAAAACAAACAAAAACATCTTTTCACACAGACACTTTCGAAAGTTTTCAAACAAATTTTCCATACACTCTTGAGGACAGATACAAGAGTTACTTAGAAATTTTTCAAACAAAACTTTTTCAAAACCCACGCACACTTGAAAAGCAAACATCTTTTGAAAACATAAGAGTAAGTACCTAAGAGCCCATGGATAACCATGGATATAAAGGGTGCTAACACCTTCCCTTTCTATAAATCTACCCCCCGAACCGAGAAACATTCTCGAAAAGGAATTTTGTTGTGCTTTTGTCCTTTCCATGTTGGAGAACATAAAAGACGGTGGCGACTCTTGCTTACCGCGACATTTCGCAAACCAGCTAAAAAACAGTCAGTTCCATTTCCACCGATCACAGAACTGGCGACTCTGCTGGGAATGTTTTAAAGTGAGGTGTACCTTAGGATTAGATCATATTTATGTTTTCAATTGAATGTTTTGTTTGCTTTATATTTGTGGGCATTGTCTCGGATTTTCATAGATCCTAACCCGGATCTGGGGAATACCCTTTTAGGTAGCATAAGCTGTGAGGGACCTGTCCGGCGTAGACCGACACGGGTGAAGCAGTGGCTACGTTGGTGTGACACCTTGCTCTGTACCGATATCCCTTGTGTTGCAACGAGGAGAATATGGGTCTTCTGAGGAGTCATTAAGCACCAACCGACCTTAGAACCCTAATTGACCCAACTTGGCCATAGAACAGTAGCAGTATGCTACACCCATTGAGGCTAAACTCTCGCGATGGTTCTGGCCGCAAGAAAAGATTGCGACGCTGGAGTTATGATCGATTGAGGGTAGTCAGTGATATTGGGATCCTCTAGAACCCGGTTACTTTTGATAGGACAAGTCTTAACCAACGAAACTGAAAGAGGGTAGTACCTGAACTTCATGCTGGCCTAAACTCTAAGGGCTGCCTTGTGTGACTTGTGTTCCTTATCATGTTTACCTTTGTGAATATTTGTGGTGTGCTTTATCATAACATCATGCCATCATACCATTGCATGCATCCTGCATAAGGACTGACCCATTTCAAAGACAAGAGGGTTTCATCTTTGCTCTATTTTGTAGGACATTATGATGCCTATGCGAAGGAATACTATTCGGCTCAACTTTGTTCACTCACCTGATTTGCTTAAAGAGTTGGTTGACAGAATTCCAAATACTACTTCCTTCATCTAGAGGCATGGTTCTCTTCTCGGTTTAGTCACTTCAAAGTGGGACCAACAACTGATGAGTGTCCTGACCCAGTTCTATGATCCCCTATACCATTGCTTCACTTTTCAAGACTTCCAGCTGGTCCCTACCCTGGAAGAATTCTCTGATTTGCTTGGTATCCCTATCTTGGATCAGACTCCATTCACTGGCTGGGAAAAGACTCTTAGGCTTGAGGAGATTGCTGCAGCCCTTCCCTTGACCAACAAAGAGGTAATGGATAACTGGGTGACTAGAAGCGGAGTTAAGGGCTTTTTGGCTAAGTTTCTGATTGGTAAAGCTAACAGTTTCTGGAATGACTTAGACTTCAGGGCGTACGAAGACATTCTGGCTCTCTTAATCTATGGTCTGGTTCTGTTTCCAAATCCTGATAACTTTATTAACGTCAATGCCATAAGGATCTTCATGTCTCGGAACCCTGTGCCCACTCTCTTGGGTGATATCCTGCAACAGCTCTATGCTCGTACTGCCCGAAGACGGGGAACTCTGTGGTGTTATGCTCCTTTGTTAGTGAGGTGGTTTATTTCGCACCTTCCTAAGTTCGTGCTGAAGAACAAAGAAGGAAGGGGTTGGGCTCATAGGTTAATGTCTCTCACTGATAATGACATCATTTGGACTCTCAGAGGTTTGGATGAAGTAGCTGTTATTGATCGTTGCGGAGAATATCCTAATGTTCCATTGATCGGTACTCAGGGAGGAATCTCTTATAATCCATGTCTAGCTCTCCGTCAGTTTGGAAGAGCCAGAAGAGAAGGGCTTCATGCGATGTTGGTGCCTCACATCAGTTTTGAGTTTCAGGTAGATAGTGACGAGCTACGCCGTAGATTCATCAAAGCTTGGGACAGAATTCACAAAGCTGACCCACATGAGTTGGGACCGAAGACTTATCTACCTATGGAACCCTACTACAGATGGGTCCGCATCCGTGCTCAGAAGTTAAGTATGACATACGAAGCTGTCAGGCCTATCATTCTTGAATTTCCTGATAGAGACAAGGTTCATCCAACTATACTCCTTCCACGGATACCTACTGACGTTGATACACTAAAAAGGTCTTGGGAGAAACTACAGGAAGAACGGGATTCTTATCGGGAAAGGTTCAATGAGCAAGAACAGAAAGATCCAGAAGCTGACTAAGCAATTGGAGAACGAGCGGGTCCTGAATGACTATATCTGGACTGAGAAGAGGAGGCCATGGGAGCACTGATGGGCCTTGGATATTTCTTTTACAACTTTTATTTCCTTTTCAGTATTTTCATTTATGTAACGCCTAAGGGCAATTTCTTGAACAATTCAAAGTTAAATCTAATGAAGTGTGTTTCCTTTTTGTTTACAAAGTTGAACCCCGATTGTCTTTGAAAACATAAATCATACGCATTCCATGCATCATATGCATAACAGGTACTCTTTTCTACAGGTTGCTTAATCTTCTTCGCTGTTTATTTTAGCAATCGTCATGAATTCTGAATCATCCAACAAACAAGCTATCAAGGCCCTCCAGGCCCAGAACGCCCAGTTTCAAGAGCTGGTCATGAGCTTAGCCCAAGGTCAAGAGGAATTGAAGGCTCTACTGGTGTAGAAGAAGAAGAAGAGGACTGTGTTGTTTAACTCTGGATGGAGGTTTGGGAATACACTGCAAAATGAGGCTGATCAGGCTGCTTCCTCTGTAGGGAAAGACAGTCCCCAAGAGGGAAGGGTTCCTAGTCCTGTGGTCTCCGACAACGAGACAAATTTCAATGATGAGCAGTACCCTCCTGCTGAGGACAGGTACAAGCAACTAGAGGACCGTCTGAGTGCCATGGAGATTCAACATGTGCCCCGACTGGATTTTGGTGATTTGGGCTTATCTTCTGTGGTGGTGATCCCACACAAGTTCAAGGCACCTTCTTTTGCGAAGTATGACGGGGCTTCCTGCCCTAAGTTGCACCTCCGTTCTTATGTAAGGAAGATTCAACCTTACACTGCAGACAAGAACTTATGGATCCATTTCTTCCAGGATAGCCTTTCAGGGGCTCAACTCGAGTGGTTCTATCAGCTGGATGGAGCCAGTATTCGTAACTGGGAGGACTTGGCTACTGCATTTTATAAGCAGTATCAGTACAATGCCGACCTCGCTCCTACACGTACCCAACTCCAGGGTATGTCGCTAGGATCGGGAGAAGGTTTTAAGGAGTACGCGTAAAAGTGGAGGGACCTGGCTGGCAGGGTGCAGCCACCGTTGACTGACCGTGAACTTGTGGACATGTTCTTGGGGACCCTGTCTGGTCCATTCTTTAACCACCTGATTGGTAATTCTTCTGCAGGGTTTACAGACCTCATTCTGACTGGTGAGAGGATAGAAGATGGTATTAAGTCGGGGAAGATACAGAAAGGTGCATCCTCAAGTTCTGAAAAGAAACCCTTCAAGAAGGAAGCCAGTGCTGTTTATGGGTCGAGGAAACAGAATAAACCGGAACGCCACCAAGCTGTCAACGCGGTGGTAATTTCAAAGCCTGTTGCCGATCCTCAGAAATATAACCAACCAAGGGGTGAGGGGCCCAGAAGAGAGTGCACTCGGCTTAGTATGACCTTGTCTCATATCCTGCCGCAACTGCTGTCAACCAATCTGGTAACTGTCAAAGAAGCTCCGAAGGTAGTGAACACAACCTCTCCAAAGTACAACCCCAACGCCCGTTGTGCTTATCACTCTGATAGCCCGGGGAATTCTACTGATGATTGTTGGGCTCTAAGGAATAAGGTTCAGGACCTTATTGATGCTAAAGAAATACAGTTCGAGGCGCCCGAAAGGCCCAATGTTGTGACTGCTCCCATGCCCCAGCATGGAGTGAATGTTGTGGAAGAAGACTTATATGTGGCCTCTGTGGAAGATATTGTTACTCCGTTATTGACTGTCAAGAGGAACCTGTTGCTAGCCGATTTATTTCCGGGATGTAATAAAGGTTGCCATTTATGTGCTGTTTCACCTGCTGGTTGTCCCTTGCTGAAGTCAGGCGTCCAAAACCTGATGGATAGCAAAGAGATCTTGTTCAAGAAGATTGCTATTCCTGCTGTCCCTGCTGAAGAAGTGTCTATTGTTACTATTTTCAACAATTCTCCTAAGGATCCCTCAAAGAATCCTGTCAAAATCATGTCTACTTTGAAGATTGCTCCTATCATCATTACTGTTCCGGGGCCCCTCCCCTATACATCTGACAAAGCTGTCTCGTGGCACTATGGGGCAGATGTTTATGTGCTCGGAGTAAAACAAGAGTTTGATACTAGTACCGGTGTCAGCAACATCACCGGGCCTGCCAAAGTCACTCGCAGTGGCAGGCTGTTCTCACCAGATATTGCGCCACCAGCCATTCAGAGACCTCTTGTCATCACACCTGCAAGTGTGCCTGCTCCCCTGCCTGACCAAGTTCCTGTTTCTACCCCTGCTGCCGAGTCATCTGACGCTCGGGGAAAAGGGATTGCTACTGATGTGCCTGCCCGGACAGAGGCACCGAAGACAACCACTGTTGAGGCTTCCAAGCAAGAGATAGAAGAGATTCTCAAGATTATCAAGAAGAGTGATTTCAATGTAGTTGAGCAGCTGGGGCACACCCCCTCTAAAATCTCTATGCTATCACCGTTGTTGTGTTCAGAGGCCCATGCCAAGGCTCTGATCTCCTTCCTGAAGATGGCCCATGTGCCACAAGAAACGTCTGCTGATTAATTTACCGATTGTGTGGCCAACTTAATTGCTGATAATGGGTTGGGTTTCTCTGACGCCGATCTAACCGCCAAAGGAAAGAACCATAACGACGCCCTGCATGTCTCCATTGAATGCAGGGGCACTACTCTTGCCCATGTGTTGGTAGATACCGGTTCTTCATTAAATGTATTACCCAAGAAAGCTCTAGACAGGCTGGATTGTGAGGGTTTAGAGCTCAAGCCAAGTAACATTGTGGTCCGGGCCTTTGACGGGTCAAAGAGGATGGTACATGGTGAAGTTGACATTCCAATCAGGGTCGGTTCGCAGGTTTTTGATTCTACTTTCTATGTGATGGACATCCGACCGTCCTATTCTTGTTTGCTGGGTTGTCCATGGATCCACAAGGCTGGAGCTGTGACCTCCACTTTACATCAGAAGCTTAAGTACCCGGTCAGAGGGAAGATAGTTACAGTGCAAGGGGAAGAAGAATATATGGTCAGTCACCTCAACTCGTTCCGGTACATAGAGATGGATGGGGAGTTCATTGAGACCCCCTTTCAACATTTTGAAGAGGTTCCTCAGACACTGGCGTCAGCAGAGACTGTGACTGAAGATAATTCTCCTTTGAAGATGGCTTCCTTGAAGGATGCCCGGGCTGTGGTTGAGAAGGGTGAGTGTGCAAACTGGGGCAGACTTCCTGATTTCACTCCGAAGACTGACAAGTTTGGTTTGGGTTTCACTGCAGAGGCTCAGAGGGTTGTGCGTAAGGAAAGGATTGGAAGACCTCCCGTATTCATCACCAACCCGGGAGTGAATGCTATTGAAGACGAAGCGGAAGAGTCTGAATTCGACAGCTGGATCTACCCAACGACCAACGGTGGACCAAGCAACTGGACTGCGAAAGACTTCATACCTATTACTTTTGTCACTCAGTAATGAACTCCTTTGTTTTAAATTTGTAACGAACAATAATTTGAAACTTTATGGCTCGGTGTCTTACCCGGGGCACCGTGGCTTCATTTGTGAGGGCTTATTATTTGTCATTTTCATATATCATGAATAAAAGCATTGGACGTTTTTCGCATTTCAAATCTTGCGCTCCCTTTCTTTCTTTATTATATATATTGCAAAACAGCTATATTTACACACACTCACCTATACAGGTTCCAATCCACTCTGGATCTCACTGGTAACGACTCTGCTACTGCCAGTTATGACTTCGAAAATCTGATCAACTTAGCCGAAGACGAAGGTGAAGATGATTGCGAAGTGCCTGGTGAGCTTGCAAGACTGCTACTCCAGGAAGAGAGGGCCATTCAGCCACATGAAGAGCCAGTGGAAACGGTAAATCTGGGTACTGAGACAGACAGAAAGGAAGTCAAGATTGGTGTCAATCTGGAGCTCAGTGTGAAACAACGGTTGATTCAGATGCTGCATGACTACGTGGAAATCTTTGCCTGGTCTTATGAAGACATGCCTGGGTTGGATACCGACATCGTGGTTCAGCATTTGCCTACCAAGGAAGACTGCCCTCCGATAAAGCAGAAGGTCTGCCGTATGCGTCCAGAGATGTCCGAGAAAATCAAAGCTGAGGTTATGAAACAATTTGACGCCGGTTTTCTAGCAGTGACTTCTTACCCTCAGTGGGTTGCTAACGTGGTTCCAGTGCCGAAGAAATATGGTAAGGTCAGAATGTGTGTTGACTACAGGGATTTGAACAGGGCGAGCCCCAAGGATGATTTCCCTCTACCTCACATCGACGTTCTAGTGGACAACACTGCTCAGCATAAGGTATTCTCCTTCATGGACAGATTCTCCGGTTATAACCAAATCAAGATGGCTCCTGAAGACATGGAGAAAACCACTTTTGTTACTCAGTGGGGCACCTTTTTCTACAAGGTCATGCCTTTTGGGTTAAAAAATGTTGGGGCAACCTACCAACGTGCCATGGTTGCCTTATTTCATGATATGATCCATCATGAGATCGAAGTGTATGTCGACGATATGATTGCAAGGTCCCAAACTGAGGAGGAATACCTTGACCATCTACAGAAGCTGTTTGACCGTCTGAAGTTGTACAAGCTGAGGTTGAACCCGAACAAGTGCACCTTCGGGGTAAGATCTGGAAAACTGCTAGGCTTCGTTGTAAGCGATAAAGGTATTCAAGTGGACCCTGCCAAAGTGAAAGCCATACAAGAGATGCCAGTTCCCAAGACAGAGAAAGAAGTCAGAGGCTTTCTAGGACGATTGAACTATATTGCTCGATTCATCTCGCACCTAACTGCTACCTATGAACCAATCTTCAAGTTGTTGAAGAAAGATCAAGTAGTACGTTGGAACGATGAATGTCAGGCCGCTTTCGAAAGAATCAAAGAGTATCTCCAAGAACCACCCATTCTTATGCCGCCGGTTGAAGGGAGACCTCTAATATTATACTTGACAGTACTTGACAGCTCAATGGGGTGTGTGCTGGGGCAGCATGACGAGTCTGGCCGACAAGAGCACGCTATTTATTACCTTAGCAAAAAGTTTACCGACTGTGAGACCCGATACTCACTGCTCGAGAAAACTTGCTGCGCTTTGGTATGGGCTGCTCGCCGGCTGAGACAGTATATGTTGACTCACACTACTCTGTTGATTTCAAAAATGGATCCAATAAAGTACATATTCGAAAAGCCTGCCTTGTCCGGGAGAATTGCAAGATGGCAGATGATCTTGACGGAATATGACATCCAATACACGACTCAAAAAGCTATCAAGGGAAGTGTATTGGCAGACCATTTGGCACACCAGGCAGTGGATGATTACCAGTCGATGAACTTTGAATTTCCAGACGAGAATATCATGGTAGTGACTGATTGTGAAGTACCTGGACCGAATGAAGGACCTGAGGAAGGATCCCGATGGTCTATGCACTTTGACGGAGCCTCCAACGCTTTGGGTAACGGTATTGGTGCCGTGATCATATCCCCTAAAGGAACTCATACTCCACTTACTGCCCGACTATGTTTCAACTGCACCAACAACATGGCGGAGTATGAAGCATGCATTATGGGTCTTCAAGCTGCAATTGACTTAAGGATCAAGTTTCTGAGTGTCTTCGGAGATTCCGCTCTCGTGATCAGCCAGATCAAAGGCGAGTGGGATACGAAACACCCAAATCTTATTCCTTACAAGGAGTATGTGCTGACATTGATCCCCCATTTCGAGGAGATAACTTTTGAACACTTCCCAAGAGAGGAGAATCAGTCGACGGACGCGTTGGCTACGATGTCTTCTATGTTCAAAGTAAAATGGGACAACGAGGCTCCCCGGATCATTATCTGGAAATTGGACGAACCTGCACATTGCTGCGATCTTGAGGCTGGAGAGGTAACTGAAAAACCTTGGTATCATGAAGTAAAGAGGTACTTGGAAGCTCAAGAATACCCCGAGGGTGCATCCGTTAACGACAAGAAGTTTCTGAGAAGGTTCGCAGCAAAGTTCTTCCTCAGCAATGGCATTTTGTACAAGCGAAACCATGATTCCACCTTACTGCGTTGTGTGGATAAGACTGAAGCAGAAAGGATCATGGCAGAGCTGCATGAAGGTACCTTCGGAACACACTCCAGTGGACATACCATGGAAAAGAAAATCCTTCGGGCAGGATATTTCTGGTCCACAATGGAAGCCGACTGTTATCAACATTCTCGGACGTGTCACAATTGCCAGATCTACGCTGATAAGGTGCACATTCCTCCAGTACCTCTGAACGTCTTGACAGCACCTTGGCCTTTTGCAATGTGGGGCATTGATATGATCGGCAAGATCAGACCTACGGCATCCAACGGGTATCGCTTCATCCTGGTAGCGATTAATTACTTCACAAAGTGGGTTGAGGCAGCTTCCTACACTACGGTAACCAAGAACGTCGTGGCACGGTTTATTCGGCACAACCTGATATGTCGATATGGCATCCTGGAAAGGATCATTATGGATAATGGTACTAATCTTAATAACAAGATGATCGCTGAGCGCTACGAGCAATTCAAGATACAGCACCACAACTCTTCTCCTTACCGGCCGAAGATGAACGGGGCTGTAGAAGCAGCTAATAAGAATATCAAGAAAATTGTGCAGAAGACGACAGTGACCTACAAGGATTGGCACGAGATATTACCGTTTGCTCTTCATGGGTACCGTACCTCAGCACGGACATCAACAGGGGCAACCCCCTTTTCCTTGGTCTATGGCATGGAGGCAGTCTTGCCTATCGAAGTCTAGATACCCTCTCTCTGGATAATGAAGGATGCAGGTTTGAGCGAAGATGACTGGATCCAGACTCAGCTTGATCAATTAAACCTAATTGACGAAAAGAGACTCACCGCTATTTGTCATGGTCAAACGTACCAAAAACGGATGATCAGGGCATTTAACAAGAAATTCAGACGACAAGAGTATCAAGTTGGAGACCTGGTAATCAAGCGCATCATTCTTCCTCAAAATGATCCCAGGGGCAAATGGACCCCTACATACGAAGGGCCATTTGTGGTTAAACATATCTTCTCAAGAGGAGCTATGATTCTAACCACCATGGATGATGACGATCTTCCTCACCCCGCCAATGCAGACATAGTGAAAAGATACTACGCATGAATTAAAGACCCGCTAGGTTGACACACCTAGGAAAAAATAAGGGCTTCCCGGCGAACCAAAAGGGTTCGGGCAAAAATAAGGGATGAAATGAAAAAATCTGTACACCCGGCAAGTCGAAAACCTGAAAAGGCGGCTTGGGCAAAAATGGGTATCCCGGTGGACTAAAAACCCGAAAGGGAGGTCCAGGCAAAAGTTAGGGATTAAAGCGTAATACTATGTCTCATTGGATCACCTTGCATCCAGAATTCGGTATCAACTATCAGGTTCAGACGGCATCAATCAGTCAGCTTCATCTTCAACTAAGCAGCAAAGTGATGAGACGCTCGAAGATATAAAGGCGATAGCAGAGTTGGAACCCAGTGGGATCATTTTTCACATAGTTGTTTTGTTTTCCTTTTCAAAATTGTATAAACTCTATGTTGTTCGGCGGCATTCTCTTACTAGGACGTCATCCTCTTGTACACAAAAACGCCTATTTACAGGCAAAATTCAAAAATCAATACAAATTCACTTTTTCAGACAAATTGCCAATTATTTTTCCTTTTTCTGTTTTGTCTTGCGAAGAACGTCCAATGTTCATTTTTGATATATGCATTTGACATTAATTGCTAATCACTAATATTTGCATGCGAAACAAAGGACTAATTACAGGTGACATCAGAAACAGGGGCAATAATGAGTTGTCCAAGCGATCTAGTTGCTCTGTCCACCAAGGTACCAAGGTAGGTTCGGCTAAAGAACGTAATCAAGATACCTTCGCTCCCCGCCGAGTAAGACAAGATTCAGCAATACTCGCCCCGAGCAGAGTTGGTCTCCCATCAGCCCCAATAAGGCACAATATCTCCAGCAAGTCAGCAACGCTCTCCCCAAGCAGAGTTAGTCTACTGTCAGCCTTAAGGAAGTTGGGTATCCTCAGAAAATCCCAATATTCCCCAGCGGAGTATACAGATGTTCCTAAGCAAGCATCCCCGGCAGTCTTAATATAAGATTGTTCCCCGGCGGAATACCAGACACCCCAGGGGAGCCACTTCCCCAGTACGTCCAAAAGTTTCCCCAGGAGAGTTGAATCAATCTCCCCAGTAGATTTCTGGAAGCTTATCCCCAGTAGATTTCTGGAAGCTTATCCCCAGTAGATTCTGGAAGCTTATCCCCTGTAGAGTACAAAAGCATCTCCCCGGCTTTATTCAGAGGTTATTCCCCACCAAAGCTTATAACTGGGTTATCCTCAGCTAATTACAACGGAAAGGTCGTCCTCGACGAAGTTCTTTCTATCCCCCAGCGGAGTTCATCAAATTCCCCAACAAACTTATCAACAGAATCCCCAGCGGAGTTATCATCAACCTCAGTGAAGTATCTCTTCCCCACAGAGCAATTCCCCGCAGAGTGATCTCTCCAACAAGTTTATTCCCCAACGGAGTCATCTTCTCCTACCGGTTTATTCTTGCAATCATCGTCCCCAGTGGAAGCGAAGAGCTCTACTCTTCAACATCATCCCAGGATTCAGCTTCCCGGAATTCGTCAAGGATTTATTTTCCTAGACGAAAATACATTCATATGCATTTCACATTTTATACACCCTGCTTACATACATGACGCATGCATATACGCATCATAACACACATTATCATTTATTCTTAAGAAACTCATAGCATTATGCATTTCATACATCATGACATTGCATACAACTGATATTTTGCATTTTCAGGAAAAAGGTCAATACAAAGATGGTTACGATCAACTGTCGTAATTCCGGATTCGATACCTGTATCTAGCCAGGGCATATCTGTGAGCGATTAATTATGGATTCGACACCTGTATCTAGCCAGGGCATATCTGCATGAAGAGTTTAGAGATTCGATTCCTGTATCCAGCCAGGGCATATCTGTAGACGAAGAATTCCGGATTCGATTCTTGTATCTAGCCAGGGCATATCTGTGAGTAATTGATTGTAGATTCGATACCTGTATCCAGCCAGGGCATGTCTGCATGAAGAGTTTAGAGATTCGATTCCTGTATCTAGCCAGGGCATATCTGTAGACGAAGACTGATTGTGGATTCGACACCTGTATCCATCCAGGGCATATCTGCATGAAGGGTTTAGAGATTCGATTCCTGTATCCAGCCAGGGTATATCTGTAGACGACTAATTCCAGATTCGATTCCTGTATCTAGCCAGGGTATATCTGTGAGTAACTGATTGTTGATTCGACACCTGTATCTAGCACGGGCATGTCTGCATGAAGAGTTTAAAGATTCGATACATGTATCCAGCCAGGGCACATTTGTAGACGACTAATTCCAGATTCGATTTCTGTATCTAGCCAAGGTATATCTGTGAGTAACTGATTGTAGATTCGACACCTGTATCTAGCCAGGGCATGTCTGCATGAAGAGTTTAGAGATTCGATACCTGTATCCAGCCAGGGCATATCTGTAGACGACCAATTCCAGATTCGATTCATGTATCTATCCAGGGCACATCTGTGAGCGATTTGTTTGTAGATTCGATACCTGTATCCATCCAGGGAACGTCTGTAAGCAACCTTTTGAAGTTCCGGATTCGATACCTGTATCTAGACAGGGCATATCTGTGAGCGTCTGATTATGGATTTGATACTTGTATCTAGCCAGGGCATATCTACATGAAGAGTTTGAAGATCAACCCCTGTAACAGGCCAGGTAATTATCTTTCTTTCTCAGGTACGCAAGTTCTCGCTAAGGAATCTCTTACGCGATCGACACTTCCAAATGGCATCTATAAGCCCATTCCCGACAAGGTTTTGTCACATCTCCAGATGGCATCTATAAGCCCATCCTCCTATCCACCATCTTTCCAAATGGCATCTGTAAGCCCATTCCCGACATCACATTGCTGATATTCTACTATGCGAGTGCAAATTTCTGGGAACTCTAGTGTTCAATCATCTTCCACCTTCGGATCACGAAAGGCACGCAAGCCAATCTACATCCTCATGTCTAAGAAGATTGAACAGGGGAAATTGTTGTATCCCAAAATTTGCCTTCCCATATTCTTTAAGATTTGTCAAGATCAATCTTCAAATGGATCAAGAGATTGCACAGTCAAACGTCCTCCTAAGCCAGTCAAAATTAGGGTTTTGGTTCTTGCAAAGAATTTGAGGTTTTCAAGGGCTCAATCAAGTCCCATAGGCCCATATACATTGCCAAGCATCTACATGTCAAGTTTCAAGACTCACAGCATCAAGTTGCACAGTCAAAAGCCCTAATTGCTTCACAATCAACTGCAGGGGCAAAATGGTCATTTGATAGTGAAAAGTCAAAAATTTTGGTCAACATCTTATTTTGAAGCCACAATCATCATTTGATCAAGTCTTGATCATGATTCCACAAGAATGGCTCAAAAATCATCAAGGATGCAAAAGTTGCTATTTTGGGACAGTTGAAAAGTCAACTGTAACTTGACCAGGGCATAACTTTTTCATGGTTCATCATAAAAATCCCATCCAATGCTCATTTTGAAGGGGATGACATTTAATACAACTCATCTTCACATTCCAAGTCCAAGAAATGCTCTCACAAAAAGTTATCAATTTCTACATTATAGGTCATTTTCAAAAGTCAACAAAAAGGCACTTTAAGTCAAAGACCATAACTTGAGATTGGTAAATCAAAATGACATGGGACCAAAGGAATTGGTTAGAGGACTTCAATACCTTTCCAAATTGTCCAAGAACATGTTCATATGATCAAAATTGAGCAGGATATGCATTGGAGAAGTTGGGAAATTTTTGGGAATTTACAAAAGTCAACTTTGCCTAAAACACCTTGTTTTTGCTAATGGGCCTCAAATTCTTTCTTGAAACATTGTCCAAGGCCTATGCACGACCCATTAAGCTTAAATTGATTTATTTTCTTATTTTTAATTAATTAATTGAATTTTTATTAATATTAATTCATTTAATTCATTTAATTGTAGGAAAATTCAAAAGATATTATTTTCAAATCTTTTGTGGAGCAAATATGACCAACACATGCTGAAGATTTCATTTGCCAATCAAGGGGACCAAAATATCCAATTTTAGCAAGTTTTATCAATCAAAAATGTGCAAAAAGATTTGATTGAAATCAAAGATGCAAAACATAATTTCATGGATTCTTGGACAAAGATTGAACCCTAAATCCATTCTACTATAAGAGCATAACCAAACCCTAAAGCCTTGGACGTGCAAAAGCTGTTGCAAGAACCATTACCATATTGAAAAAATTCAAAGAAAACTGAAATCTGAATTCCATCTTCCAGGCCCTTTCAAAGCGAGTTAAGAATTCTAATACGTTGCATAAGTCCCCAGAAACGTTTTAGAATCAAAACCAAACGCCCAGGCCTAAGGAATCGCCCCACACGAACTCACGGTTTGCATAATTTTCTTGGAATCGAAATTCATTGTTCATGCATCATTAACATAATTTGTTGCTTGTTTTGTGTTGTATGAGTCCATAGGAAACTAATGGTATGGTTCAATTGCCTTGAAACGCCCTGAAACAAAAATTACCATGGACGAATTCTAGGTTTTCAAAGCTTCCAATTTGGGGGTTTACAGCATAAGCAAAATTAGACCTCAAGACGCACATGGTTGAAACCGTCTGAACGTGACGAGCACAATAGACACATCACGCCCTATTTATATAGCTTGGATTCCTATTCGCTATTATTGGCAGTTTTACTTTGTGGGGGTTTAAAACTCCCGCTATTTGTTTTGTTTTTACAGGAAAAAGGAAGAAGATGACTGCGTTGTCTACACGTGATTAGACAATTCAAATATAATGCGCGTTGTTTCTCTTTCCCAGCATAATTGATGTTTTTGTATATTATTTTCACTATCCATCATATTAACAAATGCAGGCGAGTGGAGTAGTGGTTGGTGCGCTGGACGTTCATCATTAGGACCTGGGTTCGATTCCCAGGACCCCCAAAATAGTTCTATTATTTTTCATAACATCTTCATATGCGGCGCTTGTCAAGGGTTCCACCATATAACCCCATGCATCAGCCAGCCATATGTCTCCTAACACAAATCCAATGGCTACAAGGGAAGGAACATCATGTTCTCAGGTCAAAGCAAGCGTAGACGATTCCCAAAGTCAAAAAGGCCTGATGTTTAATGGGCCAAATTGCCTCTTCATACCTCCATTGGGTCCATCAACACCCCTCCAGGTTTATTTTCCTTTTTATTTTCTTTCTCTTTTTAATTCTTTTAATGATTAATATTATTATTATTAACTAACAAATTATTTTTATAATAAAATCAGAAACTTAAAATATTTGTATTATTATTATTATTAAATTTCACCTTAATTGTTATTTTTGTAAATAAAATATTAACAAATTAATTAGTTTAATTAGGTAATTTTAACTTTTTTTCACAATAAATAAAATAGGTTAGAATTAGGGTTTTTCTTGACTTTTAATTTCTTTTCTTTTTATTTTTATTAAAGACCTAAAAAACACAAAAACATTTTTTTCTTTTAATAAATTAATTAAATTAGTTAAATTAGATTAACTTGGACATTTTTTTAATAAATAAAATCAATCTAGAATTAGGGTTTCTTTTGACTTTTATTTTCTTTTATTTTATTTCTTATTAAAGACTTAAAAACATAAAAAAACATTTTTCTCTTTTAATTAATTAGTTTTAGGATTAATATTTAATTAATTGCAAAAAAGGACTAAATTAAATTCTTTTCTCAAAAGGGTCAAAACCCTATGGACGTCCTGATTCGATTCTTTTACACGCATTATCTTATTTTTGATTATACTTGATGTATCTGTTTCCAAGGATGTAATAGTTAATTAGGTTTTACCGTTTTCTTTTACTTTCCGCATTTATTTTCCAAAACGGGTTTTTGTTTTTGGCGATGTATAGACCCGCGCCTTGTAATAGCGTAGATTCATATTTCCGCACTTTATTTTCCGCACTCTTAACTGTTAAAAATGCATGAAAGATTTGTATGACAAACTAAAATCAACTCGTAGATCACCATGATACATGTACAAGATAAACATAAACTGAAATAACACACATGCACATGCCACTCCTAGGGTACGCCTCACTGGTTGCCTCGAACGTGGTCGTCAAGTATAGGGCGTTTTAGAGGTTGCCCTCCTGTCTAAGATCCAGTTGCCTCGAAATGGTTGCCTCGGATAAAAGGATCTAGGACATTAGGGTTACTTTTAAGGTGTCCTACTATTGCTTCAGTGACCACATTGTCCCTTAATCGAATTGACCCGAATACCTCCAACAACGGTGCTACCTACTTCTCAATAGTGGGATAGCACTGTTTAAAGGACTCTTACACAGCCTAATTCCTTAGAGTAGGTAGATCTCATGGGTACTTGCTCTTTTCAAAACAAACAAAAACATCTTTTCACACAGACACTTTCGAAAGTTTTCAAACAAATTTTTCATACACTCTTGAGGACAAATACAAGAGTTACTTAGAAATTTTTCAAACAAAACTTTTTCAAAACCCACGCACACTTGAAAAGCAAACATCTTTTGAAAACATAAGAGAAAGTACCTAAGAGCCCATGGATAACCATGGATAGAAATGGTGCTAACACCTTCCCTTTCTATAAATCTACCTCCCGAACCGAGAAACATTTTTGAAAAGGAATTTTGCTGTGCTTTTGTCCTTTCCATGTTGGAGAACATAAAAGACGGTGGCGACTCTTGCTTACCGCGACATTTCGCGAACCAGCTAAAAAACAGTCAGTTCTATTTCCACCGATCACACTTGGGTCTCTATCGGATTCAACATTTGATAGAACACCGTGTAGCTTCACAATTGCACAAATATAAATCTCTGCTAACCTTGACACTGGGAAACTGATACTGATTAGAATAAAATGAGATGACTTCGTTAGCCTATCCACAATCACCCAAATCGTATCATGTCCTCTTAGAGTGCTTGGCAATCCCGTCACAAAGTACATGGATATATTATCCCATTTCCATTTTGGAATATCTAACGATTCCAATAGCCCAGCAGGTTTCTGATGTTCTACTTTTGACTTCTGGCAAGCCAAATATGCATACACGAATCGCGCCACATCATGTTTTAATCCTGCCCACCAAAACAACTTCCTTAAGTCTTGATACATCTTAATCGCACCTGGATGGATAATCAATCTACTTCTATGACTTTATTCTAGGATCATCCTTTTCATCTCAGAGTCATCAGGAATACAAATTATATATCGGAACCTCAGCACACCTTTTGCGTCTACCTTGAAATTACTATCTTCAGACTGATTACTTCCAACCATCAAATCTACCAATTTAACATCCAACTTCTGAGATTCTTTAATATCATTTATGAAGTCATTGTTGATCTTCAATATTCCCAACATCACACTCTACGGTGCCACTTCACATACTAAGCTCATGTCTCTAAATTGTTCTATTAACTCTAATTCTCTAACCATCATGGCATACATAAGCAATGACTTTCGACGTAAAGCATCATCCATGACATTACTTTACCAGAGTAATAGTTTAAACCAAAGTCATAATCTTTCAACATTTCTAACCACCTGCACTGTCTCATATTCAATTCCTTTTGATCAAACTAATATTTTAAGCTTTTATGATCACTAAACATTTCAAATCGAGAACCATAAAGGTAATGCCTCCAAATCTTTAGTACAAATACTACTACAAATAATTCCAGATTGTGAGTAGGAAAATTCCTTTCATGAATCCTCAATTGTCTTGATGCGTATGCCACTACTTTATCATTCTGCATGAGTAAACCACCTAAATCCAATTTAGAAGCATCACAATATACAGCAAATGATTCTTTAGGATTAGGTAATATCAAAATCGGAGTTGTCGTCAATCTCTTCTTCAACTCAACAAACCTTTCTTTGCATTGGATGTTCCATATAAATGCCTTGCCTTTACAAGTCAACTGAGTTAGCAGAAGTGATAACTTAGAAAAACCTTCGATAAACCTCCTATAATAGCCAGCCAATCCCAAAAAGCTTCTGATCTCTGTAACTTACTTTGGAGTCTCCCACTATAATACTTCGTATACCTTGGACGGGTCTACCACGATTCCACCACCTGAAATAACATGACCAAGGAAGCTGACTTTCTTCAACCAAAACTCACACTTAGATAACTTCGCATATAACTTATTTTCCTTTAACACTTGCAGCATAATTCACAAATGTTCAACATGTTCTTATGATTTGGAATATATTAAGATATCATCGATGAATACTACCACAAATTGATCCAAATAAGCATGAAAGATACAGTTTATATACTACATAAACACACCTAGTGCATTGGTGACACCAAAAGGCATAACTGAATATTCATAGTGTCCATATCGAGTTCGGAAATCTGTATTCTAAATATCCTCACCCTTTACTCGAATTTGGTGATATCTCGAACTCAAGACAATCTTGCTAAACACACATGCATCTACCAATTGATCCATCAAATCATATATTCTCAGAAGTGGATACTTGGTTTTGATCGTCACTTTGTTCAATTGTCGGTAGTCCACACAGAGTCTCATACTACCATCCTTCTTTTTCACCAGCAATACTGGAGCTCCCCAAGGTGATACACTTGGTCTAATAAATTTCTTTTCAAGAAATTCTTCCAGTTGTTTCTTCTATTCTGCTAATTCAAATGCTAACATTCGACAGGGTGCCATAGAAACAGGTCTGGTACCCTGAACAAGATCAATAGAAAATTCTACTTCACTTTCTAGCGAAACATTCATAATGTCATCTGGGAAAACTTCCAGAAATTCACGCACAACTTGCAACTTATCTAAAGCAGCCTGATTCTCAATGGACAAGGACACCATTAATGAAAATACCAGAGCTTCATCTTGCATCAATTCCTTCAACTATCTAGCATATAAGAATCCCGCTTCCTTTTCCTCATCATGAGTAGAAAACCGCACATGTTTGTTGTAATAGTTAATTTGAACATAATTATATTTCAACCAATTCATACCCAAAATTACATCTAGACCACTCAGCGGTGAACAAACTAGACCAATAAAGAAGTCTTTCTGACATAGATGGACAAAGGACACTTTAAGCATACTAGAAAAGTAGTCACTGATCCCTTAGTTGGAGTTTCGATAACCATTTCTCCATTCATAGAGGATACCTCGAGACCCAACTTTTTAACACAATAAACAACAATAAAAAGAAGCGTAGCACACATATCAATAATAATAATTAAAGGATTACTATTAATGAAAAAAATACCTTTAATCAAATAGTCTCCACTAGATGTTTGAGTTCCAGCTAAAGCAAAAACTTTCCCACCATTCTGAGCTTTCTTCGGTTTCTGGAACTGAGTACTGATGTGTCCTTCCTTACCATAGTTGAAACATATCGCTGCCTTGTGTCTACAGTCATCTACCTCATGCCCAACCTTACCACAACGAAAACACCTCTTCACTTCTCCAATACATGCATTACTTCGGTGACTTGGCTTACCACATCTGTTACACACAACGTCAGCAGGAGGACCTCCCTCGCTGGTTCTTCTGCCATCAGTAACCCTCTGTCTTCCTTTGTCATTTGGAGCATTGTAAGGCTTCCCATGATTCTGCCGTTGCCTACCTCTTTTCTCAGTTATAACTTTGTAGTGGGCCTTACTATCCTCCTCATAAATTTTGCAGCAATTCATCAAATCCTAAAATTTATGGATTCGTTGATACCCAATTGCTTCCTTGATCTCAGAACGTAAGCCATTCTCAAACTTGACACACTTAGAAAATTCAGCTGTCTCCTCCGTGTAGTGAGGATAAAGGTTTTCCAACTCCACAAATTTGGCAGCATACTAAGTTATCGTTATATCCTCTTGTTTTAGTTCTAGATATTCAATCTCCTTATTCCTACAGACATCCTTTGGGTAAAACTTCACCGGGAATTCCCTACGAAACAAAGCCCAAGTAATAGCCTCACCTACGCCTTCCAGTCTCTGGCGAGTAGCAACCCACCAGTCATCAGCCTCTCTTACCAGCATATGCATACAAAAATGCACTTTCTATGCATTAGAACAGTCCATGACTCGAAAGATCCTTTCAATATCCTTGAGCCACTCATGCGCTCCTCCAGGATCATGCTTCCCTTTGAACTAGGTGGATGGTTCCTTTGGAAAGTTTCTAAAGCATGAGTCTCATTGTTCCCACCAGCATTAGGCTAATTATACATTTCCCGAGCCAATGCCTGCAACGCATTAGCAAGTGCACTGTTGCCTCTTCCAGCCATTACTTTGCTTCACATCACAACATTAAACAATGGTTAGATGGAAAAACATCGACAATATTCCTCTGTCACACTACACTAACGACTCAACAACCTGGCTGGATGGACTGACCTTCTCTGATACCAATTGTAACACCCCACTTTCCCATAATAGCAATTACATTAACATATATTAGAGTACATAAGTAGGATGTCACATACTTCAAATAATTATAAAGTTTAAAGTCACTTTATTACTTCTTTTATTCAAACATAATCAATTCGGTAGCGGAATAACAAAATTAGTTCAATTCCATTTCATTACAACTTCAACAACAAACAAAACTCCAAAAATGTGTGGTCCAACATAAGTCAAATGAAAGATACGTAACAAATGAAATAAAGCAAAACATAACAAAGATTCCCAATTCCCGTGTTACTTATCAGAGCGAATCCTAGGACTCGATCAAGTAACACTCACTCCAAGCACTACTCGGGTACCTGATTATCTGTACTCCAAAGGGAGCACAGAAATAACAACACAAAAGGGGTGTGAATTTCATTCAATAAATATACGGTGAATATCACATTCTAATGAGTAGTATTCACACATTCCACACATCACACAGTACTTTGCAACATAACACATTGTTCACGTAATGAAACATCAACTAGAATCAATGAAATGCAACGAGGACATCAACTCAATGGATGTGGTACCATCAGGGTATAATACCTCATCTCGTATGCCAATTTAGGCAATAAAAGGGCATAAGCCCTCATCACAATGCCATTACAGACCAACAACAGGTCATAAGCCCTCATCACTATGCAACATGCGACATCATATGCAACAACATAAATATACAACCACAAGGCATAAGCCTTCAACATAGTGATAATTTAGGTTATCAACATCATTATCAACATAGTCATCAACATCACCTTATAAGAACATCGTAAGCAAAGCAACATCACAATAAACAACTCACCATTTCGGTGTAACAAGGGGATACTATTCCTATCTTAACTTAGGTAATAGGAATATAATCCTTACCATTCATTTTCCTCCTTCAAATTAAGGTTCATAGCGTTATCTAACTACTTCTTTGAACGACACGTCAATCAGGTTCCTAAAACTAAAGTTATGGTTGATTCAAGGAAGTCCAAAATAACCATCAGTTACTATCATCCCTCGCCTGGCGAAGCCCTACATCACCCGGAGACACTGCCTTCGTGTCACTCTTTGCTCAGTGATGCTAGATACGACGCACTCCAGTAGATCTTCCAAAAATCTGCCTCCTCTTCCTCTCCACCTTCGCCCGGTGAAGCACCATCGTCCGACGACACTCCTTTTATCACTTGCCGATTCTCTGCGAACATGGTTTTCCTATTTGCAATTTTGCACTGTATCAGACCGATTTCCTGAGATTTTGTCATACTATAGGTCCTAATATGCTGTTTAAACACATGGTTTTATCACCTATTAATCCATCACAATGCACCACTATCCACACATTAGTTATAGGTCATATTCCATCATCAAATACTCTAATCCTAATTTCCATTAATAATAGGTTTTAGATTGGGGTTTTGTGGTACCATCATCATAACAACAAAAATCACCAGTAATAGTCACAATCATAACATCACAATTTCATATAGTATTACATACATCAACATCAATCAAATCAAACAAAAGCATATCATACATCAATCATTCAAAAACAACCTAAGAGGGAAATGAACCCTCACTACCCTCTCATGTAAAATAACCAATTATAGAACCCATTCACCTCTCTTACCTTAATTTGCAACTTTGATGCTTCAACAATGGAGAATTTCCTTTGCCCTAGTTCTCTCTTCTCTTCTCTTCTCTTCTCTTCTCTGTTTCTGCATGACAAAATTTTTTCTCCCAAATGGTCTAACCCTCTTCTATTTTATTTTATTATTACTAACACTCCACTAATAATAATAATAATATTAATATTAATAATAATATTAATAATAATATTAAAAATCTTAATAATAACCATTATATTAATAATAATAATAGTATTATCCCTCAAAACTAAGTTTCACCACAAAATGCCAAAGCAAATTCAAAATCAATAAACAATGACTAAGTATTTAAATGGGGTGTTACACTTTCAACTTTTTATTATTTTTCTTGCACAATTGGATCTTGTCATGTGAAGAGAAGTTATTGTAGATGATGATAAGAACCCATAGCAAAAAGAACCAACTCAAAACATTGAAAATTGAGAGAGTTGTGTACTTGTGATCACTGAATCAAGCACTTGCCCAATTAGTTCAAACTTGTTAAACACACCTTGCATCTTTTGAACTTTATTTGCAAAATAGAGCATGATAAATCACATTAGTCCTTGAAATGATGTTATCTTGAAGCACGCTCAAAGATGGAGCTTAAGTATCAATGAAATTTGTTGAAGAAGGCATGGAAATAAACACATGAACCTATGAATCTTCTTGATGAATGCCACCACCAACCTTGAGGAAAACTTGACCTAAATAAAGTGAGAGACCTCTTTGAACCAAAAGCTTTGATATCATAGACATAAATTTGAAGCTTAAGCTCTTGCAATCCATTGAAGAACAATTTGAATGAGGATCATCCCTTAAAACCCATGGTTAGATGGTGATATGGATCTGGTTGTGTCATCACCTACAATATGAACATCCAAAGAAACATATATACATATTTTGATGTTAGTTAAAAATTAATCCTACTAAAAAATACATGTACAAGATACACAATTCAAGGTGCTTGGTGACCCCTCAAGAGAAACTTAAATATTGGATGAAGTATAAAGGAGAACCAACCCTAATGTGTGATCTTGATGTATTGATAATATGAGATAATGAGAGATCTTAGGGGGAAAATTGGGGTATAATAATTGTCCTTATTTAAGTGTCTTCTATCTTGAGATACAAAGGTTATAATCTTCGTCTCGACGTGATTGAATATACTTAAATACAAAACAAACCCTATTTTTAGCCCTAAGATGCCATGCAATGCTTATGATTATGAATGCAAATGACCAACTCCAAAGGTGACACAGAACACCACCGGGGAAGCAGAAAACAAAACCAACGAACCAAAAAGAGAGTTCGACCAGGAAAATAAATAGTTTTGGATCAACACGACTCTAGGGATGACCATAAATAGGCAAAACCAAACTCACGATCAAAGAATCCAAATGCATAGCAAGATTTCAACAAAGGAAACTCTTAACAATGCAAGCAACAAACTATAAAGGAGGTAATCATTAAGAAATGATTACCGGCTAGACTAGAGGAAAGAAAGCTCAATTGCATTGGAGAAAAATCAACTCTGCTAGGGAAAAGAAGACTCAACTCTATTGGGGTAAAACCCAAAGTGGAGACAAAGTATCACAAACTCAATAAATAAGGAGAAAAAATCAATAGATAACAAAAACCGATAGATAACTGTGAACTACCTAATCATAGAGGAGATAGTAAAAAGAGAGTAACATCCACTCACACCGGATCCGAAACTACCGACCCGAAGGACACAAATAGACACGATAAGATAATACCTGCTCATAGATGACAATAAAGATCAACCTCGAGACTAGTAAACTAATTATTGACATCAATACTTATGACTGGAAACAAATGTTTGACATCAGCGCTCATGGCTAGGAATAACTCAACTCAATTGGGGTAAACTCCAATAAGGAGAAAGGGATAAATGCTGAGTCACGAATGATAGTGAACTACCAACTAAAGGATGAAGGTAGAAAAAAAACATAGAACAATAACAAGTTTCCCAAAATTCTGGTATTCCACCTAGAACAGGTTTCAACTTCTTCTTTATCCAAGGCATTACACCTAGAAAGGGTAATAAACTGATGTAAGAATATTTCAACAAACTATCTTTGTCATATTGAAAAGACCAACCATCCATTGGAGTACAAACTTAACAATGAACTATCTCCCATAACAAAGAGACTAACATCCATCGGAGTAAATATATACTCAACAATGAATTATCTCTCATAACATAGAGACTACCATCCATTGGATTAAAATGAATATCAACAACAAACTATCTCCCATAATAAAGAGACCACCATCCATTGAAGTAAAACCTCTACAACGAACTATCTCCTATAACGAATAGACTACCATCATCGAAGTACAAATAAAATCTCAACAATGAATAATATCTCGTAACGAAGAGACTACCATCCATCGGAGTACAAATCAAACCTCATCAACGAACTATCTCCCATAGCAAATAGACTACCATCCATCAGAGTAAAACCTCAACAACGAACTATTTCCCATAACAAAGAGACTACCATCCATCAGAGTAAAACCTCAACAACGAACTATCTCGCATAGAAAAGAGACTACCATCCACCGGAGTACAAATCAAACCTCAACAACAAATTATCTCCCATAACAAAGACACTACCATCGATCAGAGTAAAACCTCAACAACGAACTATCTCCCATAACGAAGAGACTACCATCCATCGGAGTAAAACCTCAACAACGAACTATCTCCCATAACAAAGAGACTGCCATCCATCAGAGTAAAACCTTAACAACAAACTATCTCCCATAACAAAGAGACTATCATCCATCAGAGTAAAACCATATTCTCTGGCATTAACAGACTTAATGGAGAAGTACATGTTGCTCAAATAAAGAGACTGTCACTTGCTGTTACCAAAAGGACTGCGATAACACTACCGAGAAATGAATCTTGATTTCATGGGGAAATACCAACACATTCCTGCTGAGAGGATAAAGTATTGTTGCTCAAAATAAATGCACATTCTCAATCCAAGGATCGTATCCTATAGGGATCAAAATAATATTACTGTTGGGGACCGAAAATTCAAACCTGGAACAAACCGGAGTGAAACTGTAAACCAGGACGCTATCCAATGAGGAATAAACTCAAATGGGGATCTAATTCCATCCATATGGTGGGATGGGTAGGAAGGCTAAAGAAAAATTCTTCCATGAGGGATAACTAAGTGGGGAAAATGAATGGATATACACTTTGTGCTTAAGGTTGATACTCTATTGGAGAGAGGATAACATAACTCTGCAAAGAGGATAATATGCAAACAAAAAAATCAATGAATGCAAATGAGCAATGAATTTTAACTCATCTATGCATGATATATGTATGAATGTATGGATTTTATCATGTTTATGCTAACAAAACACACATATTGCACTGAGGATAACCAGACAAAACCAACTTGGGTAAGGACAACACTCGACTAAATCACATTCAAGATGAAGATTCTATAAGAGAGTAAGCACCACCTGAGGAAAAAAATCCTACTTCAAGGCTTAACTTCACTGGGAAGAACACATGGCTTGAAAATAATCTAAACACAATCTGATAGCAATAAACAAATACTGTTACGGGGATATAATAAACTCCTCAAAGCTTCATCGAGGAATATCATATAGACTTCGCTAGGAGAGATAATGCCACATCATCTAGACTTCAACTGGGGATTTCGTATTGACTTCACTAGGGAAGATGAAACCACACACACTGATGGGAGCCCAAATAAATTCTTCAATATCAAGAGTAGTGGTTAAACAAACTACTCTAGGGAAAATTTATGAAACTTCACGGGGATAATAACTTTAGAGGGAAGCATCATATTCGGCTCATCCGGAGAAGTTAAGAAGTTAACACCACAACAAGAATCCAAAATTTTATGGATTTTAAATCAAACTCAACGCTTGGAGAGAGATAACCCAAAAAGCTTACCATTATCTCAACACTTCTTAGAAAACAATATTGCTTTTGTTTGGCTATCTAGGGAGCACACAACCACAACAATTTAATAACTAGAGAGACCAATGTTCTGTAAGAGATTCTACATCAATTCTAAACATACAAAGGGAGAAAGAAACCCATCAGATGAGAAAATGCTTCATAACTTTACAATCTCCACTTGATCACAACCTAGCTGAGAAAAGTATCACAGTCAGCTAGAGAAATCCGCATCAAGACCTGACTGGGAATATGGGATAAAGGTATCAAACCACCCAAACCCAAAACCATAAAACAACCTGGAGAAAATATGAACCAAGACTTAACTGGGGAAAAAGGGATCAAAAACCCAACACCGCACCACATATCAATTGGTATGAAATCCAACCATCCAAGAAAATAATCACATGTAGACTATGCGCATATTAGCAAGAGTAACCCGGGATACTTCTTGGGGAATCTTTTCATTTGGAGTTTGTCTATCCTTGGAACCACTACTTTTTTCCCACATGAATCATATAATTCATATAAAAAGTAATTTGCAGATTCTTTTCAAAAATATATTTTTATTATTAAGTCTTTTGTTTTGAAAATTACTATCAATAATAAATGAAATTTTTGTAAACGGAATAAAATAAGAACTACAAATAATTGGATAAAGGCTCAAACTTTATTAATAGAATGGTAGTCCGTAAATGGCATGGCTCCATGGATGATTACAAAGTTTGGAAAATGGTAAATATATGGAAAAGGTGTATTGAAATACAGTGACCAATATCCTCCCTAACAACTTTTAACTCTTGAGCACAGGCTTCAGTTGAAGTGTGATGAGAATTTGATAAGATTGTTGCTACAATGATCAAGTCCTATCTGACGCGGTTACTTTCTAGGAAATCCCTAACTTTTGCCTAGGTTGCCTTGCGGATTTTCAACCTACTGGGAAAATTTATTCTGTTTGTGTCTCTAACTTTTGCCTAGACAGTTCTTTCGGGTTTTCAGCCTACCGAAATGCTCACTTTTTCCTAAGCCACCCTTTTGGGTTTTCAACTTAGCGAGTTGTTCTTTTATTTCTTTAGGCGAAGTATTTATTGACTGCGTCAACATTCATGGGACGTGGGAACTCCTCACCATCCATAGTTTCAAGAATCAATGCACTATAAGAGAAGGCTTTCTTGACAACATATGGGCCATCATAATTAGGAGTCCACTTGCCCTTAGAATCATCATTAAAATACATGATCTTTCTGAGCAGGAGGTCGATTTCTATGAATTCACGAGGCTTGACCTTCTTATCAAAAGCTTTCTTTATTCTTTTCTAATATAACTGACCTTGACACAAGGTCGTCATTCTCTTTTCTTCAATAAAATTCAACTGTTCAAACCTGTTCTGGACCCATTCAGCCTCTTACAAATTAGTTTCCATTATTACACACAAAGAGGGAATCTCAACCTCAACAGTGAGCACTGCTTCCATACCATACACAAGAGAGAACAGAGTTTCCCCTGTTGAAGTGCAGACGAATGTATGATATTCATGCAAAGCAAAAGGGAGCATCTCATGCCAATCCTTATAGGTAACAACCATCTTCTAGATGATCTTCTTAATGTTTTTATTAGCAGCTTCAACAACCCCGTTCATCTTAGGCCTGTAAGGAGACGAATTGTGATGGAAAATCTTGAATTCTTCACAAATTTCTGTAATCATCTTATTATTCAAATTTGAGCCGTTATCAGTGATAATCCTACTTGGCACACCATACTGACATATAAGATTGTTCTTGATAAAGCGTGATACCACCTTCTTGGTGACATTAGCATAGGAAGCTGCTTTCACCCACTTGGTGAAGTGGTCAATTTCCACTAAGATGAAACTATGTCCATTCTAAGCCTTAGGTTCAATCATTCCAATCATATCAATACCCCACATAGAAAAGGCCACGAGCAAGAAATAACATTGAGAAGCGTTAGAGGAACATGAATCTTGTCAGCACAAATCTGACATTTATGGCACTTCTTTACAAATTTGTAACAATCAGATTCCATTTTCAGCCAATAGTAACCTTCACTAATCATCTTCTTTGACATCGAATGTCCATTGGCATGGGTACCAAAGGAACCTTCATGGATCTCATGCATCAACATGCCTGCTTCGTGTCTATCCACGCATCTCAGCAAGACCATGTCATAATTTCTCTTGTATAACACATCTTTATTGAGGAAAAAGCTACCTACCAACCCTCTCAATGTCTTCCTATCTTTATTTGACGCACTAACTGTGTATTCTTGAGTCTGGAGGAAATGTTTGATATCATAATACCAAGGTATTTCATATGACATCCCCTCTGTAGAAAACATATGAGCTGGTCTATCAAGACGTCAAACTGTAATCTGAGGTACATCATTCAAAGCATTCACTTGGTATATAGAAGCCAAAATGGCTAAAGCATTTTCCATCTGATTCTCATCTCTGGGAATATGATGGAATTCAAATTTATTGAAGAAAGGTAATAATCTTCTTGCACAATCTTTGTATGGAATCAAGCCAATGTGACGAGTCTCCTATTCTCCTTTGATCTGATTTATTACCAAAGCTGAATCACCATATACATAAAAAAAATTGATTCTAAGATCTAGAGCCTCTTCAAGACCCATGATACAAGCTTCATACTCCATCATGTTGTTGGTACAATCAAATGTCAACCTTGAAGTAAAAGGGATATGTGACCCATAGGGAGTGATCATCACAACACCAATTCCTTTTCCATAAGCATTTACAGCTCCATCAAACACCATACCCCATCGGGATTCGAGATCAGGACCTTCTTCAGGCAAAGGTTTATCACAATCTTTTACTTTCAAAATCATCACATCCTCATCAGGGAAATCATACTTAACAGACTGATAATCATCAACCAGTTGGTGAGCAAGGTACTCTACCAACACATTGCCTTAATAGCCTTCTGAGTACAATATTCAATATCATATTCAGACAACAACATCTTCCAACGGGCAATTCTTCCAGTAAGAGCAGGCTTTTCAAAAATATACTTAATTGGATCCATTTTGGAAATCAACCAAGTTTGTGATTCAATAGATTTTTCCGCAATCGCTTTGCCGCCTAGGCCAAAGCACAACACGTTGTTTCTAGCATAGAATACTGTGACTCACATTCAGTGAACTTCTTGCTCAAATAATAAATGGCATATTCTTTTCTTCCTATTTCATCTTGTTGTCCCAAAATACAGCCCATGGAGTTATCCAACACAGTCAGATACATAATCAATGGTCTTCCTTCAACGGGAGGGAGCAAGATATGAGGCTTAAGCAGATACTCTTTAATGCTTTAAAATGCCTTTTGGAAATCATCTGTCTACACACAACCTAGATCTTTCTTTAATAGCTTAAAGATTGGTTCAAATGTTTTGCACCCCAAAATTTCCCTCCTAATTTCTTTTATATGGCTTAGGCTTTTGCATTCATCTGCATATATTCCATTAGGTCATTACCATAACATTGCATTTAATAAAGCACCCTGAGGTTCAAAGTTCATTGGTCATGCAATATTAGGGTTTTACAGTTGTTATGGCGTTCATATCCAATAAAGGCTAATTTCTTCTTAAAGCAATAAGTAGTGGGATTAGGGTGGTGATCCATGGTCATTGAGAATTTCTTTCTTCATAAAGTAAAAGGATATTAGGGATTATTTCCCTATGTGCAATCAAAGCCAGGTTTTCAGCAATTATGCTCCAATCGAAGTTTCTCTTCTTAATGGTCCTTGGAGTTAGGGTTTGACTTTGGAAATCATCTCGAGTATCCCTTCTTCAACTTTTCACATTTGACATTCATATAAGGGTTGGCTTTTGGAAATTAAGAGTATATCTTATGATTTGGTTAGGATTTGGTGCATTCCTGAAGAGGTTGGTGAATTAATTGAGATATCAAGGCCATCTAATTCAGCATCCATCAAGTTATTGTTTCATGCTTCATCCTTTCAACTTCGGGTTTCTTAAAGTACAAGCTATTGTGAAATGGTGATCTCTTGATCTAATTAATTTGGGTCTCTATTTCAAGTTCAAACATGGTTACTTGTATTGATATACATCATAAGAGGAGCATTTGGAAATCATTTTTCAAAAGGGTTTATCCAAATCCTATGGAAATTCCCTTTCATTCTTAACCATGAAGTAATTGTCATTACTTAAATAAGGGAGTTATGATTTTGCTTGGCATTTACGCCATTAAAGGAGTATTCAGACTCAAATTCAAAAGCGATGGAGGGAAGTTAAAATTCAATTCAAAAAGAAAAGTGAGTAATTTGGATACTTGAGAAAATTAATACTGAATTCAAAATATTTCAAGAGTCATCCATTTTCATTACAGAATCAAGATACGTTACAAATTGGTTCAAGAGTTGCAAGATTGGAATTTGAATAGATGAAAGTGAAGGGAATTTCAAAGGAAATGTAAATTGAAAAGAGAGCATTTGAAAGATGCAAGTCCTCTTACATTCCTAATGTGAAAGACTTCAAGAGTCAACCAAAGGAAAAGACTTGGAAATTTAAAAGACAACAAGATGGAGAAGATACATTCATTCATTAATTCATGAATATAATTCCATTTCAAAGTTCTTAAGCCATTACAATATCACATTACATCACCATGTTTGAAGTTCATATCATTATTACCACTTGAAAATGCATTACATGGAAAACCTATCAAAACTTAACTTTCCATGCCTTCAACCTTCACAACCATGTCTTTAAATCCATCTCAAATAACATTCATGGGTTCAACATCCTTTATTCATGCTCCAACTTCACCCAACTTGTAATGCCTTTGTTAAATGCTTCCCAATGTCCAAACCAAGCCCTTGCTAAAACCAGTCCCGCATACTTGAAAATTACAGTTACCCATAAGACCAAACCTACAAACGGCATACACATTTATTTTTCTCTATATTATCAAGCAAAAATGTGAAGGAGAATAAAAAGGGAAACTCCAGACTTGCAACATCAGCGGCTCTGTTAAGCTATCAAACCAAACATAAAAACCATTCCAGAGAAAACAATTCAAAACTAGTGGCCAATTTATAATCATATCAGAAATACAAAATTGAAAATAAAAGAGAAAATTTATCAGGAAAATTCAGTTCAACACTACCATAAACCAGTTTCAAACTTGCTTCAACCCAATGCTACATCATTATAAGTTAAAGGAAGTTATGCTCATGCATTAACTACTCGCTGCATGTATGACTAAACCTTCCTTAAGAACAAATCAGAAAAAATAAAAGATAAATAGAGAGGCATCAAAATGATTTAGTTCACAATTGAGAATATTAAAAAAATCAGAAATAGTATTCCAGCTCACTCAAACAGAATTCAAACTAACAACTAACTTTCTAATTCATAACAGATTTCTAAACCTCTCTAACTGCTCAACCTCAACCCTTAGATCCTCTAACAGAATTTTGATCCAAAGGCTGAGATCCATCTATCTGTAACTAACCTTCTAATTATATAACAAAAAATTACCTCTTAATCGTTTCATTCTTCAATTCTCTAAAGAACCACCCTCAGAAAAAACCCGAAAAACTCTCTGAACCTTAAACCTTTCTTCATTCTTTTTCTGCAATTCTCCACCATTCATCACTCCTTCTTCAATTTCTGCAGAATAATCACACCAAAACTCCCAGAAAAACTCTCTCAAACTCTCTCTTATCCTCTCATCTTCATCTTCATCATTCTTCAACTTCTAGAAGAATCACCAAAAATATATGGGAAAACTCTTTCAATCATCATCAACCTGCGTTCATCCACAACTTCAACAACTTCACCACTCTCGTCTCTTCACCACAAGAATCATTAAGCACCTCTCAAACGTTCAATCATCGTCAAGTTCCTACAACAAATTGCATCATCATCGATCAATAATTTCATACAACGATCACAGAAGAAAATGCAAGCGGGAGTTCACGATGATAATCGGAATAGATAAGAATTGGAAGAAGAAGAATGAAAAGAGTAAAGTATAATGATTATCATCTCACCTCTAGTATTCTTATCATCTTCACTTCAAGCTCAGGTTTTACCTCTTTCTGTTTTCTATGCGTAATTTGTGTTTGTTTGAACATGATGACTGTGGAACCGAATCGCGCAAAGATGATGGAGCTTGGCTGCTTTTGACTGACACGAAAGCAGAGAGAAGCAAAGGCGGAGAAGAATCATAGAGTTGATGATTGTGAGAGATTCTTAGACGGTTGAGTTTGAGCGAAGAAGAGATGAAAGACGAGGTTTCGTTTTTTTTTGAGTTGCACCACCGAATTTGAAGAGAGGAATAAAGGAGTTTACCGCGTGAGATAAGGGATGAGAGAGATCACGGAAGTGAGGATGAAGACGAACACCAGAAGAAGATGGAAATCAGAGAAGAGCATTTTGTGAATGGTTCCATTGTGAGAGAATAGCTTTGCTCATAGAAGTTCAGTCGTCACAACCTCTATCTCTATTCCTCTTTCAATTTATTTTTGTATTGTTTTTTTATTTTCTTGTAATAATCAATAATATAAAAATTTGAATAGTTATCAAATAATTAGTGTTGAATAAAACAAAGTAGGACCTTTTGTGTTTGGGTTTAATATATGATCGGGCCACTTTTCTTTTTGTATGAGCCCACACACAAGTATTTTTGACAGCCTGAAGCCATTGGTACAAAAACAATTGGCTTATTGGACATGCAGATTGGGCCCTAGCGTCTGTTTGCTACTACTTCCTGATTCAGACAATACACCCCCCTTGATCCTTCCTTCTTCTTATTAGATTTAGGGCTTTTCTCTTAATTTTTTCTATATTTTTATATGATAAAAAAATGACAAAATTAATAAAAAATTGTTAGATTTTTTTATTTGATTTTAGGAATTAATTCATGATTATCCCATTACTTGAGATTTGTGATTCACATTTGCTTGTCGAGATCCTAATCTTACGCGGGATTATTGTGTAATATGCGAATATGCTTGAGTTTCCGATTGTGATTTATTTTCACATTGATGACGCCTCAACTCTTATTCCGAGCATTTGATTTCTGAATCTTTTATGTTGCTTGGTGAAGCTTACTTGAAGTTTTATGAGTTTCTTTTCTTTTCTTTCTTTGCTACAAACTCTTTTTCGTTTGGTATTATTCTTATTCTGGTTTATTTTTCCTCATTTTACCACTTTCTAGATATCATGAGAAGTAGGATAGTAAAGAACATTCACTCGAAGTTGCTATTAAAGTCCTGTAGCAGGCATTTCACACTTATTTGCTACTTGTGTTTGTGTTTGTGTTTGCCTCCTTTGTTGATGATCGATGATGTCACTCAACTAGAATTGAGATAACGACTTCATTATTTGCATGCTCCCTATAGGATTTCATGGTTTTATTCTTTTGCTGATCGATGAAGCTACTCAATTAGAATTGAGATAACGACTTTGATCTTTGCATGTTCCCCTTACGATATTATTGTTTCCTTTGTTGATGATCGATGATATCACTCAATTAAAATTGAGATAACGACTTAGATCTTTGCATGTTCCCTATAGGATAGTTATCCTTGCCCTTAGGTTTTTTGGTATGCTAACATAGTTAGGATTTCCCTTTCAAACTCAACCTTAGGATTAATCATTGCATGACAATGTTAGGGATAGAGCTATATAGTCTCCCTTAGATGTTTTTCTTTCTTTTTGCATCCTTAAGACTAAAACCTTTTTATTGGAAAATGAACAAAACATCTAACAACTATCAAATCCTATTTCAAGGTAAAAAACACCAACCAACTCAAACTTTTTTTTTGCCTCAGGGCTTTGCATCAAAACTAATCTTTTTTCAAAAAGGACATGTTAATTCACTTTTGTGCTGAAGGAGAGATTAACATTGTTCATTAAAAAACACAAAACAAACCGAAACATGTGAGCCGAACTATGGCGATCTGATTCCTTAAAACAGATACATAGGCATCTGGTCACGGGGCTCAGCCGAGCGTAGCTTTGTAAATATTTCCTTCTTTTCCCTGTGTTTTCTTTTGCATGCATTCCCTCTTTGCATTTTCTTTTTAGCTCTTAAGTATTAGATTTGAACACACCCTTTGATTATAACAATAAGAGTTGATACCATAGAGTACTACGAGTGTGTGGGGTGCTAATACCTTCCCCTGCGTAACAGACTCCCTTACTCGATCTCTCAGTCGTTTGATTGTGGTTTCACTCTTCTCAGGTTTATTCCATGTTTACCTTTCCCTTCCTGTGGGATAAAAAACGTTTGATGGAGACTTCATTGATTTTATCTTGATGATTTGTTCAGCCGGTTGTTTCAGCTGGCGACTTCACTGGGGAAAGATCGACCAATTTAAGGTCCATCCTGGAGTCACTCCTAACTCTTGTTCTATTTTCTTTAGGTGTTTATTTATATGCTTTATGGTTTGTTCATTTTGTACATGTTTATCTGAGCATATGTTTGCATTGCATTTTATTGATTTACATATTGGTTATCTGTTGTGTGGATTTTTGTTTTCCATGTTGGGTAGGTGTTACTACTGAGGTAAAAGGCCCAGTACCCATACTAGAGTGCACTATCTAGGAAACCTAGGAATAGAGTAGAACATGAAGGCTATTGGATGAAGGACCTACCAGTGTAGTCTTTCCGTCTACGCTTAGATGAGGTTCAAATGGGGTGTTATCGTCATCTACATATTGGGCTTGATTGTAGTGCTTTCAGAAGAACCCGTGATTTTGAGTTACCATTGGCTTACCCGACCTAGTCTTTACCCGCGAGTAGGGGTAGTCTTTACAGGTATAAATGGTGGCTTTGTTCTGGCGGTGACTTTGTTTCGTTGGTGACCGTGTTCTGTTGGTGACTCAGTTTTCTGTGGTTTATGTTCTAAACTATTGATCTTGGTATTCTTGGTGCATCTAGTGACAGCTCATCGGATTTCCAATGTTCGAAACTATGATTCCATGAGTATCCCACCTGCATCATAGCATATTTATTTTCACAAAAAAATAATTGTGTAAAAAATGTATGCGGGGAAAAAAGTTAACACCCATGTTCTTTCTATTTCCAAGGAATCATGCTTGGGAACATTAGGTTGTGTTTGTCCACTTCTTAGTGGAACGAAATTGAAACTAAAAGAATGCGGGTTCCTCGAAAATGATTAAACATGGAATTTGATCTACTCATTCACCTCATGCATCCATAATAGGTACTGAGAGTGGGGCCTGGTATTCTTTTCAGAATTGTGAATCTTGACTTCTCACTGCTCCACGATGTGAAAAATCCATGGAATGACTTCGTGGGGAATTGAGTAACAAGAAAAATAAGATGGGGGATATTTATTGGGTACATGAAAGCAATGGCCCGTAATAAAAAATCCTTAAGGGGGAAAACAAACAGTTAGAGACTCTGTTGAGTCGGGAATGGAAGTTCTGAAGACAGTGTCAGCAAAGGAAAGTGATCATATATATATTGTTGAAACATAAGCTATCATTCATCCCCAACCTATGGGAAATGTTTTTAAATCGAGAGATACTTTGTGGGTCTCACCCAAAACATCGTGTTTGCGGATTTTCTCGTCAACAACTAGTTTCTGGTCTCCAAGTGAACCCACGGGGCAAAGCTTATCAGCAAAGATAGAAGAAACCTGAGAAGCATGTTGATACAATCTCAATACCTTTCATCCAATTACTTTCTCATGTGTTGGAAACTCAGTTGATTAAGCTTCGTGCTTTGGGTTATCCTCCCACAAATTCCTCTCATGATTTCGATGCAAATGATAGACGTGTCTCCCATTCAGGGGCACCTAGTTATGATATTAAAAACTGAAAGAGGTTGAAGTATAAAGTCTATAACTTGGCTGGCTCCTTTTCCAAAGTCTAGTCCATGGTCGAAAAACCATTTCAAACTCTTTATCCTCAGCTGAGTGCTTCTTCTATGTAGTAGAAGATGGGGTGATTCTTCTCTGATGAAGAAGTATAAGATATCGAGTTCTTGGACATCTGCTATTGTGTAGAAGAAAAAAACCTCAAAGTTAGAATTCTACATTCAAAGTTTATTTTCTTTTGTATAGTAGAAGATTCTTTGTTAGAGTTTCTGAATATTGCTTATTTGTAGTAGAAGACGAAGATTCTTTTGTGAAGAAGGAGATTCCTCAGATTTCAGTTGCTAAAACTTCTCTTTTGTGAAGTAGGAAATGAAAATCATTTTCTTCTGTGTAATAGAAGATCTTGTAACAATTTCTGGATTTTTGCTTCTGTGTGTAGAAGACAGTGATTCTTTTGTGTAGTAGGAGATGCTCCAGAATTCAGCGGCTAATTTTCTCTTATGTGTAGTAGAAGATGGATGGCATTTCTTCTTTGTGGTAGAAGATACTATGCAAGTTCGCTTGATAAAGCATTCATCACATATTTTGAGGGAATATCCTTCGTGATTACCATGCTGGGGAACCTGGCCATTCAATTGAAGATGGTAAACCATTCAGAGATGAAGTGCAAGACTTTCTTGATGAAAAAGTCATCAATTTCACACCAGCTGGTCAGATTTGAAGCCTCCTCTGACTCAGTGGTGTCAATATTACAAAGATCATCTTATGAAGCAAAAATTCCATACGGAGACTAGTCTCCTTACAAAGCGCATCTTACATTTGATTTTCTCATTTGTAATCTTTCTTGTTAGGTTCAGTACTTTCTTGTATGCAAAACTTGCTTATTTTTTAATATTAATCATAATGCATTGAATATGTTTATCTTGAATTAATCCATTTGTATTCACTCATTAATGTTTTTATTTACTTTGTGATACTTAACTCTTGTTAAATAAAGAAAAATACCTCTGGAGGGAGAATGATGAGAAATATACTAAATATCTTAAATAATATACTTTTGAGTAAAACCCTGCTGACAATAAACAAGCATTGTTTCAAATTCCCAAACACCGGAGATATAAGGGAGATAAACCCTCATCAACCCCTTTAAGCCTTAGAAGCAAGAGTTTCTTTTATATTTAGGAAAAACCTTATTTTTGAACCCAGGGGCGGGTAGTGTTCAGTTAATCCGATCCAGCGTTAAGAACTCATCAGGAGTGCACATATAAGGATAGAACAATGGTTATCCATTAAAAGGTCGAGGAAAGTCAAAACCGCAATGGCTAACCTTCACTTATCAGGAGTGTGCGTCAATTGGAGATATCCCAATGGGTATCTCTCGCACCTCAGGAGGTCAACAGATGACGATACAACAATGGTTATTCCTCATCTACCAAGGGCTCTGGCAGTCACAATCACTTCCAACAAATCGAAGTCGATATAAAGATCAATGACTTGTTCAAAAGGAAAGAAAGAAATCCCGCCAAGTCGAAAAAAATAATATATATATATATATATATATATATATATATATATATATATATATATATATATATATATATATATATATATATATACACACACACACACACATAATGACTTAGGCGGGGAAATAGCAAAGAAAAGAAAAAAGGACGATGAAAGTTACTGAGGAAGAACAAAGTTGTGTGTTGATAAACCAGAAAGAAGAAGGTGAGTGATTGCATGTCCGAAAAACTTCGTTTGACTCCTAAACTGTTCCAAACTTCTCTTGAGGGATGAGTGCTCGTATCGAGTTAATTGAATGTATAAATGGAGAACATCATGGAGAATGGGTGGGCACCAAATATTTTGAGCCTTAAATTCTTTTTTCTAAAAAGCATGAACCAGACAACGTTACAACCCTTGAAAGTCCTATCTGGAGCATGGGTTAATTCGAAGCAAAACTGTAATGAGAGTACGATAATCTGACTCCTAGGAGGCTTGCTAAAACTTTTGAGTTGGTATCACTCCATCTTTTAACTTTCTTTTGTACAGGAAAACTCGATGTTTCGAAATATTTTCAATAAATGTTTTTAAACTTCAAGACAAGCATATGATTTGCATTAGAATTATCATTATTAGAATAAACATTCTTTACATATGAACAAGTGCTTAAATATCAAGCGAGTTTGCATAATGAGCATTAGATGAAAATTTGATTATCCAAAGGGACAAATTGCTTCAGGGATATGTTGAAACACAAATAATTTTTGAAGACGATCTTAATCAGGGGTAGAACTTATACTGACTTTGTTGAGTAAAAGAAGACTAATTTTGGAAATTATTGGAAGCAGATTGCGTGGAAAGTATTATTACCCAGAAGCTTTCGTGGAGAAGTGGTGTACCACTTTCAGTTGGTCCCGAGGGAAGTATTTCTTCAAGTATCCGATTGGATAATGAAGCAGTTCAAGTTGAGAAGCATAATTGTGTACTAACCTACTTTTAAGATGTAAGTCCATTACCCTGAGGAGGTGTTGTCTTCCAAACTTCGAGTTTCTCATTTCTCCGTGAGCATGAGGCAAGGAAATGGTTTCTCGAGACTCTATTAAGCAGATCAGAATATTTCAATGGTAGTACTCCATTACGCAGAAATAGAAGTATCTCAAATTTTAACTACCCTGAGGGGAACGAAAAGCATGTTGAATACTCCATTGAGTAAGTGTTCAGCCAATCTGAGGTATTTAGGTCAGGAGTTGATCCCTCAAAGTGAAGTCAAATTGGAGCAGTTATGTCGAGATTTGACAAATATCTCTGAGAATTTGTTGATTAGAGGAGAATATTTTTAGAATATAAAGATGCATGGGCATTCACTCAACCATTGTTGAAATCACTTCCAACACTAGTCAGTCAGGGGCAATGTTTTGAAGTTCATAACACTAGCGAAAATTATACTCATGGTATAGAACTCATGAAGTCCTTTTGAGACAATTTTCTTCAAAGGCCCTACAGACTGGGGCAAGAAATTATGCAGGAGCATTTTATCTTCTTCAAGGGTTGATTAGATTAAATCCAGTTGCAGGCTAAACAACTTGTGAATTTAAAAAGCATGTCGGGAAGTCACGATCGTTATCCTCAGCTCGTCAAGGAATTAAGTCCATTTATTGATGTTCCTCCATCAGAAGTCAGAATCATTATCTGCAATGGAAGTTTGGATTTTTATCCTTAGCATGATACGAGCAGAAACGCAAAGAGCATGTGAGGTTGTTACCCATACAAGGTTCGTGATGGAAACATTATGTCCTATAAGGACTCCTTCCCCAGTAAAGGATCACTTGCTACTTAACAATGGTCTGTCTTCTAAGGGGTTTCTCTTCAGAGATATTTATTCCCCAGCGAAGCATTCCTCATTTCTATGCAAGAGGAGAATGGATCTTCTCCCAAAAAATTTAGGAGTTGTTTGAAGTCAAGATGATTTCTTCTCAATGGATTGCAATTTATTTTTGGAGTATCCTCTCCAAAGTCCACTTTTCAGTGGCATTCCTCCTCGGAGTTGACATAATAAAGTTGAAATCTTGCATCGTAGTTTTTATCCAGTGGTCGATAGTTCAAACTGTTTATTCCTTAATAGAGGTTGCCATTCCACACATGGGGCATGTTGTCGTAATTTCCTTTGTTGTAGGTATCGTTGGTCGTTTGTGATAAGAAGGGTACCATTAAATGGGGAAATTGTTAGAACATAGTTTGATTCTACAACCCTTAATTAGAGTTTTGATGATAACAAACACAAAGAACAAATATGCACTCTAAATTTGTGTTGTATATTATACAGAAGTTCTGACTGAAACAACATTAAAAGTTAAGCCACAAAAGCTTTCAAGCTGAGCTAATCAGAATGTTCTGAAGAATGATGATCAAAATCTGCGCTAAAGTAAAAGATACTCTAATTCTGAACAGAAGTCTAATGCCCTAACAGATCCTCATATCTCTGAGTCATCAGAGTTTTGAAGTAAAGCAGCATGCAAGATTCCCAAGTTCTGAAGCGTTACGTTTCAATTAAGACAGTATCATATGCAACGGCTTCATTCAGACAAGAATCTTCTCAGTATAGAAAGTGCATCGAGTGTCCATTATCACATTTTATTTTGGACAGATTTCCACGCCTATATAAACAAGCTCAAAGGATAAATCATTTACGATTTTACCAACGACTGCTCATACATCTCAAAAAGCTGCAAATATTCATATTCTCTCATATACTCAAATTGTGTAATACATCACAGTAGTGATACAATTTTTGTAACGAAAAACATATAGTACACAGTTAATTGTTCTTTGATTAAGATGTTGTTCCTTGAGATAAACCGGGTTGTGGTCATACTCTAGAAGACTTTGGCAGTTGTCAAAGTAGTTTTGTAATCTATTTGATTAGTGGATTAAGTCCTCGTTGGAGAGAGGAGAAATCACCTTGGCGGGTGGAATGGAGTAGTTTGAGATCAAGCGAACCAGGATAAAAATCTTGAGTCTATTGCATTTGATTTTTAAGTTTCAATTTAACCCCCCCTTCTTGTGTTTTTCACTTCTTCAATTGGCATCAGAGCGCCTGGTTTTGAGTTCATACACTTAACCGTGTCAGTACAAGATCTAAGCTTTAGAAAAACACTATGGTGGGACCAAGCCAAAACATCAGCAATGACTATCATGATGACAAGGACAGAATCAGCGGCAAACCTCCAGTCTTTGATGGAGAAAATTTTGAATACTGGAAAGACATAATTGAGAGCTTCTTTCTGGCTCATGATACTGATCTATGGGACATGGTAATTGATGGATACACGCATCTAGTGGATGAAAGTGGTCATAAGATAGATAGAAAAAGAATGTCTGACCAGCAAAAGCGTGATTTCAGAAACCATCATAAAGCCAGAATAATACTTCTCAGTGCCATCTCATACTCAGAATATGAGAAGATCTCAAATAGAGAGACAACCAAATACATGTTTGACTCTCTGAGAATGACGCATGAAGGCAACGTACAAGTTAAATAAACCAAGGCCCTTGCGCTCATTCAGAAATATGAAGCTTTCAAGATGGAAGACAGTGAATCCATAGAAGCGATGTTCTCAAGATTCCAGATTCTTGTTGCTGGGCTGAGAGTTCTTGACAAAGGGTATTCTACTACTGATCACGTAAAGAAGATCATCAGAAGTCTACCAAAGAAATGGAGGCCAATGGTCACTGCGCTTAAGCTGGATAAAGATCTCAACAAGATATCTCTGGAGGAACTTGTTAGCTCCCTTAGAAGCCATGAGAGAGAGAGAGAGAGAAGATGACGAGCCTCAAAAGCAAGGTAAGCCTTTAGCATTAAAATCTAACAAAAAACTTGATTCTAAGGTTTTGCAGGCTATGGAAGAAATCTCTGATGGATCCTCATCAAAAGAAGATGAACTGTCTCTTTTCTCCAGAAGGGTAAATCAGCTGTGGAAGTAGAGGCAAAGAAAATTCAAGAATTCCAGAAGGTCAGGGAATCAGAATGAATCTTCCTCCAGATACAGAAAGTCGGAGTCCTCCTCTGGACACAGAAGATCTGAAGCTTCATCTGGTCACAGGAATTCAAACAACATAGACATCATCTACTATGAGTGCAATGAACAGGGGCACTACAAAAGTGATTGTCCAAGGCTTCATAAGGAGAAGCCCAAAAAGAAGTTCTTCAAGGAGAAGAAGAAAAGTCTCATGGCAACATGGGATGATTCAGACACTTCTGATGCAGACTCAGAATCAGATGATGAAAGAGCCAACATTGCTCTTATGGCTAATGTGACAGAAGACAGCGAAGCATCTCAATCAGACTCAGAATCAGACACAGAAGAGGTATTTCCTAATTTTACTATTAATTTCACTAAAGTTAAACTAGCAGAAAGCCTAAATAAGATTCTGGAAAGATATCAGCACATCAGAGTCAAATTCAAGAACCTAAAAAGGGATCTTGTCTTTGACTCTAAAGAAACTGTGAGTCTAAGATTAGAAAATTCTGAGCTAAAAGAAAATATTTCAAAACTAGAAATTGATTTACAAAACTCTCAGAAAGAAATAATCCTAGAGGCTCCCAGTAGCGCTGATAAAATCATAAAAGAATATGATCACAGAAAGGAATTATGACCAACATGAGTTTCCTATTGGAAGGAATTGTTTTTCTCATAAAGGAATATTGTATCCCTAGCGAAGACATACTCTCTCCCAGACTGAACCCCTTATATCTAGTGAAAGCATAACCCTGTGTAATCCCCACTAAAGTCGGCATTCTTGACAAGGGTTGGTTTAAGAGTATGTCCCTTCCAGGGGGCTGATCTCCAAAGAAGTGCATTTCAGCAGGATTCTATACAATCTTCTTCTTCAGCGCAGTCTACTCTTTTCCAAGAATCTAGGAAGGATCGTTTCATTGGATTGTATACTGTAAGAACAAGATTTGGTTCTGCAATATCATCTCTAAGTTTTGATGATAATAAATGAGTATGATTGTATGATCAATTTTTTTATAATAATGTTTGTTATTGTTGAGTACTTAACAAATAGGTTCTGCTTATGATGGATGGCGTGGCCAAGACATTAGAAGAGAAATGATTCCGCTTCTATGCTACATAAGTTTTGTTGAACAATAGCAAGACACTCTAGAAGACTCTGAGGTGTAAACTCTGATATTTTTCTGAAGAAACCAGTCAAAAGATCTGAAGACAGAAGTTGTTACTTATGTCTAGATACCGAAGACTCAAGCTTCTAAACACAACGTGTTCTAAAGAAACCAGTCAAAATATCTGAAGACAAAAGTTGTTATGTATGTATAGATGCTGAAGACTAAAGCTTCTAAATACAACATGTTCTAAAGAAACCAATCAAAAGACATGAAGATAGAAGTTGTTACTTATATCCAGATGCTGAAGACTCAAGCATCTGAAGACAACATGTTCTAAGGAAACCTATCAGAAGATCTGAAGACATAAGTTGTTACTTACATCTAGATGATGAAGACTCACATTTCTAAAGACAACATGATTCAATAAACAAAGTTAGAAGATCTGAAGACAAATTTTCTACTGAAGTCCAAATGCTGAAAGCTGTGTTTCTATTTATGAAGTTCTAAAGATAAGGGTTCTGAAGTCCAAATGCTGAAGACTCTAAAAGACAGAAGGTCTAAAGATTCTAAAGAATTGAAGTTCTAAGATACAAGGTTCAAAGAAAAGGTTATCATAACCAAGTACTGAAGACTTTAAAGACGCAGTTTTGATGACTCTAAAGACTTGAAGTTCTGATGACCTGATGTTATGTTCTCGCTTCTAAACTCATGCTCGCAGAAGCCTCTGAAATGCAGAAGGAAAAAAGATAACATTAACATTGTACAAATAGTACATGGTACAATCAACGCTTCATTCCACTACCATGAAAGGATGGATGTGTCGCACGATCTTGTCCCTCACGTTACTGTTCAAGCTGCCAATGTTTCTGGAAATTCCAAGAGTATCCCTTAACGAATACATTATGTTAATGTTTATATAAAGGCTTGAAGACCAAGAAAGAAAGAAAGGCTAACTAATGAATATTTTCTTGCGTAAACGCTATTTATTGCTTTCACATTCTAAGTCATTGTTAATAAAATAGTTTACATACTCAACTTTTTAGAAGCAATACTCTTGTAAACAAAACATGTATTCAAACCATTGTTTGATATTCCTTAAGGGACCAAGTAGGTCTGAATCCTTAAGAAGTCTAGAGCTTATGAGTTTTAGAAGTCTTTAGTTACTTGCGGGTATCTTGTGCATTGTAATAATCAGGTTGATTATTAGTTGATATTCCTTAAGGGACTGGGTAGGTCTGAATCCTTAAGAATCTAGAGCTTGCGAGTCTAGAGGTTGTTAGTCACTTGCGGGTAGCATGTGCAAATTGTAATTAGTTTGGTTATAGTGGATTAAGTCCTCGATTGAGTGAGGCGAAATCACCTTGGCGGGTGTACTAAACTAGCTCGATAATTTTCAAGTGAATTAGTATAAACATACACTGTACTTTACTTCTTGTTCTTACTTATTGTTATTATCGAGAGTGAAGGAAAAGGAATTTTAAATTAAGGGGAACATTTTTAAAAGAATAAGTTTTTGTTTTTAAAACCCAATTCAAACCCCCCTTTCTTGTGTTTTTCACACCTTCATATACCTTTGTTATATCCCCTTGAAGTTGATGCCCTGTATCTACTTGGTTGGTATTTATCTCCCCAATGAGGTTGGCGTTCGTCATCCCAATGAAATTCGTATCTTTTCTCCCCAGGGAAGTTTGCCCCTGTCACGTTTTCTTGAAGAGATAATTGATCAGTATGCTTATTATGCCCAGCGGAGCAAGTCTCTTATTTTTCTGGAGCGGTGTGCATAGATGAATGTTGTTTAGGGCTCTTTTATCCCTAGTGATAGAGTATTGATGAAATAATTCCTTAGTGGAGTTCTGAACCTCAAGCTTATGGTTCAAAGATGCCCTCCTCTTTCCCGAGTGAAGATTGTTACCCCCTAGTGGTAGTATCCCCAGTGTGGTATGGGTAGAATTCTTTTATTTAAAAATTTCTATGCTTCCCCAGTCGAAGTTACTTTCATTGAGGACTTACATCAAAAGGTCCTAGTTCCCAACAAGGTTATTTTTATCCCTGGAAAGAGATGTTGGATCTGTTTCCTAGGAAGTTAAGAGTTGAATTAGAGTTCAAGATTTTCTATGAACTGCAATTTATTTTTTGCAGTATTTTCCCCAGGAAGTTACTTTCCCAGTTGTATCAATCTTCAGAGGTTAGTGGTTTCGAATCTCGTTTCCCCATTGATGTTCAGAGGGATTTTTCACTATAGAAGTTCAGATGTGTAAATATAATTGTTCAGAAGTTCCTAGTCTTCTTAGTATTCGATTATTGACGTGCTTTCCCCAGTGCATTGCTAAACATGCATCTTTACATTGCATCTACCAAAACTCGTAGCATTTCAACTTTATGGAGCATTGCACTATAAAAAAAATTCAAACATGCATTAAGGTATAAGCCAATTATGTTCACTTGCAGTAACCAAATAGTTATACGCTTCGATTTGATTTATCTCCACAACAAGCTTAAGGTGATACTATTATATTTCCCCGACGAATTTTGTTTTGATTTACCACTAGTCGGGTCTTTGGTGCTTTCCATTTCCCTAGTGAGTCGTGGTTTTCCCTTGCCCTTGCAAGCCCTTGGTTATTTTTACCCGTGTTTGCCTTGCTTTCTGAGTGCGACTAAGAATTTTTAAGCACACTATTGAAGATTAACTTTTTACGCATCATTCAAGTATCATTTCCAAGTTCGATAAGCATCCTTCAAAGCTTTTCCCACACACAAATCATCCATAAATTCTTCCATGATGTCATCTATAAATTCAGCAAAAATTGACATCATGCACCTTTAGAATGTTGCGGGAGCATTGCATCGCCCAAACATGATTCATCTATAGGAAAATGTGCCATATGGACAAGTGAATATTATCTTTTCTTGATCTTCGGGGTGTATAGGGATTTGGAAAAATCCCGAATAACCATCCAGATAGCAAAAATGGGAATGCTTAGGAAGTCGTTCAGGCATTTTATTAATGAAAGGTAAAGGAAAATGATCTTTTCGAGTGGCTTTGCTTAATTTCCTTTAGTCAATGCACATTATCCATCTGGTTTTAGTATGTTGTGCTACAAATTCTCCTTTTTAATTGCTGATAACCGTAACACCTCCCTTATTTGGTACAACATGTATTAGGCTAACCTATTTATTGTCGGATATCAGATATATGATTCATGCTTCTAATAAATTTTATACTTCTTTCTTGGCTACATCGCTCACAACTGGATTTATTCTTCTCTTATGTTATCTTGAGGTCTTGGAGTCTTCCTCAAGAATAATGCGATGCATGCAAATTGAGAGGCTTATTCCTTTTAGATCAAAGATGTTATGGCCTAAAGCAGTAATATATATCCTTAGGACATGTAGTAATTTTTCTATTTCTATTTGTCCTAAAGCTGCATTGTCTATGACGGGTTGTTCGAGTTCTGTGTCGAGGAATTTATATCTTAGATCTTTTGGTAATGTTTTAAGTTCGACAACTAGTTTCATTAGGCAAGGCATAGGGTCAGGAGTTAGCGCAAGACATTCACTTAGATTGTCATCTCTGTATTCATCACACCAATTATCGTCTTCAAGGATGGGAGGTATTGGAATTTTTAGAGCTTATGAATATTCGGTATGTTGTTTCTCCATTTCTTTAATGCATTCATCAACGACTTCCAAGAAACAACATGAATCATCTATAGAGGGTGCCTTGAAGAATTGTGAGAGGATGAATTCGACTTTTTCTTCGCCAACCTCAAATGTGAGTTTACCTTTTTTTACATATATGATGGCTCCGACAGTGGCGAGGAATGGTCTTTCTAATATAATAGGGATGTTGGAATCTTCATTGATATCCATAATAATGAAATAAATGGGGATATAAAATTGTCTAATACGTACAGGAACATTTTCGAGCATTCCTAAAGGAAACTTCACTGAACGATCAACTAGTTGTACGAACATTCTTCCTGGTTGCAATTCTCCCATATTTAGCCTTTTGCAGATCGATAAAGGTATTAAACTAATGTTGGATCCTAAGTCGCATAGAGCTTTGTCTATGACAAATTTTATGATTACACATGGTATGGAAAAGCTACCAGGGTCTTTCAGCTTATGGGGCATGTTGTTTTGGATTATAGTGCTACACTCTACAGTGAGCATAACAATTTCATTGTCCTCGAGCTTTTTCTTGTTGGATAAGATTTATTTAAGGAACTTAGCATATGAGTGAATTTGCGTGATTCCTTCAGTAAAAGGTATAGTGATATTTAGTTGTTTCAGAAGTTCAACAAATTTCTTAAATTGCCTTATATTTTTAGATTTAGCTAACCGTTAAGGGTATTGTATTGGTGGTTTGTACGGTGAAGGAGGTACGTAGGTTTTTTCTCTCTCTTCTGCCTCTACGTTTTCATCTCCTTTCCAATCCTTCTTTGGTTCGTCTTCCTTCTCAGTTGGTTTACCAATACACTGGTACATGGCTGATTTTTTGTTCTTAGGTCAATTGGTCCATCTACTTCTGTTCCACTCTGAAGTATTATAACATTAGCATGACCTTTCGGATTTGGTTGTGGTTGGCCAAGAAAAGTACCAGCTGGAGCAGCTGTAGCTGCTTGTTTTTTAGCCACTTGAGAGATTTTCCTTTCAAGCATTTTGTTATGGATGGCTAGGGCATCAACCTTGTTTGATAGCTGCTTTAGTTGTTCACTAGTGTGTATGTTTTGATTTAGAAAATATTTGTTTTAATGAGCTTGAGTGGCTACGAAGTTTTATATCATGATCTCTGTATTGGATTTCCTAGGAACATTTGGAGTAATTTGGGCGACTTTTTGGTATCCCGGTGGTGTAGTGGGAGCTTGCCCAGGTGCATATAATGCATTGTTGTTCTTGTACGAAAAGTTTGGACGGTTCTTCTAGGTAGGATTATAGGTATTCCCATATGGGTTTCCTTGAGTATAATTCACTTGATCAACTGGTACTCCTATTAAAAGTGGTCATTCGGCTGGAGTATGTGCGTTAATTCTGCATAAATCACAGGTTGGAGCTACTGCAACCACGACGACTGTGGAAGTTGTGGTCAAGTTTTCTATCTTTTGGATAAGAGCTTCTACCTTAGCATTAACTTGGTCTAAACTGCTAACTTCGTATATACCGCCTTTCATTTGAGGTTTCTCCAGAATGGTTCTATTGCTTCCCCACTGGTAATGGTTTTGAGCCATACTTTCGATAAGCTGATAAGCGTCATGATAAGGTTTCTCCATCAGTGTGCCATCAACTGCAGCTTCAATCGTTACTCTTGTGTTATACAAGAGACCATTGTAAAAGGTGTTGATGATCAGTCATGTTAGAACATAATTTGATTCTACAACCCTCAATTAGAGTTTTGATGATAACAAAATACAAGAATAAATAAATTGTAAGATTTATATATAAGACATATATGCTACTTAAAATTATGGTTTGTGTTTACAGAAGTTCTGATGGATTCAGCATCAAAAGATCATATCAGCATCAGAAGATCAATAACATGTGCTACAAGCTGAAACCACCAGATCATACGTTGAAGCTTGATGAACAGAATCTGCGCATAAAACACTCTGACTCTGATCAAGATCCTTACCAAGTCATCAGCACTTAGAAGCGTCAGCATCAGTTAAAGCAAAAGAACACTCTGATTACCATAAGCAGAGAACACTCTGAAGCGTTACTAAGCATTTAAGACAGATTAATTACCAACGGCTTTATTCAAGACAATATCTTCTCAAAAAGGAAAGAACGTTATTATCATTGAAAGTACTTTATGGACAACAACGTATCTTTACCTTGGCTATATAAACAAGTCAGTGTGAGAAAAGAAAAGGCTAATAATCTACACGCACGCACTCATAAAAATTGCTAAGCTTTCCAACCACGCTCATTCAAACGCATTAGCAATCCAGTTTCATTCTAAGCTTAAATTTGTGTATTATCACAGTTGTGGTATACTGTTTTATTAGAAAACATCAAACACATTATTGTTCAATTATTTGTAAAGAGAATTCCTTGAGATAAACCGGTTTGTGGTTATACTCAAGAAGGCTTTAACAGTTGTTAAAGTCGTTGTTGTATTCCTTTGAATATAGTGGATTAAGACCTCGTTGGAGAGAGGCGAAATCACCTTGACGGGTGGACTGGAGTAGTTTTAGATCAAACGAACCAGGATAAAAATACAGTGTTGTCTGCTCATTTGATTTAAAGTTTTACAATTCAACCCCCCTTCTTGTGTTTTTCACATCTTCAATTGGCATAAGAGCGCCTGGTTCTGAGCTTATAACACTTAACCGTGTCAGTACAAGATCCAGCGTCAGAAAAACACAATGGCAGGACCACATCAAAACATCAGCAATGACAACAATGAAGAAAGAGACAGATTCAGTGGCAAACCTCCAGTCTTTGATGGAGAGAACTTTGACTACTGGAAAGACAGAATTGAAAGCTTCTTTCTGGCCCATGATGCTGATCTGTGGGACATGGTGACTGATGGATACACGCACCCAGTGGATGGAAGTGGTCAGAAGATTGACATGAAAATAATGTCTGATCAGCAAAAGCGTGATTTCAGAAATCATCACAAGGCCAGAACAATTCTTCTCAGCGCCATCTCTTATTCAGAATATGAAAAGATATCAAACAGAGACACTGCAAAGAATATGTTTGACTCTCTGAGAATGACGCATGAAGGCAACATTCAAGTCAAAGAAACCAAAGCTCTTGCGCTCATTCAGAAGTATGAGGCATTCAAGATGGAAGAGAGTGAATCAATAGAAACTATGTTCTCAAGATTTCAAATTCTGGTTGCCGGTCTCAAAGTTCTTGACAAAGGGTATTCTACTGCTGATCACGTTAAGAAGATCATCAGAAGCTTTCCAAAACAATGGAGGCCAATGGTCACAGCGCTTAAGCTAGCCAAGGATCTCAACAAAATCTCTCTGGAGGAACTTGTCAGCTCCCTCAGAAGTCACGAGATAGAGCTAGAAGCAGATGAACCTCAAAAGCAAGGTAAGCCATTAGCTTTAAAATCTAACAGAAAATCTGACTCCAAAGTTTTGCAGGCTGTAGAAGAAACCTCTGATGGATCCTCATCAGAAGAAGATGAACTGTCTCTCCTCTCCAGAAGGGTGAACCAATTATGGAAGCAGAGGCAAAGGAAGTTCAGGAATCTCAGAAGATCAGAAAACCAGAATGAATCTTTCTCCAGATACAGAAGGTCAGAATCCTCCTCTGGACACAGAAGATTTGAAGGTTCTTCAGAAAACAGAAAGCCAAACAACAAAGACATCATCTGCTATGAATGTAACGAGCAAGGGCACTACAAAAGTGATTGCCCAATGTAGCGGTGAAAATCAGAGATCAAGCTATTAATTAACTTGACTCACAAAAGCAAGAGTCGCCACCGCGCTTTATTATTTCCAAGGGGAAAGGGAAAAGAGCGAAATAAAACCCTAAAATATGCAATGTAAAATAATACTTAAAAGTAATAAAAATACAATGCGTTTTTGAAAGAGATCGAGAGTTCGGGAGTTGGTTACACAACGGGAAGGTATTAGCACCCAATGCATCTGCGGTACTCCGCAGGAACCTTTTGAAATATCTGTTTTTGGTTAAAATTGTTTGTTTGATCAAAATGGGTATGGATGAGATTTTGAAGATACGACGACCTAGTGTCGAAGTTTTGACTTAAAAGGTGTGAGTTTGAAAATGGAGTCTTTTGGGAAAATTATCTTGAGTTTAGCAAAATAGTAAACAAACAAAAAATGAAAAAGGGTATTCGCACGATCAGATGAGATGTATTTGATGACGTGAAGTCAACAAATTTAAATCTTTCCCTTGGAGTAAATCGAGCAAGTAAAATAAGATGAATCCACAAAGTATAAGCATTCAAAAATTCACAAGAAAAACAAATCTAATGAAACAGATTAATGACCAAAAGCATCGAGAAATTAAAATGACAAAGATATTTAAATAGAATAAAAGAGAATGTAACTAATTATCTAAAGAAGTTATTTAAACTAAATTAAAGAATTAAGATTACTTACTAAAAAATTTCTAAACTAACTACAAATTCTAAAAAAATATAGTATTATTGAATTTGATCTAAACTAAACTAAAGTTTTAAAATTTAGTAAGTTAAATCTAGATTAAATTAAAATCCTAAGGTTACTAAATTAAATCTAAAACAAATGAAAATTCCAAAGTTACTAAACTAAATCTAAATCAAATAAAATTCTAATAAACTACTAAACTAAATTTAAATCAAATAAAAACTCTAAAGTTATTAAACTAAATCTAAATCAACTAAAATTCTAAAAAACTACTAAACTAAATTTAAATCAAATAAAAACTCTAAAGTTATTAAACTAAATAAAAATATTAAACTTATTAAACTAATTCTAAATCAAATAAAAATTATAAATTTATTAAACTAATTCTAAATCAAATAAAAATTCTAAAGTCACTAAACTAAAACTAAACAAGTAAAATTCTAAAGTTAACTAAATAAAATCAAATAAAATTCTAAAATTATTAAACTAAACTAAAACAAATAAAATTCTAAAATTTACTAAATGAAATAAAATTCTAAAGTTATAAAATAAATCTAAATTAATTAAAGAATTCTAAATTAATATTAAACTAAATTAATTATAAGATTTGCTAATATTTTATATATATATATATATATATATATATATATATATATTTTTTTTTTGCAAAGCAAATGATATCTTATTATAAAAATTAGTAAAACGAATCATAGTACACATAAAAGAAATATAACCAGAAATTTGTATCTTGAAACAATTGAAATGAGTTTCAAGGATCTTCATCTGGTGATTTAATTTCGGCTCTAAGCGGCAGTCAGATTGCTATTACATAAAAGCCCCTGCTGTTGACTCATAAAATAGAGCCTTTCGTTCTTCACAGAATCATAATTCTAATAACAAATCAATTCAGAATAAACACATTAAAAAAATTGACTTCAACAATGAAGAGAGGGACACAAACAAAAGATATAGAAAAATCACAGCAACAAAAAATGGATACGAGAAAATAGGCGTAAAAGGCTGTAAGAAAGAGGCTGTTGTTGAAGTTAACGTGTTGTTGTTGGAAGATGATAAATGGGTAGAGTTAGTCGTTGGGTTACAGTGGCTGAGGTGAGATGGGATGAAAAAAATGCTGCTGGCTTGGTTTATTACTAATGCTTTTTTTTTTTGTTTTTGGAGAGAGGGGAAGTGAGATAAGTGGTAGTATTACTACTGTTATATGTTTTTGGTATCTTGTTCCAAAGAGTGAGATAAGCTTTATATAGGAAAATAAAAAACAAAATTTGATTTCAAAATGAATCACAACCGTTCAAAATTATTCAATATGCATTAATCCTCAAATTTTGTCAACAACCAATAAAAATCAAGTATAGTATATTTAATATTTTTTTATGACAAAAACACCCTTAAATGATAAAAATGAAATAAAAAAATGAAACTATTAAAGTTAACTCAATTAAAAATAATTTTTTTTGAATTTTTTTTGAATAAAAAAATGAAGACCCAAAATGACTAAAAACGATAAAGAAACGGACAAAAATTTATCCGAAAAAATAAAATGAACACATTAAAATAAACTACATGTCACAAAGATTAAAGAAAAAAAAATTCAAGAAATCAAAATCAAAATAAAATGATAATAAAAATATCAGGCTAAACATACGTTTACGGTTAAAAACAAAACTTCAAACTGTACCAAAAAAATAAAGCGAGCATACCGTCATAATCTAAGCGAAACGCAGATTCATAAAATGATCGGTAAAAGGTGAAAACTTGAAGTATTTTCTCGCTAATTTTCTGCACAGTGTCGAATCGCTTTTAACAGTCTGTCTATAAAACCGAAATATTTTTATTATCGACATGTAAACAACTTGGAGCAATGCAAGAAAAAAAGTAAACAGATGAAGTGAAATGCCGGGTATTTTACAACTGAAAAACGATGCAAACTTTGATTTAAACTGACTTTTCTGGTCAACTTAAATACGACTAATGATGCAAGATATGATGAATGAAGATATTTACTAATGATTGTGACCAAATAACAAAATATGGTATGAATGTGCGACTGAAAAAATTAGGGGCGAAATTAAGGGTGCAACGGTGTGCTTTGATGAATCAGTCTTCGAGAATCCACAATCAACCGTACTTCTGGCTTGGGAGACTCAAAACCTTAATTGAGACGCGACACCTGATGCTCTTGATTTAGACCTGTCTGTGCACATGAAACAAAAGAAAACATGAACATACACCTTTGTATGCGATTAGAAATTAGTGATACATAGGCTAAAAATGTTCAAAACACTTGACAATCTTCGCATAGTCAATGCTTGAAGGTGAGAGATTAAAACCGACTGTATTTCGTAACATTGGCTTATCTTTAAAAATGCAAAAAATAAAAATGGAATCTTAGGTCAAAAATTGGGGTACAACAGCTGCCCCTATTTAAGTTTCTTCTATCTGGAGATATGACGATTGGGATCTTCATTTCGACGAGATTGAAGGGACTTAAATATAGAATACACAATTTTTGGCCTTAAGATACCGCGATTATGTCCATGATATGATATGAATGTAATGCTCTAAATTTTATGGGGAATGACGCCATATGAGACAGACTATGCTGGAGAAACCAAGCACATTATACAGTAATCCCACAGGGGAACCAATTATAACACCACTGGGGAAACAAAGTCATAGACTTCAAATGCGAGACTCTTGAATGATTTACATCAGTATTGAGACTGGAAAAGGTAATGATTTACATCAGTACTGTGACTGGAAAAGGAAATGATGAACATCAGTACTGAGACTGGAGAATGATTGACATCAGCACTGTGGCTGGAAAACAAAATGATTGACATCAGTATTGTGGCTGGAAAACAAAATGATTGACATCAGCACTGTGGCTGGAAAACAAAATGATTGACATCAGCACTGTGGCTGGAGATAAACATCTCTGATTTCTGAATTTTACCAAGAACGGTAACACATTTCTTCTCTAACCAAGATATCGCTTGAAAAGGATAAAATAACAAACTTCCCCATGGGACTTTTCCGAAGGGATGCCATTTGCTGAGTAGACATTATTGTTGGGGATACACAAGCTGCTCAAATAAAGAGGCCGCCACTTGCTTCCTTTCAAAGGTGTCAATAACATACAAGATGCTCATGAAGAGACCGCCACTTGCTGTCTTCAAAGAATATTAAAGCACACAAGCTGCTCATGAAGAGTCTGTCACTTGTTGCCAAAAACCCACAAGCTGCTCATAAAGAAGCTGCCACTTGCCGTTTTCAAGGGAACAATAACACACAAGTTGCTCAAATAGATAAGCTGCTACTTGCTGTCTTCCAAAAATACTAACGTACAAGCTGCTCATGAAGAAGCTGCCACTTGCCATTTTCCGTACAAGCTGCTCATGAAGAGGCCGCCACTTGCCGTTTTCAAAAGAAAAAATAACGTACAAGCTACCCATGAAAGGACTGCCACTTGCCGTTTTTCGAGAGAACAATAACACACAAGTTGCTCATGAAGAGACTGCCGCTTATTGTTTTCAAAGGTGATAATAACATACAAGTTACTCATGAAGAGACCGCCGCTTGCTGTTTTTAAAAATGTTGATAACATACAAGTTGTCCATGAAGATACTGCCGCTTGCTGTTTTTGAAAGTGTTGATAACATACAAGTTGTCCATGAAGAGACTGCCGCTTGCTGTTTTCCAAAAATACTAACGTACAAGCTGTTCATGAAGAAGCTGCCACTTGCCGTTTTCTGTACAAGCTGCTCATGAAGAGACCGCCACTTGCCGTTTTTTCAAAGATATCAATAACATACAAGTTGCTCATGAAGAGACCGCCGCTTGATGTTTGTCAAGAGTGTCCATAACACACAAGTTGCCTCATGAAGAGACTGCCGCTTGCTGTTTGTCAAGAGTATCCATAACACACAAGTTGCCTCATGAAGAGACTGTCGCTTGATGTTTCCCAAAAAGATACCCATAAAATATCGTGAAGATATTGCTGGAGGTGAGAACCAATAATTTCATCGGGGATGGACAAACTGCTCATGAAGAGACCGCCATTTGTCATAGAGAAATCAGAAATAATCAAACTGCTCAAATAGAGTCAGTCGCTTGTTGTCATGTCAATATTCCAGAAGAAGGTTGTGATAACACTGCTGGGGAATAAAGTTCATCTTCAATGGGGAACCATGAATAAATCCTTCTTGAGGAGACCAAGTATTTACGTTGCAAAATAAATGTACTTTCCATCTAGGTTTCACAGCCTAGAGATATCCACAGGGTATCGTTCACAAGAGGCAAAGCTCAATCCAGGAATAAACTGGAGAGAAAAACAGTCAAACAAGACTCCACCCAATGAGGAAACAACTCAAATGGGGATTTATCCTATCCAGAGATGGAAAAGGAAAGCTAAAGCAAGATTCTTCCACGAGAGTTAACTCAGTGGGGAATTAGAAAGAAGACGCACTTTCTGCTTAAGTTGGTACTCTACTTGGAAAGATCAAATACATTATTTGAATAGACACCACCAAGGTATACGAACTCAATGACATCAACAAATACAACTGTGCGTGCATGATGCAAGTGTGAATGAATAAATGGATGTCATGTATATGCTGACAAAACAGACAGGGGAGATAGACAGAAAATGATAAGACATCACAGTACAACTCGACACTCAGCTAATCTCAACAAAAGGGGAACATTACTGGAGATAAAAACAAAAGCCATCATTGGAGCAAAGTCCTTTTACAAGGCTTAAATATCTCTGGAGAGGAAGATATTTTCAGGTAGAAAATCCAAAGTCCAGTCTTCTATTGCAAATAATCCATTGAAAGGATAACAACACGAACAAAGTTTCAGCTGGAAAGAAGTCTTGCTTAGCTGGAGATACTGGGAACACCACCCTCTGATAATGTGTGCAATACATATCACATATCTTGACAAATCTGGATTGCCCCTGGGACTAATTTTGGATGCCCCAAGTTTACTGTTGATAAGCTGCGTGATGCACGACAATTCTTGCGAATAGCTTCACCTCTAAAATGCCCCGAGCTATATGGTTGATGAGGAGAAATTGTCTCAAGAGGATTTTACAAAAGACCTGGCATTCACCATGCTCTGGTGTCTTCAAACTCTTAGAGAGATTCGTCCAATCTCTACGTGATTGCCCCGGATTGACTGTAGTTGGCACAACAAAGTCTTCGAATTTTTGCCCCAAAAAAGGGTAAACAAGTTGGGAAAGAATTAACTGGGAGAAGCAACATGTTCGTGCTTACGGTCTTCAGGTGACATGCCCCTGGATGTGATTTTTTCTTGACGTGATCCGTCAATTACTCAACATAGTTTCAGGCCTTAAAAGAATAAACTCATCACTGGTGCTTATGTGAGCTTCCTTGATATCAAATAAATGTTTTGCAGTTAGAAAAAGTTTACAATGAGAATGAAAATTCTAATGCAACAGTTATGTAAGTCTTGAAGATTTTGAAAGATATCGCACAAATTTTGCGAGTTAAAGCACCATTTATTTTTGTATAGGAAAACCATATGATACCAACATAACTATTTAGAACATTCATGGGAGTCAGGAACGCTATCTCATTGAAGTATACTTTCAAAATAACCTTGCTTCAATTAGGACTTTTGAAGGTTGTAACGTGGTCTGGTTCATGGTTTTTAGAAAAAAGATTTTAAGGCTCAAAATATTTGGTGCCCACCCCCTTCATGATGTTCTCCAACCCTATGTTCAGTTAATTCAACATGAGCGTTCATCTCTCAAAAGGATTTTGTGACGGTCAAGGAAACGACGAGGCTTTCAGAGTAGAAACCACCCTCATGTCTTCGTGTTTGTAGTCACCAATTTGCTCTTTGCTGAGGACTTTTCTTTGTAGTCCTTTCTTTGCAATTTTTATTTTCCCTAACTTTTGCCTGAACTAATTCTTTTGAATTGATAGTCCAGCAGGATGCCTTAATTTTGCCTAAGTCACACGTTTTCATGTTTTTTGACTTAGCAGGCTTTTTCTTTTTCTCGATTTTTGACTTTTTGAACAAAATGTGTGACATTAGCTTGTATTTGCTTATTGGGAAGATTGTGATTGCCTCATTTCTTGATGAATGAGGGATAACATTGTGGTTCCACGTCCTTTAGATTCATTATACATGAAGGATAACCCTCGTAGTTTCTCTTCAAAAAACATCTTCTTTATGAATTTTGAACACTCAGTTAGATTAACTAAAAACTACCCTGCCCCAGGTTAAAATTCAAGGTTTTTTCGTATAGAAAAGAAACTTCTGCTTCAAAGGCTCAAAAGGGGTTAGCAAGGGATTATCTTCCTTATATCTCCAGTGTTTAAGGATTTGAAACAATGCCTGTACATCATCAGCAAGATTTTATCCAAGAGCAAACAACCAGAGATTTTGTGTTCTTTAGATCATCATCCTCCCTTCAATCTCTGCCTAGGCAAGAGAATGAGCAACAAGTTGGTATCATAATGCAAAAAAGAAATTTAAAATTTGAAAACAAATATGAGTGAAACGAATGAATTTCTTCAAGACAAACATATTCATTGTATTAAGATAATCATTCAGATGCAAACAAGCTCTTACATGCAAACAATGTTTTGATAAACAAGAAAAATTACAAAAAGCAGAAATAAGTTAACGATCGGGGAAAGCTTTCCATCTGGACTTGAATCACCGAAAACATCCTTCAAAACTCAAAGTGACCACCAATCGTGTTTACTCTTCGGCACGTGTTTGATTTGAACTTCAAAACCAACATCCTTGAATGACAAGATACCACTTCTGACCAACTTCTGAACTTCAATCTTCAAAACAAAGCAACCCTCCAAGTCATGCCCAGGAGCACCTTGATGAAAAGTACAAGCCAAATCAGCTTTGTAGTACCAATGTATCTTCTCAGGAACCTTCGGTGGAGGTCGGGTCTGAACCAAATTCCTCTGCATCAGGATAGGGAACAACTCTGTATAGGTAATTGGAATTGGATCAAACTGGGTTTTCCCCTGATTAGAAACTTGCTGATTCTGTCGATAAATGGGAGAAACATGATGATTCTGATGATGATTATTTCTTCCTCTGGTTCTCTTCTTGGAAAAGTTATTATCAAACTTCTTCACACCATTAACTGAGCTACCATCTTCATATAAACATCCCTTTCATACATCTTCTTCTAGACGCACTCCCACATTTACCTTGTCAGGAAAGTCACTAGGCGCATTAATTATCATCTTCTCATGAATGGATGATTTCAGAGTTTCAGTGAAGACTTTTATCATCGCTTCTTTCCTCCTAGAAGGATTGACTTGGGAGACAACCAAAATTTCAACTAAAACAGTTGAGTGATCCACACTAGTTTTCAAATTAGTCATCTCTCTACGGAGTTCAGAAACCTCTTGCTTGATATTCTCCATTGTTCTCTTAGCGCGAGTGTTGTACTGGTGAGACCAAAGGAAAAATACGACTCGGAAAAAGACCTTTGAAAGTGAAACAAAAAAAATGTAGAATGATGTATGATATGCAAAAGAGAGTTTTTATTTGATTTTCAAGGAACTCAAGATATTAAGTTATAAACATCGAGGTATGAAGATAGAAGATGAATTTTAAATTGGCTCCAAACATTGATCAAGTTATCATCAAGATCAATCATCCATTTTGGTGGATTAGGGTTTTCGCCCTATCAACACCCAAGATCCATTGAGCTTGACGAAACTTGTGATGTTTACAAAGAAAGACCTCCAAATTCCTTCAAAGCCAAGTGAAAAGGGTTTTATGGATGCATGAATGCATGGCTATGAAACAACCACAATCAAGGTCACAAATACAGTTGAAAGGTTCAACGTCACGAGCATGGAGTCAAAGGTAAAGAACATCCCCAAGGTATGTACTAACGGTTTAATCACACCTGCAAGACAAGGTTCTAAGAGTTCCCGGAGTCTACATTCCTCCTTCGGATATTACCAACGTCTTGATTACTCAATAATCAGCAATATTCTCAAGAGAAACTCATCCGAGCGTAGCATCGCGTAACAATTACTTCCGGATTACTCCATTATAATCTCCGCGCTACACCTAAAAGGCCAAGATGGGTTATGGTTCTACGGTTCCCAGCTTCTCTGGCTCCCAGGTCGAAAATAATAATGTCTTCCCGATTACTCGGTAAACAAATACTACGTTTAAAAGGGCCTTCCACTGAGTGGGGGATCTCATGCCTCCTTCTTCGGGATTACTCCCTCAAAGTTAACATGACTATACCGCCCGTCCTATTCCTAAGTGTAACTTAGTCCGGGTATAGGACTTGTCCTTTGTAAATATTATCAACACCCAAATAATCATATAATCAAACAATCAAATAATGATAAAACAGATAAAACAAATTAGGCTTAACCCACTTAGGGATGGACCAGCAAGAGGTCAATCTGTCCCCAGCAGAGTCGCCAATTCTGTAGTGGTGAAAATCGGAGATCAAGCTATTAATTAACTTGACTCACAAAAGCAAGAGTCGCCACCGCGCTTTATTATTTCCAAAGGGAAAGGGAAAAGAGCGAAATAAAACCCTAAAATATGCAATGTAAAATAATACTTAAAAGTAATAAAAATACAATGCGTTTTTGAAAGAGATCGAGAGTTCGGGAGTTGGTTACACAACGGGAAGGTATTAGCACCCAATGCATCTGCGGTACTCCGCAGGAACCTTTTGAAATATCTGTTTTTGGTTAAAATTGTTTGTTTGATCAAAATGGGTATGGATGAGATTTTGAAGATACGACGACCTAGTGTCGAAGTTTTGACTTAAAAGGTGTGAGTTTGAAAATGGAGTCTTTTGGGAAAATTATCTTGAGTTTAGCAAAATAGTAAACAAACAAAAAATGAAAAAGGGTATTCGCACGATCGGATGAGATGTATTTGATGACGTGAAGTCAACAAATTTAAATCTTTCCCTTGGAGTAAATCGAGCAAGTAAAATAAGATGAATCCACAAAGTATAAGCATTCAAAAATTCACAAGAAAAACAAATCTAATGAAACAGATTAATGACCAAAAGCATCGAGAAATTAAAATGACAAAGATATTTAAATAGAATAAAAGAGAATGTAACTAATTATCTAAAGAAGTTATTTAAACTAAATTAAAGAATTAAGATTACTTACTAAAAAATTTCTAAACTAACTACAAATTCTAAAAAAATCTAGTATTATTGAATTTGATCTAAACTAAACTAAAGTTTTAAAATTTAGTAAGTTAAATCTAGATTAAATTAAAATCCTAAGGTTACTAAATTAAATCTAAAACAAATGAAAATTCCAAAGTTACTAAACTAAATCTAAATCAAATAAAATTCTAATAAACTACTAAACTAAATTTAAATCAAATAAAAACTCTAAAGTTATTAAACTAAATCTAAATCAACTAAAATTCTAAAAAACTACTAAACTAAATTTAAATCAAATAAAAACTCTAAAGTTATTAAACTAAATAAAAATATTAAACTTATTAAACTAATTCTAAATCAAATAAAAATTATAAATTTATTAAACTAATTCTAAATCAAATAAAAATTCTAAAGTCACTAAACTAAAACTAAACAAGTAAAATTCTAAAGTTAACTAAATAAAATCAAATAAAATTCTAAAATTATTAAACTAAACTAAAACAAATAAAATTCTAAAATTTACTAAATGAAATAAAATTCTAAAGTTATAAAATAAATCTAAACTAATTAAAGAATTCTAAATTAATATTAAACTAAATTAATTATAAGATTTGCTAATATTTTTTATATATATATATATATATTTTTTTTGCAAAGCAAATGATATCTTATTATAAAAATTAGTAAAACGAATCATAGTACACATAAAAGAAATATAACCAGAAATTTGTATCTTGAAACAATTGAAATGAGTTTCAAGGATCTTCATCTGGTGATTTAATTTCGGCTCTAAGCGGCAGTCAGATTGCTATTACATAAAAGCCCCTGCTGTTGACTCATAAAATAGAGCCTTTCGTTCTTCACAGAATCATAATTCTAATAACAAATCAATTCAGAATAAACACATTAAAAAAATTGACTTCAACAATGAAGAGAGGGACACAAACAAAAGATATAGAAAAATCACAGCAACAAAAAATGGATACGAGAAAATAGGCGTAAAAGGCTGTAAGAAAGAGGCTGTTGTTGAAGTTAACGTGTTGTTGTTGGAAGATGATAAATGGGTAGAGTTAGTCGTTGGGTTACAGTGGCTGAGGTGAGATGGGATGAAAAAAATGCTGCTGGCTTGGTTTATTACTAATGCTTTTTTTTTTTGTTTTTGGAGAGAGGGGAAGTGAGATAAGTGGTAGTATTACTACTGTTATATGTTTTTGGTATCTTGTTCCAAAGAGTGAGATAAGCTTTATATAGGAAAATAAAAAACAAAATTTGATTTCAAAATGAATCACAACCGTTCAAAATTATTCAATATGCATTAATCCTCAAATTTTGTCAACAACCAATAAAAATCAAGTATAGTATATTTAATATTTTTTTATGACAAAAACACCCTTAAATGATAAAAATGAAATAAAAAAATGAAACTATTAAAGTTAACTCAATTAAAAATAATTTTTTTTGAATTTTTTTTGAATAAAAAAATGAAGACCCAAAATGACTAAAAACGATAAAGAAACGGACAAAAATTTATCCGAAAAAATAAAATGAACACATTAAAATAAACTACATGTCACAAAGATTAAAGAAAAAAAAATTCAAGAAATCAAAATCAAAATAAAATGATAATAAAAATATCAGGCTAAACATACGTTTACGGTTAAAAACAAAACTTCAAACTGTACCAAAAAAATAAAGCGAGCATACCGTCATAATCTAAGCGAAACGCAGATTCATAAAATGATCGGTAAAAGGTGAAAACTTGAAGTATTTTCTCGCTAATTTTCTGCACAGTGTCGAATCGCTTTTAACAGTCTGTCTATAAAACCGAAATATTTTTATTATCGACATGTAAACAACTTGGAGCAATGCAAGAAAAAAGTAAACAGATGAAGTGAAATGCCGGGTATTTTACAACTGAAAGACGATGCAAACTTTGATTTAAACTGACTTTTCTGGTCAACTTAAATACGACTAATGATGCAAGATATGATGAATGAAGATATTTACTAATGATTGTGACCAAATAACAAAATATGGTATGAATGTGCGACTGAAAAAATTAGGGGCGAAATTAAGGGTGCAACGGTGTGCTTTGATGAATCAGTCTTCGAGAATCCACAATCAACCGTACTTCTGGCTTGGGAGACTCAAAACCTTAATTGAGACGCGACACCTGATGCTCTTGATTTAGACCTGTCTCTGCACATGAAACAAAAGAAAACATGAACATACACCTTTGTATGCGATTAGAAATTAGTGATACATAGGCTAAAAATGTTCAAAACACTTGACAATCTTCGCATAGTCAATGCTTGAAGGTGAGAGATTAAAACCGACTGTATTTCGTAACATTGGCTTATCTTTAAAAATGCAAAAAATAAAAATGGAATCTTAGGTCAAAAATTGGGGTACAACACCCAAAGCTTCAGAAGGAAAAGCCCAAAAAGAAGTTTGGCAAGGAAAAGAAGAAAAGTCTCATGGCTACATGGGATGATTCTGACACATCTGAAGCTGACTCAGAATCAGATGATGAAAGAGCAAACATAGCTCTCATGGCAAACATAACAGAAGACAGTGAAGCTTCTGAGTCAGACTCTGAATTAGATACAGAAGAGGTATTCCCTGACTTTGCTATAAACTTTACTAAGGCTGAACTAGCTGAAAGCCTTAATGAAATTCTGGAAAGATATCAGCAGATCAGAGTCAAATTCAGAAACCTGAAAAGGGATCTTGCTTCTGACTCTGATATGACTGAGAGTCTCAAATTGGAGAATTCTGAGTTAAAAGATAAACTTTCAAAATTAGAAAACCAATTGCAAAACTCTCAGAAGGAAACAATCCCTGAAACTCCCAGCATTGCTGATGAGATCATCAAGGAGTATGATCACATCTTTCAGAAGTTTCTAGCTAAAAACATAGATAGAAACAAAATGGCTTCAATGATCTATGGAGTTAGCAGAAATGGCAGAAAAGGGATAGGATACCAAGGTAAGGTACCTACACCAAAGAATGCCATGAATTTAGTTATAAAACGCACTTCACTTGATTCACACTTTGTATATGGGAACACACATGACATAAAATATACTAGTAGTGATTACTCTGTCAAACCAAAATTCAACCAGAGTTTTGGTAAAACTAACAAATCAGGACCCAAGAAAATATGTGTACCTAAGGATAAAATAATACATGTGGCAGATATCTTTAGCAGCAAAGCAGAAACACCAGTCATGGTACCTGGACTCTGGCTGCTCACGACACATGACGGGAAGAAGGCATATGTTCCAAAGCCTGGAACTTAAGCCTGGAGGCCACGTAGGTTTTGGAGGCAATCAAAGAGGAAAGATCATTGGCTCTGGAAATGTAGGTAATGGAAATCTTCCCTCTATAAGTAATGTTTTATTAGTAGATGGATTAATGCATAACCTGTTATCCATAAGTCAATTAAGTGATAACGGTTATGATATAATCTTTAATCAAAATTCATGCAAAGCTGTTAGTCAGAAAGATGGGACTATCCTATTTAATGGAAAGAGGAGAAACAACATTTATAAAATAAAACTTTCTGAACTAAAAAGTCAGAATGTAAAGTGTCTTCTGTCTGTTAACAACGAGCAATGGATCTGGCACATAAGATTGGGACATGTTAGTATGAGAATAATATCTCAGATTAACAAACTCAATCTGGCATATTCCACTCATTTTCAAGCTTTGTACATAAAATAAGAGTTAAAGTTGATATCCTTAAGATCATTGTGGAAAAATAATGGGCTTAAGGAGATAAAAATTGAAAAAGTTATGATCTTTTGAAGTCACATAAGGGAATTTGATGGCCTATCTAGAGGACTTGTAATCTTTCTCAATCATTAGGCATCTTCCACACAAAATTTCCTTGAAACTATTGAAGTGATTAGTTTATAACCTTTTAAAGAGAAGCATGTCTTTGCAATAACTCAAAAATCACAAAAGATGGGAACTATATATCCCTTAGAAGTTCAAAGCCCTAGATCCTAGAACACCAAAGTGACTTGGAAACCCCTTTCAATTTGACAAACTTTCTTGCACAATAAATTTTACTTTGTGAATATAAGTTGTTGTTGTGAGAAACCCTTTTCTTTGAGTAGTTTTGTATGATGGCAAATATGTGTGATATAAATATTAATGAACGTTTATTATGTTTGATATATATGTGTGCGTGGTATGATAATAGTGTAGCAAGTTCAAAAAGGGTCAAATATGTATTTTACACATGTATCAAGACTTCAGGTCGATACAAACTGCTTTGCATCGACACATACTTAAGCCAAAATCTCAGAAACAACTATATTTCTGTATGAGTCAACTCATACGCACTATGCATCGATACATGTCATATCCATGCTTCTAGAAAACGTTTTAAGACCTTTATGCATCGACACATGAACTCATGCATCGATTCATATCATTTCTTGTTTTCTGGAAATCAAAATCAACTCAGTATGAATCGACACATTCAAATTTTGTGTCGACTCATATGAAATTAAAGGTTCTGGATTAAGTGTGAAAAACAGGTTGTATCGACACATAATGACTTGCATCTATTCGTACATGTTTTACCTCTCTGTAATATGTATTTCTAATAGTATATATTGATACATAATGCATTGTATCAACTCATTACATGTTTTGTAACTAACATGAGTCGAGTCATCTTAGATATGCATCAACTCATACTGCGATTTTTAACTCTAACATTTTTCTGTTACATATATATGTCAGTTTTTGCAGTTAAACAAAAGAGCTATCACAAATACAGTCGATGTGCATCAAATTTTATGAGCATTAGAAACCTGAAAGATACTTCATCTTCATCATCTTCTCAATCACCTTGGTTCAACAACATCAAAACATAATCATCTTTGTTAATCAAATCAAGGGATCATAGAGATAACTGTTGTACCCCAAAATTTTCCCTCTCATTTCATCAACATTTCTCATCACAAGACTCTTGGAACTCAAGATCAAGTTAGGGCTTGCTCTGCTCAAGACACCTCCTTGCACTGTTGACCTAAATTAGGGTTTGAGTTTACACAGGGATGTTTTGACCTACAATGCCCAAAGTGACTTTCATACTTCATGTTGGACTCACAAGTTTGTCCATACCAAGTTTCAAGCCTTGATTCAAATTTTTGGCCAGTCAATTGGACAGTTGACCTAGAAATCAACTGTATTGGGGAAAAAGTCAACTGTGGCCAATTGACAGTCAAACCTCATGAATTTTGACCCACATCAACATTATGAACTCATATGAACCATTTTATCAAGTTTGGATCACAATTCAACAAGAAATTTGATCAGATCACCAAAAGGGCAAAATGGTCATTTTTAGGGTTTTGACTGTGCAAAGGCAATTTTTGACTGTTTGACCTAGCCAATGGCAAATCAAGCCCAACCATGGACTCAAGGACTCAATTACATTGTCTTGACCCATTCAACAAATTCAAAAGATCTCAAATGCATAAGATTGACAGATGAATTTTTGAGTCAACTGATCAAAATTTGACTATACACTAAAAAGTCAAACTTTGACTTTTTGGTCAAAATCAAGTGCCAAGGGTCATTTTTCATCAAGACATGTAAAATTATGAAACTTTTTCATCAAGAAACCCAAAATTGCAAATTAGGGTTTAAAATGGAAAAATTTCATAACTTAGAAATTTTCTAAGTTATAAAATTTTCTTATTTTTTCCTAACTTTTCCCCACATTTTCACCAAGATGCAAAGGGATTCAATCAAAACTTACAACATGAAAGTTGTATTCCATCACAAAGTCTACAACTTTGATTCACAAAGTTTTCTCAAAAGAAGCATGGATCTCAAGTTATGATTTTTGGAACAAGGGTACCTAAAACTTTTAACTTAGAGAATTTTTGCCCTAGTTTAGGCAGGATTTCGACCCATCTTCTTGGCCATTTTTCACATAGTTCCACTTAGAGTCTTAAGTTGCATTTCAAAGATGGATTATATTACATGTTGCAAGCTTTCCAAATTGTCCAAGAACTCCTCAAACACCTTTGTGGTTAGGGAGAATCGAATGCTTGAAGTTGGCAAAAACTCACTTTGTAACCATGGCCAATACATGTTCATACCACTTGCCAAATCTGACCAAACTAGCTTAGTACATAATTACAGGCCTCTAAACCAATTTACACTCAAAAATTGAATGCAAATACATTGGACATTGGCATTGTTCTGATCAAGAGAGCATTGTACAATGAACATTTCCATTTTGAGCATAAAGGCCATACTTCCATTTTCATAAAGGCCACTTTATGTCAAATTGCATTTTCTTGAGCCTTGGACTTTTTTCCTTGCAGCAAACAAGTTCCCTAATCTCAGGCATAGTACACCAACTTGAGCATGCTTGTAACTAGCCTGTACAGGCCATAGCTTGGTCACTTCACATCTTTGCTTTCAAAACAAGTCAAATGGCCAAAAGCTCATAACTCACACATCTGATATATTAAACTCAAGAAAAGTTTTCAAACAAGTTTCTCATATCCTTGTAAGCCAGAAACACGAGTCTTTGACCTCTCTAACCCCCTTGTGCACAAAATCTCCATTTTTGCCCAAAACAGGGCCAGTTCTGCAAATCACAAGTCACAATCAAATCCCCTCGTGCGTTTTATCCAAAATCACTTCAAACACATTCTAAACAATACACCTAAGCTGTCCAGATCATTCACAAGCTGCTGTAACTCCATTTACACACATCACCATTTTTGTTTGGAAGCTTTGCAGGTTGAGTTCTGTAGCACGATTCAGGCCACTTCAAAACAAACTAAGCATTGGGAAAGGTTCAGGGGACATCAAGTAAGCTCAAAAGAACCTCAGGCCCCATTGAAAGTTGCTGTATTGGCCAACTCGAACTCAACTGAAACAGGTATTTCATGAACTTCTATCTCTCTATTTAGGAAAATTTAGCCTTAGGTTTGTGAATGAAAGATGTTGTACTCATTGCCCTGAAACCATACATATGCTCAGTTTTCATTTATATTAATCGTGCTAGGAGAATTTCATCCATGAACTTTCTGAAAAAACTAGGTTAGAAATTAGGGCCATCGAAATTCTCTCTAGTCTTTGAGAGTTAGCTTAAGTTTTTTATATGGTTAGATTCGTGATTTGATGCTCTACAAGTTTCATGTTTTGAGTTTTGTCAAAAAAGCACTGAAATAGGATATACAAGTTTGAACAGGCCATGCGCGCGTTTTTGTTAGACAGAGGAAGAAGATGAAGTAGCTGGGCTGGGCCTGGCTACTACCTACTTTTGACACCCCCATTTTCAGTTTCACACGCCCCTGGCCCATTTCTTTGTATATTTATTATTTTTGCATTTTAATTTCATTTCTGACTTTATCCTTTTATTTCCAAACATAAAAAATGCCTAAAAAATATTTTCATAAATTTTTACATTTTTTTGGTATTTATTTTAATTATTTCCAACATTAAAATGTTTAAATACTTTATATTATTTTGTTTAAACTTAAAAATAGTGTAAAAAATACTTTTATTTTCATTTATTATTTTTATTCAAATTTGAAAATATTTTCTTGAAAATATATACATTTTTGTAAATAATTTATTTTATTTTTTACACACTTAATATATATTATTTGATTAAAAGCATAGAATAAAAAACACAAAAATAATACATTTTTATTTTTATTGATATTTTATACTAAAAAAATACTTTTTTTCACTATACTTTTATTTTTGTACATATTGATACATTTTTGTCTCTAAATATTAAATAATATCATTTCTTTAAGGAATTAGGGTTTACCCTAAAAAAATAATTAAAATTAACTTTTTATTTATTTCTTTGCATTTCTTTCCATTGAAAATACTTTACATACCTAAAAAACCTTTTTGCATAATACTTTTATTTAATATTTATTTATTGTATTTATTTAAATATTGTACATTTAAGTATTATGCCTTGCAAATTCAATTTGGTTGTAATAATTTAGGGTTTAATTTCTTGCAAAATAATCCCCTATTCAAAATTGTACCCCCTCCCTATATCAAGTTGTAATAGCTTAGATTTATTTTTACGCACTTAAATGCTTTCAAGTATGCCATGATTAGAGAATTGGGGTTTGTATGCAAAATTAAAACCAACAAATAGTTTGACCTAATCAAAGACAAAAATGCATGAAAAATCAAACACAATGCACACTTGCACCCCTAGGGTTACAATCCACTTGTTGCCTTCAAAAATGGGCCATGGTATGCATGCTAAGTACTTTGGCAAAACAAAAACAAAACAAAGATCATAGTCCCTCGATGACGCTATCTGAGTTGCCTAAAAAAAATTATCAAAATCCCTTAAGAAAATTGCCAAAAATACTTAGCACCATTGCTATCATGGTCTATAGGATGACCCGCGTCTGTCCCGTTTAACATCCTAACACAAGGTTGTTCACCAAATACAATAGTGAAACAACACTGTTAAAAGGGTTATAAAACACAAGAAAGATCCTTGAGTAAAATAGGGTAGATAGCTCTTAGTTACTTGATCAAAAGCTTGCAAAAACATCCTTGCTATTTTTAAAACACACCTCAAAACACAATTTTAAAACCCTACTTTAAAACATTGAAAACTTTTCAAAAGACAAAAACACCTTTGTATACATTCAAACAAGAATCATTACAAAGGTCGCCACAATGATGGCCTCTTTCCAAAACATCTTTCAAAATCACACACAAAGCACCATTTCAAACAATTGAAGATCACCATGTCAAACAATTGAAAAGCAAAGCAAGTGATCTAAACAAGTAACTAAGAGCCCATGGATAACCATGGATAAAAAGGGTGCTAATACCTTCCCTTTCTATAATATACTCCCCGAACCCAAGAAAACATCTCAAAGGTCTTTCCTGTGCTTTTTGGCCTTTCCTTAGGATAAAATAAAAAGTCGGTGGCGACTCTTGCTAAACCGAAACATTTGCAAACACAAACGCAAAATCCCAAGTCAGTTCTCCCACCGTATCACAGAACTGGCGACTCTGATGGGGAATTACTTTAAAAGTGGAGTAACCTTAGGGCTTAGATCACCCTTTGCATGATTATATTGTTTGCTTTGATTTCTTTACATTTTGTTCTCTTGTTTGGGCTTGAAATCCTCTACCCAGATTTGGGAAACATTCATAGGTAAATAGAAATACATTGTGGAAACTGTGCGGGGTATACCGACATGGTTGAAGCAATAGCTATATTAGTGCGATATATTTGTGAGTACCGGTAGCCTTTGAGTCAATAAAAGAGAATACGGGGCCGCTGAGTGATGTCATGAAGCCCTAATGAATTCTTAGAACCTTACTTGACCATCTTGGCCTTTTTTAGGGGTAGTGAGATGACCGGCTTTGGTGCAGTCCGAAGTTGGTAGATACTCGATACTACACTCATTAAGGGTTGTTTTCTTGGAATATTTTGGTCGCTAGTTAAGTGGCTAAACCAAAACAATGAACATAGAAAACAATCCAGTGATATTGAGCTCCTTATAACCCGGTTACTATTTATAGGACAAGTTTGAGCCAACTAAACTCAAGAGGGTATTTACCTATGAAACCTCATGCAAGCCTAAAATTAGGGTTTTGTGTGACTTGCTTGTAAATGTGTTTGTGCATACATCATGAACATCATAAAGCATCATATGCATCCACTAACCATTTCAAGGGTTTGGATCTTCATCTTTGTTCTTGTTTTGTAGGTCATGGAATCTCTTCGCAGGAAAACAATTCAAGTCAACCTTGTGAGAATCCCTCCTCAACTCAAGGAGCTTACATCCAGGATTCCAGAGAATTATCTCTTCAGTGAAAGACATGGTAGACTTCTCAACTTGGTCAACTCCAACATTGAAGAAGACATGTAGAAAGTTCTCTTCCAATTCTGTGACCCCCTACACTACTGTTTCACATTCCCTGATTACCAACTAGTACCCACTTTGGAGGAATTTTCTCAACTCTTGAAAATTCCTATTCTTCATCAACTACCCTACAACGGTACGGAAAAAGAACCAAAGCCTGAAGATGTTGCTCAAGCATTACACTTGCAACCATCTGACATCAAGGGACATTGGGAAACCAGAAGTGGTGTCAAGGGTTTCTTAGAAAAGTTTCTGTTTAAGAAGGCACAAGACTGCTGGAATTCTCTTGATCTACAAGCCTTTGAAGAGATTGTGGCACTCCTTATCTATGGGTTGATCATGTTCCCAAACCCTGATCAACTTATGGATGTGAATGCTATCAAGATTTTCATATCTCGGAATCCTGTACCTACATTGCTTGGGGACATCCTACACTTATTTCACACACGAACAATGAGGAAAATAGGTGTTCTAATGTGTTGTACTCCTTTCCTAGCCAGGTGGTTTATTTCTCACCTTCCACAATCAATTTTGAAGAATGAGCGGGGTTTAAGGTGGTCACAACGGCTGATGACCCTCACACATTGTGATGTACATTGGTGTTCTTGATCCAGAGAAAATGTCATCATCATTGGTCGTTGTTGAGAATTCCCTAATGTCCCACTACTTGGCATTAGGGGAGGCATCACCTACAACCCTTGTTTATCTCTAAGACAATTTATATATGCTCGGAGGGATGGCCCTCATGACATGCTGATTCCTGACTTGGTTTTTGACTTCGACAACGATGCGCAAGGACTTCGACAAAGGTTCATCAGAGCTTGGAGGATGCCCAATAAGGTGGATAGTAAGACACTGGGGGACAATAATTCCATCCCCCTTGAGCCTTACCTCAAGTGGGTACGAACCCGCGCCCAGAGTCTTATGATGCCATATCCTCACAATTCTCACCTTGATCAAAGATCCTGTTATGGAAGGAGAGGTTCCATACACCCTCCTACATCCTGACATGCCAACATCATGGGAAGAATTGCAAAAGAGTTGGATCCAACTCAAGGAAGAACGAAATACTTTTGATGCCAGCTTCTATGCCAGTGAGAAGAAGGTTTTGGAGCTTACCCACCGACTTCATGAGGAGGAAACTCTCAACAATTACATCGCACCAAAGAGGATGCGCAATGTCTTTTTACATTAAGAATTTTGTAATATTTTGCCCATGGGGAACTTATGTACTAACAATTTCTTCTTAATATGACGTGTGTTCCTTTTTGTTTGCAACAAATTTGAATTTATGAATCCTTGAATGCATTACATGAATAACATACCATTCATCATATGCATAAATAGGTCTTCACACCAGGTTTCCTTATCTTTCTGCTGTTTATTTCAGCAAGATGGATTTGGAGAACACGGTTAAGGATCTGCAAGCACAAAATTCTCAATTCCAGCAACTCCTCATGACCTTAGCAATGGGTCAAGAGGAACTTAAAGCACTGTTGGAGAAAAATAAAGAGAAAAAGAAGAAAAGGCCCGGAGTAGCCACTTTTGGAAGAAGGTTTGAAAGCAATGCTAGAAAAGTTCTCGAGTTCCCCTCAACACCTGATGAAGGGGCTGGTAAAGGAAAAGGAGCCGCGGTACCTTCTGAGTCTGAAGTTGAAGACGAAGAAGATGAAGACTACTCCGAACAGCAATACCCCCCAGCGGATGAAAAATATCAAAATCTTGAGGATAGATTGGCAGCCATGGAGTTGCAAAGGGTACCTGGTTTAGATTTTGAAGAACTAGGGTTGGTCGCTGGGATCGTCATTCCTCCCAAGTTCAAAGTACCAACATTTGCTAAGTATGACGGTCTGTCCTGCCCAAAGATGCATCTGAGATCCTATGTCAGAAAGATCCAACCCCACTCATCTGATAAAGACCTCTGTGTACACTTTTTTCAAGACAGTTTGTCAGACACACAATTGGACTGGTTCTATAAACTTGAGAGGTCTGAGGTTCATAATTGGGAATACTTAGCTGCTGCTTTTTACCGTCAATACCAATACAACGCTGATTTAGCGCCTACTCGTACTCAACTACAAAGTATGGGTATGGCTTCCAATGAAGGATTTAAAGAGTATGCCCAGAAGTGGCGTGATCTGGCTGGAAGGGTGCAGCCACCATTGTCGGATAGAGAGCTGGTTGACATGTTTATAGGGACCCTGTCTGGCCCTTTCTTCAATCATTTAATTGGGAGTTCCTCTGCGGGATTTACCGAATTAATTCTGACTGGCGAAAGGGTCGAGGCCGGTATTAAGAGTGGTAAAATTCAGAAAGATACCTCCACGTCCACTGCTATTAAGAAGGCCTTCCCAGCTAAGAAGGAAGCCTCTACTGTTTATTCTCAGAAAAGTCAAGGAAGAACCGACCGTCGGCCAACTGTAGGGGCTGTGATGATTCAAAACTCTTCAAATGATCAACCTCACAGCAATCAACCAAGATCTAATCAACAACGGGTAAAAAGGCCACAACGGCAGTTCACCCGAATCAACATGACGCCAACTCAAGTACTCCCTCATTTGTTAAAGTTGAATCTTACCAATTTGAAGGAAGCACCAAAGAACCCTAATACCTCCTCTCCATACTACCACTCCAATGCCAAGTGTGCTTACCACTCTGACAGTGCAGGGCATGATACCAACAACTGTTGGGCGCTTAAGAACAAAATCCAAGACCTGATTAACACCAAGGAAGTAGAATTTGATGTTCCTGAGAAGCCCAACATGATATCTGCTCCGATGCCCAAGCACGGTCATAATGTTCATGCCGTTATGGAAGACCTTCATGTTACCGATGTTGCTGACCTTTTGACTCCGTTACTAGTGATTAAAGAGAATTTGATGAGAGTCGGGATATTCCCAGGCTGTGGAAAAGACTGCTACTTTTGTTTAAACATACGAGCTGACTGCCCAATGTTGAAATCAGGTATCCAACGCCTGATGGATACCCAAGAGATACTCTTCCAAAAGACCCCTGTTGATACCTTCACTCCTGTTACTCCTGCTACTTTTTCTACTTCAACCAACGACATTGCAATAATAACCATTTCCGACAATCTTCCCAAGGCTTGAAAAAGGCCTGTCAAGATTACTCCTGACCCTAAATTTGTACCATTAAAAATCACCATGCCGGGGCCTATCCCGTATCAATCTAGCAAGACGATACCATGGAACTACAGAGGAGAAATCTTCTATCATGGCATCAAACATATCGAATCAGTCCAAGAGAATTCTGAAGAGGAAACCCTTGATATAAGGAACATTGAGGGAACAAGCAAGATAACTTGCAGCGGCCGCATTTTTTCTCCGGAGATTGCTCCCCCTCGAGCAATCTTCGAACCCTCGAAAGTTTCTGTGCCTGTTAAGCCATCTGTGTAAGACCCGATAATGGAAGAATTGGATACTCCTGAAGTAAGACCATCTGTTGATAATACCGATAAGGGTAAGGGGATACTGGAAGCGCCTGTCAGGACGAAGGCTCATACTGTGGTTATCCCCAAAACCACCCAAAAAGAAATGGAAGAAATCTTGAAAATAATCAAAAGGAGCGATTTCGACGTCGTGGAACAGCTAGGGCAGACCCCTTCCAAAATATCCATGTTGGCTCTTCTACTCTGCTCTGAGGCCCATGCTAAGGCCTTAATCAAAATTTTAAAGACGACACACGTTCCCCAAGAAACTTCGGCTGACCAGTTTCGGGAGTGCGTGGCCAGTCTTACTACTGATAATGGTCTTGGCTTTTCCGATGCTGATTTGACTCCCAAGGGAAGGAAACACAACGACGCGCTACATGTCTCAGTTGAATGCAGGGGAACCACCCTCACCCATGTCTTAGTTGATACTGGTTCTTCCTTGAATGTGCTTCCGAAGAAAGCATTAGACTGTTTGGACTGCGAAGGATTGACCCTCAAACCCAGTAACATCGTTGTTAGGGCCTTTGATGGGTCCAAAAGAATGGTTCACGGAGAGGTTGACATTCCTATCAAAGTAGGCACAGAAGTTTTCAACTCCACCTTTTATGTGATGGACATCCGTCCTTCATATTCGTGTTTGTTAGGAAGACCGTGGATCCATTATGCTGGGGCAATTACCTCCTCTTTACACCAAATGCTGAAGTATCCTGTTATGGGTAAGATTATAATGGTGCACGGCGAGGAAGAGTACATGATAAGTCACCTCAACTCCTTCCGCTATGTGGAGTTGGATGGCGAGTTCATCGAAACGCCTTTCCAACATTTTGAGGAAGTTTCTCCTGAGGTCGCAGTTGCGAAGACAATGATTGAGGTGCCTATCATTCCCAAGCATGTATCTAGGATGGCATCTCTCAAGGACGCAGAGGCTGTAGTCAAAGAAGGAAAGAGCACAGTGTGGGGGAAACTGCCCGATTTTCCCCATAAGACGGACAAGTTTGGATTAAGGTTTACTGCTGCAGGATAGAAGGCCATGCGTCGCTCCAAGGCTGGAGGACCACCTGTCAAAATCACCTACCATGGAATTAATGCTGTAGAAGATGAGGATGAAGAGAACAACTTTGAAGATTGGATCTTTCCAACCGTCGAAGTGGGTTTAAGCAACTGGGAAGCAAAGGATTTTATTCCCATCATCTTCATCAACCAGTAAATTTATCTTTGAACAATTTCCTATTTTGGTCTGTAATAACTAAACAATTCGTACACTATTTTCACCTTATGCCTTGCCCGAGGCATATAGGTCTATTTGTAAGGGCTTGATTTTCTTCATTATCATATGCCATGTTTTAATGAATCATTGGACGTTTTCATCTATAAACTGTTGTGTTCATTTTCTTTCCTTTTGCATTTTGTTTTGTTTGAGGATGGCTATCCCTTACACACATCCACACTCACAAATGCAGGTACCCATCCACTCCGGATTCCATGGGTGACTATTCTGCTTTAGCCTTCGGTAACTCTGAAGATTTGGTCAATCATGCTGAGTACGAAGTTGACGAAGACTGTGAAGTGCCGGGAGATTTAGCCAGACTTTTGCAACAAGAAGAGAGGGCTATTCTGCCTCATGAAGAGTTGCTAGAAACCATCCACTTGGGAACAGAGGAAGACAAGAAAGAGGTAAAAATATGTGCCAACCTGGAGCCAGGTGTCAAAGAGCGTCTAGTGTAGTTGTTGAACGAATATGTTGAGATCTTTGCCTGGTCCTATGAAGACATGCCAGGGTTAGACATAGATATCGTGGTTCATCGTCTCCCTACAAGAGAAGATTATCCATCGATCAAGCAAAAGGTCCACCGAATGAGGTCCGACATGTCTGAGAAGATCAAAGCTGAGGTAATGAAGCAATTCAACACTGGCTTTCTGGATGTTACTTCCTATCCACAATGGGTTGCTAACATTGTGCCCGTGCCTAAGAAGGATGGCAAGGTCAGAAGTGTGTGGACTATCAGGACTTAAATAGGGCTAGCCCTAAAGATGATTTTCCAATGCCACATATCGACATCTTGGTTGACAACACAACTCAACACAAGGTATTTTCCTTCATGGATGGATTCTCGGGATACAACCGGATCCAAATGGCCCCCGAGGACATGGAGAAAACTACTTTCGTCACGCAATGGGGTACCTTATGCTACAAAGTGATGCCATTCGGACTGAAGAATGCAGGAGCAACCTATCAACGCGCCATGGTAGCTTTGTTTCATGATATGATACATCATGAGATCGAAGTTTATGTAGACGACATGATAGCTCGATCACAGATAGAAGAAGAACACCTTGATCATTTGCAAAAGCTGTTTTCCAGGTTGAAGGAGTATAAGCTCAAACTGAACCCAAGCAATTTCACTTTTGGAGTTAGGTCTGGTAAACTTTTGGGATTTATTGTCAGCAACAAAGGCATTGAGGTTGATCCATCTAAAGTAAAGGCTATACAAGAAATGCCTGCCCCCCGCACTGAAAAGGAGGTTAGAGGATTCTTGGGACGCTTAAATTATATTGCGAGGTTCATCTCTCACCTGACATCTACCTGTGAGCCAATTTTCAAACTGTTTAAGAAAGATCAGGTAGTTGAATGGAACAATGATTGTCAAGTTGCTTTTGATAAGATCAAGGAGTATTTATTGGAACCTCCTATTTTGATGCCACCCGTCGAAGGAAGGCCGTTAATCATGTATCTGACTATTTTGGATAACTCAATGGGGTGCGTACTGGGCCAACATGACGAGTCTGGCCGAAAAGAGCATGCCATTTATCACCTTAGCAAAAAGTTTACCGACTGTGAGACTCGCTACTCACTGCTCGAGAAAACTTGTGGTGCTTTGGTATGGGATGCTCGCTGGCTAAGGCAGTATATGTTGACTCATACCACTGTTGATTTCCAAAATGGATCCGATCAAGTATGTCTTCGAGAAGCCTGCTTTATCTGGAAGAATCACTAGATGGAAAATGATCCTGACTGAGTATGATATCCAGTATACTACCTAAAAAGCTATAAAGGGAAGTGTACTAGCTGACCATCTAGCTCATCAAGCCGTCGAAGATTACCAATCTATGAGATTCGACTTCCCTGACGAGGACATCATGACATTAGACAACATTGAAGGTAACGAACCGTATGACGGACCTGAACAAGGATCCCGATGGACCCTGTACTTTGATGGTGCTTCAAATGCACTTGGCAATGGTATCGGTGCGATACTCATTTCTCCTGAAGGTTGCTATACCCCTCTCACTGCCCGACTTTGCTTCAGCTGTACCAACAACATGGCTGAATATGAAGCTTGCATCTTTGGTCTCAAGGCTGCTATAGACTTGGGAATCAAATATTTGGTCGTATTTGGGGACTCGGCTTTGGTTATCAGTCAAATCAAAGGAGAGTGGGACACCAAACATCCTAATCTTATCCCATACAAAGAACATGTCTTGACATTGTTTCCTCATTTCGAGCAGATTACCTTCGAGCATTTCCCGCTAGAAGAAAATCAGTTAGTCGATGCTCTGGCTATAATGTCTTCCATGTTTAAACTCAACTGGGATAACGAGGCTCCCCAAATTACCATCGAGCGAATGGACGAACCTGCACACTGTCACGAGATTAACACCGAAGAAGTAGTGGAACAACCCTGGTTTCATGAAATCAAAAGGTATCTCCAGACTCGAGAACACCCTAAAGGAGCTTCCGGCAATGACAAAAAGTTCTTAAGTAGATTTGATGCCAAGTTCTTCCTAAGCAATGTCATCCTTTATAAGCACAACCATGATTGTGTTCTACTTCGTTGTGTGGACAAGGTTGAAGCAGAGTTAATCATGACTGATATACATAGTGGCACATTTGACACCCACTTGAGCGGACATACGATGGCTAAGAAGATTCTAAGGGCAGGCTACTACTGGTCTACTATGGAAACTGATTGTCATCAACATTCCAGTACTTGCCACAAATGCCAAGTCTACGCGGACAAGGTACATATTCCTCCTGTTCCTGTCAACGTTCTGACAGCTCCTTGGCCATTCGAAATGTAGGACATTGACATGATTGGAGAGATCAAGCCTACGACATCCATTGGACATCGCTTCATCCTGGTGGCTATTGACTACTTCACCAAGGGGGTCGAAGAAGCTTCCTATGCCTCTGTTACAAAGAATGTGGTTGCCCGCTTCATCAAGCAGAACCTCATATGCCGGTATGGTATCCCCGACTGGATCATCACAGACAACGGTACAAATTTATCAACACTATGATCACCGCTCTATGCGAAGAGTTCAAGATTTATCATCACAATTCATCTCCCTACCGGCCGAAGATGAACGGTGTTGTTGAAGCCGCGAACAAAAATATCAAGAAGATCATTCAAAAGATGACGGTCACCTACAAGGACTGGCATGAGATGTTACCGTTTGCTCAGCATGGATATCATACCATGGCACGTACTTCAACAGGGGCTACTCCCTTTTCGTTGGTATATGGCATGGAAGCTGTTTTACCTATGGAGGTTCAGATTCCTTCCTTAAGGATTATGAAAGATGCTGGTTTAAGTGAAGACGATTGGATTCATACCCGACTTGATCAACTTAACTTGATCGACGAGAAACGGCTTACTGCTGTTTGTCATGGTCAGACGTACCAAAAACGGATGATCAAGGCTTTCAACAAGAAAGTCAGACGTCAGGTATATCAAGTCGGAGATCTTGTAATCAAGCGGATCATCTTGCCGCAAAGTGATCCCAGGGGAAAGTGGACTCCTACTTACGAAGGACCATTTGTGATCAAGAGCATATTTTCTGGTGGGGAAATGATTCTTACCACTATGGACGGTGATGACTTACTGCACCCTACGAACGGAGACATAGTCAAAAGATACTACGCATAAAACGACCCGACAAGTTGAAAACCCGAAAGGGCGACTTGGGCAAAAATGGGCATCCCGGTGAATCGAAAACCCGAAAGGGTGGTTCAGGAAAAAATTAGGGATAAAACAAAAAAATATGTACACCCGGCAAGTTGAAAACTCGAAAGGGCGACTTGGGCAAAAAAGGGTTTCCCGGTGGATCGAAAACCGGAAGGGGCGGTCCAGGCAAAAGTTAGGGAATTAAAGCGTATGACTATGTCTTGTCGGATCACTTTAAGAACAATCTCTTCACCAACAAGCTCCAAGCTTCTGATCAATCAAATCATCGGCAGACGAAGCAGCGAATGGACAAGATACTCAAAGTTGTGAAGGCTATAGCAGAATGGGAACCCCTGGAATTATTACACATAGCCATCTTTCTTTTGTATGAAATTTTTCTCAATTTTTACGACAACATTCTCTTACTAGAATGTCTGTCTCCTTTGTACAAAGATACTTACAAAAGTTAATACAAAGATACTTCAAAGTGCAGAAATTTGCTTTCCTTTCTTTCTTTTTTACACTCATGTTTTATTTGAAAACGTCCAAAGTTTTGATAAATAGGCATATGCATTTGAATATAATCACTGCTTACAAATAAAACGAAATTGAGAAAAGATAATTACTGATAGGTTGAAGGTGTAGGAAGATATCTTTGTTCCATTCCAGAAGAAATCCCCTGCAATACATTGTTCAGATCCTCAACAAAGCCAAAGTCTCAAAGTATGTGTCCCCAACAGAGTTAAATTTCAAGACCCCCAGTGGAGCCCGAAAACCCTGAAAAACCTATCCCCAGCGGAGCCAGAATATTCTAAACCTTCTTCCCCAACGAAGTCAAATTTCCAACTATCAACCCCCGGTGGGAACTGTTCAACTTCCCCCAATTTCCCCAACAGGCTATCTTAAAAGTCTGAAAACCAAGCAGATAATAGTTAACTTCTTGGCTTATCCCCAACTAGGATGTTTCCCCAGTAGATTGGCGTACAACCCAAAGCTCCTGATTTCACCGGCCGAGTAAACATTCTCCCCACAGAGTTATCTCCCAATAAGATCAAAGATTCTCGGTCTCATTTCTCCAAGCAGAAGCCTCCCAGGTTAATTCCCCAGTAGAGATTTTCAGAGTTTTCCCTATTTCCCAGGAAAGTCATGAAGGATTCTCATTCCCTGCAGAAGTTGTCAAAGGCCTTGTTAATCCCCACAAATTGCCAAGGATTTTCAATCTCCAGCAGTGGTCCCAGGATTTCTCCTTCTCAAACGATCAGAGACTTTTAATCCCCAAGAAGTCAACAAGGATTTCTCATCTTCAACAATCAAATATTTTTTGAATCCTAAGCATTGGTCAAGGATTTACTTTCCCCGGCAACAGTCAAAGATTTCATTATCTCCAATTATCAAGGATTTATTTTCCTCAGCAAGACAGCCACTCAGCTTACATGCCCATCCATTACATTCATATATCATAGACATTGATGAACCACAGTTCATTGCATCATACATATCATACAACATAACTTTGTGTTTTAGCTAACATTTTACCCTTTTCAGGATAAGATTAAAAGGCTATCATTAACAATAATTCAGATACAGTATGGATACACCCCAGACACGACGGTCATTCTATTACTCATTCAGAACTTCAAGTCAAAATACAGTACAGATACACCCCAGACACGGCGGTCATTCTACTACTCATTCAGACTTTAGCAACCCGATACAGACTAGATACGCTCCAGACACGGCATCCATTCTATCTCTCATTCAGATTCAACTATCAACTACAAGTTCAGATACGCTCCAAACAAGGATGCCGTGCTGGCCCTTACACCAGAGGTTTGATTCTCCCCAGTGCAGTCGCCACAGAAGTCATTCTGTCACTTATTCAGATCCCAATTACAGTCTCAGATACACTCCAGACACGAAAGTCATTCTGCTACTCATACAAATCTCAACTTCAGATACAGTCCAGATACTCCCCAGACACGGCTGCCATTCTGCCACTCATTCAGAACTTATTCCCATCACACAGTTGCTCCATACACAGATTTTTCTCTGTTACCCATTCAGAATACAGATACACTCTAAACACGGTAGTCATTCTGATCTTCATTCAAGAACCAAATACAGTTACAACTCAGATACGCTCTAGACACAGACGCCATTCCCTTGTTCATACAAACCCAATCTCCAGATACAACTCAAATACGTTCCAAATACGGATACCATTCTGATGTTCATTCTACTGATTTTCAACAAATAAGTCTTGGATGGCATCTTTAAGCCCATCTCCAGCAAGATTCCACCATCTCCAAATGGCATCTTTAAGCCCATTTCCTCAGCTATATTTTGACGAGTGCAAATTTACGGGCACTCTAGTGTCCAATCCACTTTTACCTTCGAGTCGCGAAAGGCAAGCTTGCCAATCTAACTCTTCAGGTTCAAGAAGATTGAACAGGGGCAACTGTTGTACCCCAAAATTTGCCCTCTCATTTCATCAACATTTCTCATCACAAGACTCTTGGAACTCAAGATCAAGCTAGGGTTTGCTCTGCTCAAGACACCTCCTTGCATTGTTGACCTAAATTAGGGTTTGAGTTTGCACAGGGATGTTTTGACCTACAATGCCCAAAGTGACTTTCATACTTCATGTTTGACACACAAGTTTGTCCATACCAAGTTTCAAGCCTTGATTCAAATTTTTGCCCAGTCAATTGGACAGTTGACCTAGAAATCAACTATATTGGGGAAAAAGTCAACTATGGCCAATTGACAGTCAAACCTCATGAATTTTTACCCACATCAACATTATGAACTCATATGAACCATTTGATCAAGTTTGGATCATAATTCCACAAGAAATATGATCAGATCACCAAAAGGGCAAAATGGTCATTTTTAGGGTTTTGACTGTGCAAAGGCAATTTTTGACTGTTTGACCTAGCCAATGGCAAATCAAGCCCAACCACGGACTCAAGGACTCAATGACATTGTCTTGACCCATTCAACAAATTCAAAAGATCTCAAATGTATAGGATTGACAGATGAATTTTTCAGTCAACTGATCAAAATTTGACTGTACACTGAAAAGTCAAACTTTGACTTTTTGGTCAAAATCAAGTGCCAATGGTCATTTTTCATCAAGACATGTCAAATTATGAAACTTGTTCATCAAGAAACCCAAAATTGCAAATTAGGGTTTAAAATGGAAAAATTTCATAACTTAGAAATTTTCTAAGTTATAAAATTTTCTTATTTTTTCCTAACTTTTCCCCACATTTTCACCAAGATGAAAAGGGATTCAGTTAAAACTTACAACATGAAAGTTGTATTCCATCACAAAGTATACAACTTTAATTCACAAAGTTTTCTCAAAAGAAGCTTGGATCTCAAGTAATGATATTTGGAACAAGGGTACCTAAAATTTTAACTTAGAGAATTTTTGCCCTAGTTTAGGCAGGATTTTGACCCATCTTCTTGGCAATTTTTCACATAGTTCCACTTGGAGTCTTAAGTTTCATTTCAAAGATGGATTATAGTACATGTTGCAAGCTTTCCAAATTGTCCAAGAACTCCTTAAACACCTTTGTGGTTAGGGAGAATCGAATGCTTGAAGTTGGCCAAAACTCACTTTGTAACCATGGCCAATACATGTTCATACCACTTGCCAAATCTGACCAAACTAGCTTAGTACATAATTACAGGCCTCTAAACCAATTTACACTCAAAAATTGAATGCAAATACATTGGACATTAGCATTGTTTTGATCAAGAGAGCATTGTACAATGAACATTTCCATTTTGAGCATAAAGGTCATACTTCCATTTTCATAAAGGCCACTTTATGTCAAATTGCATTTTCTGGAGCCTTGGACTTTTTTCCTTGCAGCAAACAAGTTCCCTAATCTTAGGCATAGTACACCAACTTGAGCATGCTTGTAACTAGCCTGTACAGGCCATAGCTTGGTCACTTCACATCTCTGCTTTCAAAACAAGTCAAATGGCCAAAAGCTCATAACTCACACATCTGATATATTGAACTCAAGCAAAGTTTTCAAACAAGTTTCTCATATCCCTGTAAGCCAGAAACACGAGTCTTTGACCTCTCTAACCCCCTTGTGCACAAAATCTCCATTTCTGTCCAAAACAGGGTCAGTTCTGCAAATCACAAGCCACAATCAAATCCCCTCGTGCGTTTTGTCCAAAATCACTTCAAACACATTCTGAACAATACACATAAGCTGTCCAGATCATTCACAAGCTGCTGTAACTCCATTTACACACATCACCATTTTTATTTGGAAGCTTTGCAGGTTGAGTTCTGTAGCACGATTCAGGCCACTTCAAA